>CM026414.1:12262419-12720451 GCA_014858505.1 Corymbia citriodora subsp. variegata
TATGATGGTTGTGAGATCTTTGTGCACGGCCGCGAAGGCTGTGAGGCGAGCTGCAAGGGCTCAGTGAGCTGTGTGTGGTCCTGTGTGGAATCAAGACGATTCGGGTTTGTCTATGAGTAAATCAAAAAGTCCAAAAGGGATTCGGACTAGCCTTATGTTTTGGTTAGGGCTAAATAACTCAGGTTATGTGTGCAATTGAGCAGTTGAGTTATCTGCATGATTAAAGAGAATACTGTTGAAGCTAGTAATAACACCTAGAGGGGAGTGAATAGGTGTAGAGAGATTTTTTGCGCAAGAATATATATAAAGTTTGCAATCTATGAACTGAAATTAAATAGAGAGAGTAGAAAAGATTACAAACACACTTTATAGTGGTTCGGCTTTAGACAAACCTACGTCCACTCTTCAGGCGATCAGCCAATAGGCTGAATTTCACTATGAAATCAAATGTGATTACACACTCTTGAGTATTAGCACTTGGTGATGATGAGTCTCACAGAGTCACTCTTCTTGGTAATTTACTATGACCACTCAAATTCACACTTAAGACAACTAAAGAACAGAATCGCACTTCGGAATATGTTTATCCTATCTAACTCTTAGGTCTCATTCTATCCTTATATACTCTCCAAGCCACACTCGACCGTTGGCTCTTCCCTTGAGAGTTTAGTCTTCTCTTTCTTGGACAGATTTTATAAGGCAAGTCTTTTTGACCGTTGGAAGTAGATTTCATCCCCTTGGATTCTGCTCGCCCATATAATCAGAATCCGGGCTTCCATAAGTACTTCATTCTTCTTTGGAAGTTGTCTTCTAATTGATCTTGCAATAAAATTGTTGCGGAAAGGGCGAGCGATCGAATAATAAAATAGACAGAATAAAGAAAATAAATTAGACACCAGATTTACGTGTTTGGTCGTAGAGACCTACGTCCACGGGGAGAGTAGTGACGAATTCCACTATAGAACAAGCGATACAACGGAGATTACACACTCAAGTCACTCAAACACTCTCAGTGTTTCCCAAGCCCCAATTACACCCAATAACTCACGCAGTGTTTAGCCCCACAATTCCTAGTGAAATAATCTCTCAATCTCACAAAGGAATTATACACAAATTCTTACCGTAAGAATTTAATCGGCTACAAACACTTGAATCTTCTTGGCGTAATTGCTCGAACGAGATCAACGGAGAAAACTCCTCCCAAGCACTTGATGATGAATCGGTGCTTCAAGACCTCTTGCATCAACAATGGCTTAATTATTCTCCACGCATGACTGTATATATATAGGACTTGAGGATTCTCCAATTCTTGAAAGCCACTCCTACTTGGAGTAGGAAAGAATAAATTAAGAAACCCACATTTACTCGAATTAGGAAACCCACTCCTACTAGGATTAGGAAATAAATCAAACTTCTGTTTTAGGCTCAAACTCGAGACATATTTTCAACAATCTCCACCTTGGCTCGACGTTTGAGCCAAGTGACAATCGCTTCAAAATTCGAACTCTGCCGCTTCTCTCCCATAGCCCCCGATGGGCTCAACCACCACGGATATCTTTCAAGCCCAAAGTCCTACTTGAACTTCGCCATAATTGAGGACCTCATAAGAACACCAACTCCACATGCACCTTTAACTGCTACACAAGGAATTCTCGACACAACCTCCTTAACCACAGATAAAGCAAAATCATTGTTGCATCCATGTCTGTCAGAAAATCGAATATATACCTTATCAATATTAGTAGTTACAGCAATTGTTGGCTTTACAAACTCCACCTCGTTACAAGCACCATTTGTGTTGATTACCACATTAGTACCTGCTACCTCAGGAGTTTCTGGTTGCAACTCTACCTCAAGCTGAACACCATTCAAATCCATATAAGCACTGCTATTACCACTCCTAACCAGAAGTACTGGAGACTCGTCAAATATAACTTTTCTGCTAATAATAGGTGAATTTAACTCTGGGCACCACAACTGATAACCCTGCTCACCTTGTGCATAGCCTAGGAATATGCACTTTCTTGCCCTTCTATTGAGCTTACTATCACTCGCTCGAACATAACACAGGCAACCATATATTCTAAGAATAGAATAATCAACAACATTACTTGACCACACTTCTTCGGGAGTCTGATGTTTAATTGCAATCGATGGGGATTTATTCATCAGGTAGCTCACCGTACTAAGCGCATCCGCTAGGAATCTCCTAGCCATACTAGCACTAGAGATCATTTGTGGGTCATCTCTAATAATGTTCTGCTCAACAATTCTGCAACATTTTGTGGTTCATTGGCAGTAGTGCGGTGTTTCACTATGCCTTCCTTCATGCAGAATTCATTTAACAGTTCGAGCAAAACTCCATACTACTGTCAGTCTGCACCTGCTTAATCGTCTTACCAGTCTCCTTTTCGATCAAAGTTCTCAACTGCATGATCCTAACAATAGCATCAAACTTGTACCTAAGTACAAACACCCATGTCTTCATCGAGTAGTCATCAACAACTGTTAACGTATATCTGGCACTCTTCCTAAAAGGAAATCGCGACAACCTGCGAACATTCAAGTGAAATAGCTCTGTAATTTCCATGGTTTCTTTGACTATCATACTGAACTGCACTTTTCGCCATTAATCTAAATCACAGCACCTGCTTCGTCAGCAACATAACCCCATAGCAGATTTCTTTCACTTAAAACCTTCAAACTTCTCGTCAATGTGCCCCAAACGCATATGCCACAATTCGGACTCTCAAACAGATGCATCTGACGTCTCCGCAGCGAAATCTGTCATTGTCTCACCTTGAAGCTCATATAGGTCATTGTGCTTGATTCCCTTCATTATCACAAAGCATCTCGAATAACTTTTAGAATTCCACATTCTGAAAAATACCGACGCCCAGCTGAATCTAGGGCACTCAAGGAAATTAAATTTTTCTTCAACTCTGGAACGTGCCTCACTCCAACCATTGTCCTCGCAATACCATCATGCATTCTGATTTTAATATCGCCAACACCTACAACATTGCATTCAGCGTTGTTCTCCAACTGCACTTTACTACTATCCGTGCACTGATAAGTAGTAAACCAGTTTCTATTTGGTGTAGCATGAAAAGAACAACTAGAATCCATAATCCATCCATTAAACAATAAATAATCAGTGACAGACAAGACATAATCGGCACTATCCGAATTACCAACAACAGTTATACCTACAACATCATATGCAGTATCAACTAATATTTTCTTACCCTTTTTATTCTTCATCTTAAGGCAATTTCTTCGAAAATGCCCCCTCTTGCCACCGTTCCAACAGACAGCACCACCAGTCCTTGACTGGCTATGTCTGTTCATGTTCATACTACCACGTGTTCTAGTTCTTCCTCTGTTTTCACCTACTAAAGCAGTAGATACGGGTTCACCAGATTCTCTTCTACGAATATCCTCACTTAGAATTAAATCTCAAACCCCAACGTTAAACTTGTTAACCCAGAGGAATTACTAACAGCAGTAACAGTAGTATCCCAACTATCAGGCAATGAGGATAACAGAATCAAAACACATACCTCATCTTCAAAGTCAATATCAATTGAACTCAATTGACTAATAATCACATTGAATTCATTGATATGATCTAACTGACGCACCTTCGCTCATCTTTAAGTTAAACAAACATCGTATCAAATAGACCTTATTGATTGCAGAGAGCTTCTCGTACATATCCGATAGGGCTTTCATCAAACCCGTAGTGGTAGTCTCCTTCACGATGTTAAACGTGACGTTACGAGCCAACGTTAGCCAAGTGACACCCATAGCTCGTCTATCCAACAAATCCCAGTCAGCTTTCTTCATCGTCTCTAGTTTCTCGCCTGATAAGGGCGTGTGCAGTTTCATCTGATAAAGATAATCTTCAATCTGCATCTTCCAGAAACCGAAATCCTTCCCATCAAATTTGTCGATTCTCACTTTTACTTCTTCTGTCGCCATCAATTCACTTTAGCTCAGCCAAGCCTAGCTTTGATACCAATTGTTGCGGAAAGGGCGAGCGATCGAACAATAAAATAGACAGAATAAATAAAATAAATCGGACACTAGATTTACGTGGTTCGGTCGTAGAGACCTACGTCCACGGGGAGAGCAGCGACGAATTCCACTATAGAACAAGCGATACAATGGAGATTACACACTCAAGTCACTCAAACACTCTTAGTGTTTCCCAAACTCCAATTACACCCAATAACTCATGCAGTGTTTAGCTCCACAATTCCTAGTGAAATAATCTCTCAATCTCACAAAGGAATTATACACAAATTCTTACCGCAAGAATTTAATTGGCTACAAACACTTGAATCTTCTTGGCATAATTGCTCGAACGAGATCAACGGAGAAAACTCCTCCCAAGCACTCAATGACAAATCGGTACTTCAAAACCTCTTGCATCAACAACGGCTTAATTATTCTCCACGCATGACCGTATATATATAGGACTTAAGGATTCTCCAATTCTTGAAAGCCACTCCTACTTGGAGTAGGAAAGAATAAATTAAGAAACCCACACCTACTAGGATTAAGAAACCCACTCCTACTAGGATTAGGAAATAAATCAAACTTCTGTTTTAGGTTCAGACTCGAGATATATTTTCAACACAAATCAATATAACAAAATCAATGTAAACAAAGTAAGTGAAATACTTGACCGTTGGTGATCTGTTCCTGAAGTTTCGTTCTGAGTCTGATTGACTCAAGTTCTAAGTCTGCTTAAGATTTCCGTTTGGTATGGTCAGACTCATAATCTGTGTTTCTTCAAGTCTTCTGTCTGGTATGGTTAGACTCAGAATCTGTGATTTTTCAAGTCTTTTGTTTGGTTTGGTCAGACTCAAAAACACTGTATGTTTTCCTTCTACCACTAGTAGACTCAAAAACATACACCACCCAGTGGCTTATTTCTTCTGAAGATATGTATAGATACTTATATAAAATGATTTGTTAACATCAAAACTAGGAGTTTTCAACAATCTCTCCTTTTTTGATGGTGACAAAACTTTTTATACTTCTTGCTTGTTGTCCCCTGCAAAATATGATTGGCAGCACATACTTCCAAATATAACAGGAGTAATGATGCTCACATCAGATAATTCATGCTTCTTTGTTTAACACCGCATCATCTAAAATAGATTAAGCAGCAAACAATAATTCAGTTTACAAGCACAAGCAACAAACTGCAAAGTTCAGCAAAGATCAAAAAAACATCTAGTCCAATCCAAAAACATCCAATGCAGGTTTTACTCCCCCTTTTTGTCACAATCAAAAAGACAATATCTTGAAAGATAAGTAAAGTCTGACAAAAAAAACTTGACATAAGTTCAAACCAAAAGATGATTTCATTAGGAAGATTATTTCTTAGGAGTCTGAACAAGGGTGAAATCCTCCATATCCGTGGCAAACTCTTCAATTCTGTGGAGATATTGATGAACTGTTTTCTTTAGAGTCTCCAGTCTGTTGTTCAGAGAGGTTTCCATAGCAGCTTGGCGATCTCTTATTTCCATAAGCAAAGCCAATATCTTCTGAGATTCGGCACGATCAGATGAAGCTGCAGGAATATCTTTTTCAATAGGCTCCCCCTAAGGTGATGCTTCGGTCTACTCTAGCTGTCCCAATTGATTTTGGTCTTCTTCAGCATCAGGAATGGCACCCTCATTCATTCTAATTTCTTCTTCCTCTATTTCTTTCCCTTCTTCTAGTCCATCTTCTTCAGACTCAATTTCCTCTGGCTCAGACATTTCCACATTCTCATCAGGTTGAGTTGCTGCACTAGGAAGATTTGCTTCTGTCACTTCTGGTGGAGACAATTCTATTTCGATTTCTATCCTTCTTCGTATAGTTTGACCCATTTTCACCAAAATTTCAGAGATAGTCTCCTCTTCATCATCTTCATCATGTAGCAACAGTTGTCTTCTTTTCTTAGAACTAGGTTCTACAGTAGCCATCTTTTTTCCCTTTCTCTTTGCTGTGGTTGATGCCCTAGCCAGTTTCTTCTCTTTTCTTCTCCATGTCTCTGCAACATCCCTTAGCCTCATCTTGTTTATCATCTTAAGATCGATGACCATGGTTGGAAGCTCTTTAGTGCAGAGTCTACTTGGTATATCGATCTTGTGATGTTCAAAGATCCTAGTCACCAAAGCTCCATAAGGCAATTGTCCTTTATCTTTTGAAACTGTTTGATACATATGCAAAAGAAAAATGTGAGGAAGTGAGAATAGAACTCCCTTCTCAATTACCCACATTAGTTTAGCCTCGAATCTTGACATATCAGTCTTTGATGAAGCCTTGGGACGAATGCAGCTTATGATGATCTTATGCATAATAGTTCTTGCTGAAGTTAAGAAGGAATAAGTAATAGTAGGCCTAATAGACTTTGTAAGATACGTACAGACAGTCTCATAGGTGACTTCTATTGGCTTGAAAGGACTCCTTTCAACTTTCATGATATCAGCCAGAACATCTGTACTGACATCATAAAACCTATCATTCACAATGAATTGCATTCTATTTGGAGACAGAAATGTCAAATTTGAGTAAAAGTATGCTGTTAGTTCTGGATAAACAATAACAGAGTCAGTGCAAAAGTGATCCATCTGCAACATTTCAAAATGTTCTTGTAGGTTTACATCAGCAACATCCAAAAAATCAAAGTCCACAATCTGGTGGTGCATAACTCCACATTCTAGCAATCTGTTATAGAAGGTCTTATGCTCTTTCAATCGGAATANGAAAATGAACGTGGGGAATGGGAAAGGAAAAAGGGGAAAATGGGAAGAGAAGGTGGCGTGCAGAACTTGGGGAGGGGAGGAGAGAGAGAGAGAGAAAAGTCAACATGGAAAAGTGGGGAGAAAAAGAGAGAAAGGTGGGGAATGAGGAAACTTGCGGAGGAAGGAGGGGGGCGGCCAACGTGGGGAGAAAGAAATAGAAGAGTAGACTAGTCAAAAAGTAAGGGAAAGAGATAAGAGATAGGGGCAAGTGGGTGTCGACGGGGGAAGGAAACGTGAGGGGGAAGAGAAAGAAAAAGGGGGAGAGAGAAAGGGAAATGTGCGGAGGAAGATGGGGGAGGAAAAAGAAGAAAAAGACAAAAGAAAGAAAACAACACAAAAATCTAAACAAGCATTTAGAGAGGGGTATTTTGGTCTTTTTACCCCTGAAGCACAAATTCCCAAATATTTGGCTCCAAAACTCGGCCCGTTGAATCCTTTTCCAATAATTCGGGCTCACCAATAAATCCGAGAATCAATAAGACAATGTCCAATATTTAGTCTCGACACCCTTAAAAATTCGATACCCGATACCGGATTGAAATTCGTGGTTAACATCGATCAATCGCGACTTTAGTACGACCTAACTTTCGGGCGGCATTTAGGGGCTCTCGCGTGTTTGACCCGTGGTTGATAGCTTTTCAATCCACGATCGTGCGTTCAAATCAGGGTGATCCTCGGTTGTCATGTAATCACGAGAGGTTAATTGCTCACACTGAGTACAGGACCAAAAGGAAATCGGTTTAACGTCGTCCGCAATTAATATCAAAGTCGTGCGGAATCACCCGCAATCCGACCTCTTCTTTTTGCCGACTCGATTTATTTCCGTTCGCTAATTGGCCTGCAACAATGTAGTATTATTCCTCTTTGATCCTTATGGTCGAGCGGCCTATCCCTGATTAAATTCACTAGTCGTACGCGTACCGATCCTTAATTGCCTTGCCGAACAGTTAGTTAACTCGTGAGGGATCAATTCAGAGTAAACGTAACTAACAGTGTATTGATAAAATAACCATTTCATGTATCCCGAAATGGGTCGAAATTCAGGATGTTACACATAGCTCGTCTATCCAACAAATCCCAGTCAGCTTTCTTCATCGTCTCTAGTTTCTCGCCTGATAAGGGCGTGTGCAGTTTCATCTGATAAATATAATCTTCAATCTGCATCTTCTAGAAACCGAAATCCTTCCCATCAAATTTGTCGATTCTCACTTTTACTTCTTCTGTCGCCATCAATTCGCTTCAGCTCAGCCAAGCCTGGCTCTAATACCAATTGTTGCGGAAAGGGTGAGTGATCGAACAATAAAATAGACAGAATAAATAAAATAAATCGGACACTAAATTTACGTGGTTCGGTCGTAGAGACCTACGTCCACGGGGAGAGCAGCGACGAATTCCACTATAGAACAAGCGATACAATGGAGATTACACACTCAAATCACTCAAACACTCTCAGTATTTCCCAAACTCCAATTACACCCAATAACTCATGCAGTGTTTAGCTCCACAATTCCTAGTGAAATAATCTCTCAATCTCACAAAGGAATTATACACAAATTCTTACCGCAAGAATTTAATCGGCTACAAACACTTGAATCTTCTTGGCATAATTGCTCGAACGAGATCAACGGAGAAAACTCCTCCCAAGCACTCAATGACAAATTGGTACTTCAAGACCTCTTGCATCAACAACGGCTTAATTATTCTCCACGCATGACCGTATATATATAGGACTTAAGGATTCTCCAATTCTTGAAAGCCACTCCTACTTGGAGTAGGAAAGAATAAATTAAGAAACCCACACCTACTAGGATTAAGAAACCCACTCCTACTAGGATTAGGAAATAAATCAAACTTCTGTTTTAGGTTCAAACTCGAGATATATTTTCAACACAAATCAATATAACAAAATCAATGTAAACAAAGTAAGTGAAATACTTGACCGTTGGTGATCTGTTCCTGAAGTTTCGTTCTGAGTCTGATTGACTCAAGTTCTAAGTCTGCTTAAGATTTTCGTTTGGTACGGTCAGACTCATAATTTGTGTTTCTTCAAGTCTTCCGTCTGGTATGGTTAGACTCAGAATCTGTGATTTTTCAAGTCTTTTGTTTGGTTTGGTCAAACTCAAAAACACTGTATGTTTTCCTTTTACCACTAGCAGACTCAAAAACATACACCACCCTGTGGCTTATTTCTTCTGAAGATATGTATAGATACTTATATAAAATGATTTGTTAACATCAAAACTAGGAGTTTTCAACAATCTCTCCTTTTTTGATGGTGACAAAACTTTTTATACTTCTTGCTTGTTGTCCCCTGCAAAATATGATTGGCAGCACATACTTCCAAATATAACAGGAGTAATGATGCTCACATTAGATAATTCATGCTTCTTTGTTTAACACCGCATCATCTAAAATAGATTAAGCAGCAAACAATAATTCAGTTTACAAGCACAAGCAACAAACTGCAAAGTTCAGCAAAGATCAAAAAAACATCTAGTCCAATCCAAAAACATCCAATGCAGGTTTTACTCCCCCTTTTTGTCACAATC
Source organism: Corymbia citriodora subsp. variegata (assembly GCA_014858505.1). NCBI lineage: Eukaryota > Viridiplantae > Streptophyta > Magnoliopsida > Myrtales > Myrtaceae > Corymbia > Corymbia citriodora. Next base: position 12,271,775 of record CM026414.1, read on the forward strand.
AAAAAGACAATATCTTGAAAGATAAGTAAAGTCTGACAAAAAAAACTTGACATAAGTTCAAACCAAAAGATGATTTCATTAGGAGGATTATTTCTTAGGAGTCTGAACAAGGGTGAAATCCTCCATATCCGTGGCAAACTCTTCAATTCTGTGGAGATATTGATGAACTGTTTTCTTTAGAGTCTCCAGTCTGTTGTTCAGAGAGGTTTCCATAGCAGCTTGGCGATCTCTTATTTCCATAAGCAAAGCCAATATCTTATGAGATTCGGCACGATCAGATGAAGCTGCAGGAATATCTTTTTCAATAGGCTCCCCCTAAGGTGATGCTTCGGTCTACTCTAGCTGTCCCAATTGATTTCGGTCTTCTTCAGCATCAGGAATGGCACCCTCATTCGTTCTAATTTCTTCTTCCTCTATTTATTTCCCTTCTTCTGGTCCATCTTCTTCAGACTCAATTTCCTCTGGCTCAGACATTTCCACATTCTCATCAGGTTGAGTTGCTGCACTAGGAAGATTTGCTTCTGTCACTTCTGGTGGAGACAATTCTATTTCGATTTCTATTCTTCTTCGTATAGTTTGACCCATTTTCACCAAAATTTCAGAGATAGTCTCCTCTTCATCATCTTCATCATGTAGCAACAGTTGTCTTCTTTTCTTAGAACTAGGTTCTACAGTAGCCATCTTTTTTCCCTTTCTCTTTGCTGTGGTTGATGCCTTAGCCAGTTTCTTCTCTTTTCTTCTCCATGTCTCTGCAACATCCCTTAGCCTCATCTTGTTTATCATCTTAAGATTGATGACCATGGTTGGAAGCTCTTTAGTGCAGAGTCTACTTGGTATATCGATCTTGTGATGTTCAAAGATCCTAGTCACCAAAGCTCCATAAGGCAATTGTCCTTTATCTTTCGAAACTGTTTGATACATATGAAAAAGAACAATGTGAGGAAGTGAGAATAGAACTCCCTTCTCAATTACCCACATTAGTTTAGCCTCGAATCTTGACACATCAGTCTTTGATGAAGCCTTGGGACGAATGCAGCTTATGATGATCTTATGCATAATAGTTCTTGCTGAAGTTAAGAAGGAATAAGTAATAGTAGGCCTAATAGACTTTGTAAGATACGTATAGACAGTCTCATAGGTGACTTCTATTGGCTTGAAAGGACTCCTTTCAACTTTCATGATATCAGCCAGAACATCTGTACTGACATCATAAAACCTATCATTCACAATGAATTGCATTCTATTTGGAGACAGAAATGTCAAATTTGAGTAAAAGTATGCTGTTAGTTCTGGATAAACAATAACAGAGTCAGTGCAAAAGTGATCCATCTGCAACATTTCAAAATGTTCTTGTAGGTTTACATCAGCAACATCCAAAAAATCAAAGTCCACAATCTGGTGGTGCATAACTCCACATTCTAGCAATCTGTTATAGAAGGTCTTATGCTCTTTCAATCGGAATAATTTTCCTGTGGTATTTCTAACCACTACTGCAATTCCCATTCTGATTTCAAAATTTCTATAGAGTCATTCATCATCTTTCTTCTCTCCTAGGGCATTTTCCCTATTCCTACTCAGTTCACTCCCCTGTGCACTTTGTCTAAAATGTGGTTTTGTAGTTTGCACAGCTTGAATCAGACGAAGTTCATTTGCATACCCTTTTTGTCGCAAAAAGAAGAGTTTCATATCCTCCGTAGCATTTCTTCGCACTAAGCGTTGATACATTCTCATGACAGAATGAGGGTTTTTTGGTTTATGCAAGGTTAATCCAGACGTACCTCTTCTGGAGACATTTCTTCACTCAGAATCTGTTGGGGAACTTCTCTGAGGCTTCATATTTTCATTTGCATCCCTTTGAATTGATGCATTTTGAGAATGTCCTTGGGAATCGTCAAAAGTTTGCGTCAAATCAAAATGTGTTTGTCCTCTCTCTACATTCCTTGGTCCTCTGCCAGCAATCCTATTGGATCATCTTCTGGGAGATGGAGACATAGACCTTAATCTGGACATGGAGAATCTCAAAGCCATTGTTCGGAGAAGGTTTGGTTTGATTTAGAGAGAAATATTAGTTCTTTAGGTTTTCTGGAAGAAGGTTTATGAAGAATGTCGTGAAAACTTCGTTCTTTTTGGGGGTTATAGACTCTTTGAAGATGAAAAGATGCGACTTTTGGCTTAAAATAGCAGTTATTCAAAAATTATTAAAAATGGCGGAAATAAATGTAGATAACTTAGGCATGTACCGAAATTATGCAAATCAATTATTTTGCTAATGATAACTTACCAAGATTAATCATACAAGACAATAATTTAAGCACCAAAATTAAATTTAAACATACCATCAATTTCTTCTCGGTGCTACCTAGAAGATTGGTCCAATTGCTTCTCCTAGACAATATCCTGTCTTCAAGGATTTTATGCAAAATGATTAATGATATTTAATCTACTACATATTGAATCAAATGTATCTTTGTCCAGCGTTGTCCAGCGGCTTTGTGAAGATATCTGCCAATTAATTTTTCAAATCAATAAATTCCATGAATACATGTGGTCTCTAATAAAATTATGCTTGATTTCGATGTGCTTTGCCCTGGAATGTAGGATCAGGTTCTTGGTGAGATTTATGGCACTTATATTGTCACACCTTATTTCAGTACATGTTTCTTCCTTTCCATAATCCCTCAGTTGTTATTTCATCCATAAAATCTGTGAGCAGCAGCTTCCAAGGGCAACGTATTCTGCTTCCGCAGCTGATAGAGCCACAGTGTTATGCTTTTTAGAAGACCATGACACCAGCATCTGTCCTAGTAGTTGACATGTTCCAGATGTGCTCTTTCTGTCCACTTTACATCTTGCTAAGTCAGCATCTGAGTAGCCAAGGAGAGTAGAGTCCGTTCCCTTAGGATACCACAGATCCAAAAGTAGATAAGTAGCTATGTACTTAATTATATGATTTACTGTTGTAAGATAAGATTCTCTAGGGTCTGCTTGGAATCGAGCACATAAATACACACTCTATATAATATATGGTCTAGATGCAGTAAGATAGAGAAGAGACTCAATCATGCTTCTATAAGTCTTTTGGTCAACTTTCTTCCTTGATTCATCCTAATCAAGTTTGATGGATGTTGAAATTGGAGTTTCAGTCTTCTTGCAATTCTCCATTCCAAACTTCTTGATAAAGTCTTTGGTATATTTTTCTTGATAGATGAAAGTTCCATGTTTTGATTGGTTGATCTGAAGTTCTAGGAAGAATGTAAGTTCTCCTATCATGCTCATCTCAAATTCCTCCTACATAGATTTTGAGAAGTTCTTGCACAATCATTCATTGGAAGAACCGAAGATAATATCATCTACATAGATATGTACTAGAAGAATATCCTTACCTTCCTTCTTGATAAATAGAGTTGTATCAACCATACCTTTATTGAATTTGTTGTCTAGTAGGAACTTACTTAGTCATCATACCAGGCTTGAGGCGCTTGTTTCAGGCCATACAGAGCCTTTTTCAGTATGTATACATGATCTGGCTTTCTTGGTTCCTCGAACCCAGGAGGTTGTTTCACGTAGATTTCTTCTTTGATAAATCCATTTAGAAAGGCGCTCTTTACATCCATCTGAAATAGCTTAAAGTTTTGATAGCAAGTATAGGCAAGTAATAGTCTGATAGCTTCAAATCTTGCTACTGGTGCATAGGTTTCATTATAGTCTATTCCTTCTGACTGTGAATAGCCTTTGGCTACAAGTCTTGCTTTGTTTCTGGTCACTTTACCATGTTTATTCACTTTATTCCTGAAGGCCCACTTAGTACCTATGATGGTTCTTCCTTTGGGTTTGGGAACCAATTCCCACACATCATTCCTTTTAAACTGCTGGAGTTCTTCTTGCATTGCTTCTATCCAGTTTTCACTTGTTAGGGCCTCGTCTATTCCTTTGGGTTCAATCTCAAAGATGAGTGCCACAATACTTGTTTCTTTTTTGTTCTTTGATCTTGTTCGAATTCTTTCACTGATATTTCCAATAACTAGCTTTTGAGGGTGGCTGGACTTATGCTTCCAGTTTTTGCTTGCACTACGCTATCATCAGCATCTTCTGCTAACTGAGTAGTGTCCAGCTGAGTGATTCTTTATTCTTAAGTTCCCTTAGAGTCGATTTTCTGTGACGAGTCAGCTTCTTTAATGAGAGTTGAATTTTCAGGAGGAGCAGTTGGTTCTGAATCTTCAATTTCTATTTTGCTCTTGTTGGAGGAGTCTTGTTCTAGGAACTTCACATTCATAGATTTTTCCATTGTCTGAGTGTTCTTGTTGAACACTTGGTATGCTTTACTTGTGACTGAATATCCCAGAAATATATCTTCATCTAATTTCTCCTCAAACTTGCTTGGAAGATTGTTAGCATTTTTAAGAATGAAATATTTACAACCAAAAATTTTGAAGTAAGAAACAATTGGTTTTCTTCCTTTGAAAATTTCATAAGGAGTTTTCCCAAGAATTGGTCTAAAAAAAACTCTGTTAATGATGTGACAAGACGTGGAAACTATTTCTGCCCAAAAACGAGTTGCCACCTTACTTTCAATAAGTAGAGTTCTAGCCATTTCTTGCAAAGATCTGTTCTTTCTTTCTACAACTCCATTTTGTTTTGGAGTGTAGGGAGAGGAGAACGTATGTTGAATACTATTTTCGTTACAAAAGTCTACAAAGTTATGATTTTCAAACTCTCCTCCATGATCTGTTTTAATGTAGGAAATAGAATAACCTTTCTCATTTTGAACATTTTTTGCAAATATCGAGAAATAAGAAAAAGTTTTACTTTTATTGGTAAGAAAGAATACCCATGTAAAACAAGAGTAGTCATCTATAATTATCAGACAGTATTTCTTACCTCAAATGCTTTGAGTTCTAGTTGGGCCAAACAGATCCATATGAAGCAATTGTAGTACACGTTTAGTAGAAACTTATTTCATAGATTACAAGAATTTCTAACCTGTTTTCCCAAAGTGCATGCGGAACAAAGATCTGTCTTCTTATAGGTTAATGAGGGTAAGCCACAGACAAGCTTTTTGCTGTGTAGCTTGGAGATTTGATTCATGCTAACATGTCTAAGTTTGCGACGCCAGAGGTTTGCCTCATCATGGACTGAAATTAGACATTTGGCAGTGTCTTCATTTATGTCCAGAAGATAGATGTTCCTATGTCTTCGTCCAGTGAATGACTGAGAAGAATCATTGCTAGTTCTAGAACATAAATTTTCCTTGAAGTTAATTCTGAATCCAACATCACATAGTTGGCTGATGCTAAGAAGGTTGTAGTTCAGTCCTTTAATCAGAGATACATTGTTGATAATTAAACTGCCAATCTTGACTATTCCTAATCCAACAATGTTTCCCTTGGTGTTTCCTCCAAAGAGACTGTCCCTCTTTTAACCTTTTCTAAAACAACAAACATTCTTGAATCCCCAGTCATGTGTCTTGAACATTCACTGTCCAAATACCATTTCTTCTTGCTCTTGAAACTTACCTGCAATCAACATGCATATTCACTTCTTCTTTGGTATCCGGATTTTCTTAGGACATTTGTTTTCAAAATGTTCTTTTTCTCCACAATTAGAGTATTTGAGATTATCCCGACCAATAGGTTTTGTAAAAGTCTTTTTGAAATGATTTTTATAGGCCTGTCGAGGAGGTCTCTTTCTAATTCTTTAATTGACTTTAGGAAAATCAATTAATGAATCACTTTCCTTATAAAACCCAAGTCCTGACTTATCATAATAGGGAATCTGAATAGAAAGTATATGCTATAGGGTTTTTGATCCTTTTGAAAACTTTGTAGTAATGTTCAAAATTTCCTTTCTGAGAGACTCATTTTCATTTTGCAAGGAATTTCTATTTTATTTTGTCTCCAAGATTTCCATTTTATGAGATTCATTTTCATTTAAGAGAAAATCTCGATTTTCCTTTATTACTGAAAATTCCTTTTTGAGATCATCAAAATTTTCATTTAAAGAATGATTCATTTGACTCAACTTGCGATTTTCCTTTTTTAAACTGGAAATTTTTTTTAGAGTAGATTTTAAATTCAAACATAGTTCATTTATATAATCTGAAACTTCGGTAGGAATATCAGAGTGACTAACCTCAAATTCTTTGTCTAAGTTTGAGTCTGAATCCATTTCAAAGTTTGAATCTGAGTGTGCCATTAGACATATGTTACCATATTCGTCTTCACTGTCTTCAACTTTAGTGTCACTCCGGGTTTCAGCTTTCAGGGCTTTCTTGTACTTTTCATATTCCCCTTTGTTTTTTTTTTGAGTTTTGGACAGTTCTGTTTTATGTGACCTTTCTTTTTGCATTCGAAATAGACAACATCTTGGACATAATTTTCCTCATCCTCTGTCTTTCGTTGTCCAATCTACCTGTTTTGCTTCTTGCTGTAGAGCTTCTTGCCCTTCTTGTTTAGCTTCTTTACCTTTCTAATTAGCAATGCCAGTTCTTCATCATCCAGCTCGTCCTCAGAATCTGTATCATCAAAATCAATGTTAGACTTAAGGGCAATGGTTTTCTTACCTTTGGATTCCACTTCTTCGTTCATTTGTTCTGCTTCATAGGATTGCAGAGTACCAACAAGCTTATTGACTGTCAGTGGTGAAATATGCAAAGTTTCTTTGATAGAGGTCTTCACATTATTCCATTCTTTTGATAGTCCTCTTAATAGCTTGTTGACTTTCATGGGGACTAGGAATAGGCTGTCCTTGATATGCCAGTCCATTTACAATTTCTGTAAATCAACTGAACATCTCTCCTATTGACTCACCCTGTTTCATCTTGAAGGATTCATATTGACCAAGCAAAATATTTACTTTGGTCTCTTTAACACGATCAGTTCCTTCATAGGTTATGTGCAGTCTATCACATACTTCCTTTGCTATATCACAAGAAGATATTTAATTATATTCATTAAGTGATAAAGCACAGTAAAGGGAGTAGATGGCCTTAGCATCAAGAGTTTGTCTCTTGGTCAGTTCTTTTGGAGAAGTGGTAGCTGATGTTTCTGTTACTTTCCCATCATCTTTCTTTGAAGTTTCTTTGATTTCAACATTTGAATAAATTCCTCTTGCAACTACATCCCATTCCAGTGGATCCTTTGATCTGAGGAAGGCCTTCATCTTGTTCTTCCATATATTGTACTCTTTGTCGTCAAAATAGGGTGGTCACATATTGCTCTGTCCCTCGATCAATCCTGGTGTAAGAATACTAGCCATAAAGGATCTTTAACTCTGAAATAATAACACTTCAAAAACTCTGAGCACAGGGCTCTGATACCAATTGTTGAAGCTAGTAATAACACCTAGAGGGGGGTGAATAGGTGTAGAGAGATTTTTCGCATAAGAATATATATAACGTTTGCAATCTATGAACTGAAATTAAATAGAGAGAGTAGAGAAGATTGCAAACACATTTTATAGTGGTTCAGCTTTAGACAAGCCTACGTCCACTCTCTAGGCAATCAGCCAATAGACTAGATTTCACTATGAGATCAAAGGTGATTACACACTCTTGAGTGTTAGCACTCGGTGATGATGAGTCTCACAAAGTCACTCTTCTTGGTAATTCACTATGACCACTCAAACTCGCACTTTAGACAACTGAAGAACAGAATCGTACTTTGGAATATGTTTATCCTATCTAACTCCTAGGTCTCATCCTATCCTTATATACTCTCCAAGCCACACTCAATCGTTGGCTCTTCCCTTGAGAGTTTAGTCTTTCTTTTTCTGGACAGACTTTATAAGGCAAGTTTTTTTGACTGTTGAAAGTAGATTTGATCCCCTTGTATTCTACTCGCCCATACAATCAGAATATGGGCTTCCGTAAGTACTCCATTCTTCCTTGGAAGTTGTCCTCTAATTGATCCTGCAATCAAATCAATATAATAGAATCAATGTAAACAAAGTAAGTGAAATACTTGATCATTGGTGATCTGTTCCTGAAGTTTCATTTTGAGTCTGACTGACTCAAGTTCTAAGTCTTCTTAAGATTTCCGTTTGGTACGGTCAGACTTAGAATCTGTGTTTCTTCAAGTCTTTCGTTTGGTACGATCAGACTTAGAATCTGTGATTCTTCAAGTCTTCCGTCAGACTCAGAAACACTATATGTTTTCCTTCTGCCACTAGCAGACTCAAAAATATACACCACCCTATGGCTTATTCCTTCTGATATGTATAAATACTTACATAAAATGATTTGTTAACATTAAAACTAGGAGTTTTCAACAAATACTACATGTGCTTGTGACTGCTTGTTTAATACACGAATCAATATCATCAGTGAGCGTACCAACGATGTCCTGAGGAGCCCGTTGGGAATGGGAGGATGTGTAGGGATCATGTGAACTGGATGCCTAGGATGAGTGGTAGCATAGATGCCTCGGGACTGTGATCAAGATGTCGTGATTAGTGGATCACGAAGTCATGCTTGGGTCGAAGAACTTACCGATATACATTGCAATAGACCGAAGCATGCACCGACCTTGTTGGAGGGGAATTGTTCCTCCTTGCCAGCGGTGAGTACACCGTGCATGTGTCTTGGAGTGGAAACCTAAAGTACAAGTGAAAAGATAAACTTTGTGCGATATGTGTGCTCTTGCATGACTGCCAGTTGGTTTCATAGATGAGTTGATGTGTTGTGCGTATTAGAGTACACTAGCTAAGGGTATGAGCTTATAGTTGTCACACTCTGACCTCGAGCTCACAATAATCTCTAATGACTTTGGTTAAAGGAATGCGACATCCTAGGATGTGTCGTCAACTATTCTTTTCATCTTTTTGTTACATGCTAGCAGACACAATTTAATACCACCCAGTCAAAAACACGACAATAGGGATAGCATGAAGATCAAACATAATTGTAGCTAGAGGTGTCAATATGGGTCATAAATCCATATTATGACTCACTTTTAGTTAAATGAGTCAAATATGGGTCAAGTGAAAGTTAAATATGGGTTGAGTGAGTTATTAGGTAGATCTATCATCTCTCTCTTTCCATTTCACTCCTCTATGTGTTCTCGATCTCCGTTGCTGATCCTGCCATTACGCTGCTATCACTATTGTCGATCTCGAGCTTGTTGTCATTGGCTGGAGCTCAGCTCGGATCTGGGCCGACGAGCCACAGCTGAGCTTGGGCTAGCGAGCCCTAAGCTCGCTGGCTGGAGCTTGGCCTAGATCTAGACAGGTGAGCCATGAGGTCATTGGCCTTGACCGAGCTGCGGCTCATCTAAATCTGGGTAGGTGAGCCCCAGACTTACTGGCCATAACAAAGTTTGCAGCTCCCTAGATTCGGGCAAGCCCGAGCTTGACCACTGCTAGCGAACTCAATGGAGCCTAGATCGGCTGAGCCTCGAGTTTGTCGGCCTTGGTTGAGTTCGGGCTCGCTAGCTTGCGTCTTGGCTAGTCGCCGTCGAGCGGCACTAGTAGAGGAAAAGGGGGAAGAAGAAGGAAGAAGAAAGAAAAGAGAAAAGAAAGGGAAAGAAAGAAAGAAAGAAAGAAAAATAAAATAAAAATAAATTCAATTTTTTAAAATAATTAAAAATCGATTTCTTTTTTAAAATTATTTTCCAAAAACTATTTCAATTTAGAGGTATTCACATTTTTTTATTTACTAATTTTTTTTATTTAATTTACTTTATAAATTTGATGTGAAATTTTTATTCAAATAATTTATATGTAAAAAGTTTAAACCGGACTAAATAAGTGGGAGAAAATTTTCTTAAATTAAGTTAAATATTAATATGTGTTGGTAATATGGATCGGGTATGGGTCGAGTCAGGTATGGGTCATCAAATTTATATTGCATGAAAATAGGTCAAAATAGGTTAAATGGGTCAATGTGGGTTGGACCATTTTCGACTCGACCCAAACCCGACCCAATCCACCCATTTGACACCCCTAATTGCAAAAAACCAACTATTTTATTTATTTACTAGATTAACTTCCAAAGAAATATTTTAATTATAAGCCCTATAGGTGGGCATAGTTCCTTATTGAGCTGTCAAAAAGATGCTAGGGTTGGATTAATCTGCTCCCTCAAAAGCTTAGGCTTGACACATCCCTCAAGGACTGTGAAAATACAAAGATGCATTTGTTAACACCTAAATTTTCACTATTTCACTCCATGACATTGCATTTAGATTATTTAAAAAAAACCAGAAAAAATAAAAAATAAAAAATATCAAAATTAGAGAATAATCTGATTATGGAATCAGAATTAGAGAACGGTCTAATTGTGGATGGAGGTTTAAAAGGCTTTAAATTTTGGATAATGGAGCCACTTTTAGTTGAGCTGATTTTGAAAATATTTTAAATTTTGGAGCCATTTTCAGTTGAGTGGTTTCCTCTATATGCGGAAAATCATCATTTGTTGAGTAAATATATGCTACAATGGTTTCGTCTATATGTGGAAAATCATCATTTGTTGAATAAATATATGCTACAATCAGGGGAAATCCTCGCTAAATAAAAAATCATTTTTTTTGTTTATAAATAGTAAATAGAGGCAAAAAGGGGGGGGGGGGGGGGGGGACTTGAGAAAGGTGAGTGGAGGCCGAAGGTAAAAAATAAAACTAGAGAAAGGGAAACACGATTTGGGAAGTTTGGCCACATTGAGTGAAGGAAATTGTCTTCATTCAGGCAGTGAAAGTTTGCAAACAGAGACACCCAGGGAGAATTCATGAAGGAGAGAGTGGGGCGCAATGCAAAAAGGGAGTAGCCATGCATGGAGAGAAGGAGATCGTGGACACCCTGAGCAAAAGAGATGATGAAGACCCGATCCTTTCCACTTGTTGCGAATGTTGTTGCTGTGAGTTTGGCTTGGCCGCTTTATGTCGGATCTTTGCGATCATTCACACTTGACCATACTACATCTCACATCAGGATGTGATCTCTCTTGCAGTTGTTCTTTAATTTCTCTTTGTGCAGGTGCTGTCATTAGCATTAGAAAGCTATTGACAAGTGCCTATGAAAACTGAAAAAAAGACCATCAAGGTAATTTCCCAACCCTTTCATTTGTACAAATATTAAATTGCTAAATTTGCAATGCATTTACTACTAATGTGATTCCCCTAAGATATTAAGCATATTCTAATTAGGTGAAGTTTTTGTTTTGTGTTAAAAAAATCTCAATAATAAAAAATACTGAGTCAAGAGATGTCGGCTTAGATTTTTGATTATTGTGATTTTTTGTCTTGATTCTTGATGAATTACTTGTTTTACGTGGTTTGTTACACTAATTGTGTTATGTTTTTAGTAAATCTCCTAAAAAAATTATATATATAAATTGCATTCGATGTTAGATTAATTCTCTAGTTAGAGTTGCATGTTTAGGATAATGTAGAAACATAAGAAATTTTATAAGTTAGAATAGATTTAGTTATTATTCAGTTTAGATGAGGCTATGATAAATAATTTATACTAATAAGGGTCATAAAATAAAAAGTAAAAAAATCATGCATATGCATATAACATTAATATGTCATTCATCCAAGGTCAAGTAGTACATGCATATTAAGCGTCGTGTAAATTATATTGCATCCCTATTACAATAGTTTTCAATTAATGTATGTCATTAGAGTTAGGCCATTTAAATTGCATGTCATATGTTGTTAGAGTAAAAATCATGCATATTAAATCTAGGCTAAAGTTATATATGATTAATTTTAAAAAAAAATCCAAAAAAAAGTAGATGTCATCCCATTTAGAATTTATGTTTAGGGGCATGCATTTTTAGTTATAGCTTGTTTTGTTTTAATATTGATTATGATTCTTATATTTATCCTTTTGGACTTATTGAATGTTATTGATTGTCCACATGGTCACTCATTTCTATGTTAGTAGCTTAGGTTAAAATCAATCAAGACTGCTTTCAAAAAAATGTTTTTGAAACTTAAAGAGAAATGGTACTAAAAGGGCACTAGTTTAACTTAGCGTAATCATGTTCTCGAACCTATTGAATCTCTGGTTCGCAAAAGTAAAGTATTCTCCAATACTTTACTTGGTTTTTAATCAACCTTAATTGAGTAGTGGCGGCTCCTAATTGAATAAAATTACATGTTTAAGTAGTACAAATTTTGAGTATCAAGTTGCAGTTGGTAGGGCTTAGGAGAGTCTGCACTAAGTCTTCAAACTTAGTAATCCATTAGTCTTCCCATGGTATTTCACATTCGGGAAGGTCATGACAGCATTAGAGTCGGGCTCTGTTAGGTCATAGTCAGAGGGATACTAGTAAGCTGCTAATGGGGTAGGGTCAAGATCCATCACTCTCCCATACTTACTTGGGTTTTTAATCAACCCTAATTGATTAGTGGCGGCTCTTAATTGAATAAAATTACATGTTTAAGTAGCACAAATTTTGAGTACCAAGTTGCGGTTGGTAGGGCTTAGGAGAGTCCGCACTAAGTTTTCGAACTTAGTAATTTATTAGTCTTCCCATGGTGTTTCACCTTCGGGAAGGTCGCAACAACATTAGAGTTGAGCTCTATTATGTCATAGTCAGAGGGATACTAATAAGCTACTAACGGGGTAGGGTCAAGATCCACCATTGTCCCATCAGGAGGGTTCACCTCCATGGGATCCCAAACCTCATCCTCCGGGGCCGTACCAAGCGAGCCATCAAAATCTTGCAGAGAGCCGAACAGGTCTTCGCCCTCCCTAATGAACCACACTAGAGATATACGGGGAACTCACATCCCCGGTCCCTCATCCACCTAAATTGTGAATACATAGTTCTCATACTAGTGTGCTCCCCTAGGAAATCTATGGGCTATGACGCTGGTCTCCCAATCCTTAAAGACCCTAAATCGCATTGGGTGATGCGCCATTCTATGGACCTAAAAATGTTTAACAATAAGAAATGAGATATAATTTTAGTGAGTTATAGTACTAAGCCTCGGTTAGGATATCAACTAGCCTTGGGGTACCTAACACACATTCACGTCTTAATGGCAGATTAATTGCAAAGTGACTCTTGTTTTGTCTTAACTAACCGTATGATCTACCTGGTAAACCCCATAATAAACAATTAGCAATCAATCGACTCACGATAACCTTACCTTGCTATGCCATATCCTGCATAGTATAAATATTCATGCGTGCCATGATTAATGCAACTGGCATTAAAAGCATCGCATTAGTCAATCACAATTGAGTCACATTGCAGGCAATCTTATTTGATTATTGCCATACCCTGCACGGTATTAATTCAAGTAAGCCATGATCAGTGCAAACAAGCACATGTATAATCAAAACACATGACAACACATTTCCCATGCACTTTGCATTCATGCATGTTCCGATTATTTATGCTCTCATTAGGGTCACAACAGAATTCCCGTCGGTGTGTACAACCGAACTCCTACCAATGCCGGGCACGACTACATTTGGAACCCTTGCCCAGATGGCATTTCTGAAGGAGCATAGGCCTAGCCTCTACTCAATCCCCATTGGAACTCCCATTGGGATTTTTGATAAATCGGACTTCATCCCCTAAACTCCCACTGGAGTGACGAGTTATTTATATGACCACATGAGCACACCACAATAATTCATTTTGATTTATTTCTATTTATTAGCCAATCTAAACGTTATGCATGCTCAATATAAGAAATCACTGCTCATTTTTTACGTAAAATTACAGGAAAATAATCTCACGTTGTCACATATTTATTAAAAACCTATCAAACTTTGCATGCCTTATTATATAAGTATGCCAACCTCATTTACATTACAAAACTTGACATATATTCCTTACACCTCGAGGTTTTCCCTTTATATGTCCATGCAATTGTTCTAAAAAATCAAGGCGTAATACCTACGTGATGTCATTATTTATCATAACAATTAAGTATTTAACGACGTCAATCATATAATCAATTAATCATTGATTCAAGCAACAATTCAATATGCCTTTGCATGTGTTGACCTATCGAATTAGTCTGGCAATTTAATTATAAATAATTAATGTTATTCATAATTATATCTAATTAATTATTATTAAAATATTTAATTAATACAAGAAATTAATTCTTTATAATAAATTATTACTAAAAAAGGGTTATCAAACTAATCCTTAATTATCATAATTAACCATGGTTAATTAGCACTAAGTAAGATTAACAATATTAATTAAAGCTAATCATAGTTAACTCAACTAACCATGCTTCTACCACAGTTAATTAACTCAATCCTAATTAATTAATCCAACCTTGGTTAATTAACTAACCATACTTTAACTTTAATTACTAACTCAACCATACACCAACTATAGTTAATCTTCCAACCTTCCAACCTAACTATAGTTAATCTTAACTAATCTCCTAAACAAGAATAACTATAATATAATATATTCCTAAGCAAGTTTATCGGACTAATTGAAAGATTAGAACATAAAAACTCACCGGTTTAGCAAGCTTGAGACATTTGTGCAATGGTGGCGGTGAGGACTATGTGCGGAAACCTCCTAAAAGTTGAGACAAGGTGGCACGAGGATAGAACCAGCAGCTGCAAGTGTTGTATGCCTCTATCCTACTGTAGTCGAGAAAGAGATAGGACTAGTGGCTGGTTGGGCAAGCCAGTTGTCTAGTGAGCAACTGGCTGGGGTCGAGCGGCTCTAGGTAGTTGAGATTGAGGCGGTGGTGGCTAGTCTGGGCGGTTACTAAATGTTTCCAGCAATTGCAACTAGGAGAGGGAGAAACGGATAGTAGGGACCAGCAGTTCTAGTGGCGGGCAAGTGGTCTTGTGACTTGGACTAGTGAGTGGTGGCTATAAGTGTGACGTTTTGAATTTTTTGACCTACTTTGGATTTTATGAATGCGTAATTCATCAATGCACCATTAGTTAAGCCTCGCTTTGAACTCATCACTCATGAGATATTAACCAAAGGGGAGAGGCTACTAATGACTTTCGTGGTGCACGATTCTTAAAAGTTACCCGTTAGTCTGAGATATGCTAGAGTTGCAATTGATTGACTTGACTATAATTTTTATCCAAATTTGGTTGTCGGGCTTTTCGGACGTTGGGACTAAATTATTGGATTTCAACCTCACTAATTTCCGAAAATTCCAGTCAATTTGGGAATGCCGAAGTAGGGAATATCGACTCGAGGAATTAAACCCAACACTTCCCATTGTGTATTTTCTGACTAAGGGTATTTTGGGGATTTTCGGTCCCAAAAAGCATCCGTGGACAAAATTGCCCCTAGTCGATTTTGGACTAGAGGACAATTTTGTAGTTTGAATTTTAGTGGGAATGAGAGAGACTTTGGGTGAGGGATTTTCGCATACCTCCCTCATCAGCCATCCCTTCTCTTTCTCTCTCCTGTCCTTTCTCCCTCTATTCTCTCTTTTCTCTCTTCTTTTCCCTTTCCTCATGCCATCAGCTGCTGCCCATCCCTTACACCTCTGACTCTCTCTCTATCTCTCTCTCTCTTGGTGTCCCTCCTCCATGCACGTACGTGCACTACTGCTGCAATTCTTCTTCTTTTCCTCCTTTTTTTCTGCTTGGCCGAACAGCTGCTGTTGCATTTTCCTTGCTACTGTCGCCTCTTCATCCGCCACCTCAGCCGTTGCCATAGCATCGCCGCTTCACCGACCCGCTGTCGGAGCCCAATGAATGCTCGAGAAGCAGCCTGAGAACCAGCCCACCTCCTCTGCCATCCTTCTAGCTACCCAGTTGCTGCCCCTCCTTTCTTCGTTTGTTGCTGCCTCTGTCGACGGACACTGCCTCCACCATAGCTCAGTCCTACCAGCCGCCCGGAGTAACCAGCTGCCCATATTAGATGAATAGGGTTTATGTGGTTTGGTGGTTTCTCGTGCCTCTTTCATTTATTTGTGTTGGAGTTTGAGGAGATATGGGGTTGTTTGCAAGTCATGTTCGTCAAGAGATCAGTTTTTCTTGGATTTTCTTGATTAGGGCACTCCATTCTCTTGTAACCATAGCTTGTGAATGCTTTTTGTCTATAATTTATGATTTTTTCAACTTCAAGTTTGCTTTACTGTGCAAAAACAGATTGGATCTTTGGTAGTTGTCAGATTTGCTATGATAGGTTGAAATCCTTTTATGTGATGAAATTAAAAGAAAAAAAAATTATCCCCAAAAAATAAAAAAGAATCGGCCGGTTCCTGAATCTACCTAAACCGGCCTAAATCTAAAGAGTTAGTTCCAAATTCCACAATCTATAAAGCAGCTCTAATAAGATAGTTTTGAAGTTTTAGGTTCAAAACTTACCCACCTTGGAGAGGAAAATTACCAAAATAGTCCTAAAACTTTTTTTTTTGGCCAATTTAATCTTAAACATTTTACAATTGTATCAATTTAGTCTATCCGACCAAATTTGGTCGACTGGTGCTGACATGGACACCAGCGGTCGGCCGACACTAATGTGGCAATTTTTTAATAATATTTTATTTTTTGGAATTTTTCTTTATTTTTTTTCTCTTTTTTTGCTTTCTTCTTATTCTTCTAGGTGATTGCTAGACCGGCCAGAGTGTATGGCCGGTGAGGCTAGGCGAGGCCTCACCCTTGCCCAGAAAGGCCATAAAGATCCCCACCTTTAGTCTAGAATTTGAGCATCAGCCATTCATTGCCCCAATCCCCACACGGCCAATGTTCTTGTAACAAGAATCGGAAGCTCAAACAACAAACAGAAATAATTCGAAGTCAATGATTATCTCTTGCAAGATAATGGAGCATCTATCTCCGGTAAATAACACCAAATGAGCAAAGAAATCTCAATCCCAGAATGGGCGATTGACAGCAGACCAAAAAAAGCGAAAATGATGAAATCGAACCATTCGACGAAGAATTCAAAAGCGAAAATCACTAAAGAATCAACCAAACAATAAATAAACAAAATAAGAAAATAAATTGGACATAAGATTTACATGGTTAGGTCGGCGCAACAAAGAATTCCACTTTAGATCAATTGATATGATGGAAATTACAACCACACTTGAGTTGCTTATGAGGTGGTTAGCAAGTATCACCTCAAAGAGGTGAATAACAAAATAAATAAACTCTTGACAAATTAATATAGAATATAACGGGTCAAGATTAAAGTCTGAACAAGGGTCAGATTTTGGAACGCAGTGAAATAGACTTTGAAGCACCCACTAAGTACACAATAAACAAAAGCAATGCATAGCAAGAGTTTAGGGAAGAGAAATTGCACACAAGATTTATAGTGATTTGGCTTAGATCAAGTCTACGTCAACTTTCTCATGTTAATAGCATATTGGCTAAATTCCACTTGATAATCAATAAAAGGTTATGGTCAAATTGTGCCACTTATACCCAAGCGCTGCTATCTAAAGCTTGTGCTACTCATAGCCAAACCAATAGAACTCACCATCTTACACTACAGCACACACTTAAAAAATTGCTAGCACCTCTCAAAAGATTACAAAATTTAAGCCCACTAAAAACAAGAGCATATGTCAAAGTTCATTCACACTTTGGAATTCTAATTAGAGATCTTGTCTCTTACTTACTCCTTGATACATTGGTCTCCTTATATACTCCACTTTGAAACTAGCCATTGGACAATCTCTAGAGAATCGTCTTCCAATCTACCCATTAAATAGAACTGTTTCAAGAAGATTAAGTTGCTTGAGTGATAGAAATGGAATCTTCACTTGATTCTGATCACCTAAAGAATCAAAATCTTAATTTCCATAAATAGAGCTTCTCCATTTAGAAAAACTTGTTTTTAAGACTGAATTGCGAATCAATTAGATTGAGTCAATCAAATCTTTTTATGTGTGAAATCCAAACTAGATCGCTAACCATTATGCATTATGGGCTTGTGTCATATTTTATCAACTTGTCTCGTTCTGAACTTTCTTCATACTAAACTTACTACATTCTAAACTTGCCACGTTTAGAACTAATTACGTTCTGAACTTGTGTCTTGTTCTGTACTCGTGTCATTTTGAACTACCACGTTCTGGACTTGTCTTGTTCTATATGTAGAGTTTAAGTGTGTTCCGTCTAAAGTTAGCTTTACAATCTAGACTTAAATCTAAACATATTCATTCTTAGAGTCTGCATTTGAATATAATTAGCCATAAAGTCTGCACATGTTTGACCATTTTACCAATCTTCTTTTTTGTTCAAAGTTCTTTGCTGCCTCATTCTAACAATAGCATCAAACTTTTGAAATGGTCAAAAGTTAAGTGCACTACAAAAAACTTGTCACAAGAATAAAGTTGAGTTCCAAAAATTTTGAAATGTACAATCGACCTTGGCCATGAACATCAGGGACCCTCACCCACATGAGAACCTTCTAATTCAAAATCTAACCTTCAACTATGCTTTGACCAATGCTTCCCAATCCCAAATCAAATCGCACATTTTCGAGCTCTAATGGCGAGTTGCATTCTCATTGATTTTCATCTTGCCAAGTGCCTGAACACATTGTTCTCTCAATTGCAATTAGTTGCATTGATTTGTCGATATTACAATGTTATAATTTTGGACATCCCCGCTCATTTGAGACAGCTCCATCATTTTTTTTTCAATTCTTATTATTTTTTCTTTATATATTTTTTAATTATTTTTATATTTTTGATGTGATGCTTGTTATACACCATATTGGCACAATGCATCTTAAGAAAGTAATTAGAAAATGTCATATTAGCATTTTCCATTGATTAAATTGGACGGAGTTAATGAAAGCACTTGATTGCACTAATTTGACAAATTTTAGTACTTAATTACACTTTTGAAAATTGTAAAACTCAATTGTATTTTTATAATGAGTGTAAGACTTCACTGCAAGAGTTCTAGTCATTTAATGTGTGAGCACATGTGACCAAAATGAGTATCCATTCATTATTAGATTTTCCAAAAGTTCATCGTAACCCTCAACTTAAACTGGAATTTGATTGTATAATAGTCATTGGACTACCATGAGAATAATAGCTTATTTAAAATGGGTCCAAGAACAATTTATAATTATATGTTATTTGGTTTTATATTGTCCAAAATAGACTATTATTCTCTTAATAGTTTAAGCATTGCTACTGTCACACCCCGAACCCTAGGCATGCAACAACCCCTTACCATGGTTGATTGAAAGCGACGTCCTAAGATTTGTCGACAACCATTCATTTTAATATTTCATTAAGCACAAGCAGAAGACGAATCATTCCTAATTCAACAGACAATCAAACAATCAAATAGGGATAGAGGGATGAACAACAGGATAACATAAAGTATTCATTTATACATTCTTATTGCATTAACCAACAGATGATTGATTTCCCATTTACAAGCCCAACTAAGGAGGCTGATCTATCCACTAAGCCAGACCAAAAAGAAACTAGGCTTGGCTAATCTATCTATACAAAAAGAATTATCGGGTTTTGAACTACCATCACTTTGACCCATCAGACTTAGGCTCTATAGAGTCATAGTACAAGTCATTCGGGTCAATCACTAGAGGAGCGGGGGCAGGGTTCTCCATTGCACCATTAGGAGGGTCTAGTTCCATGGGATCACAATCTTCATCTTCAAAGCCCCTACCAAGAAGTCCATCGAAACCTTGCAGAGGACCAATTAGCAAATCATCCTGTCGGATGTACCGTGCTAGGAACTGATGGGGTATCTATTGCCCTAGTCCCTCATCCACCTAGATGGTGGTGACATACTTCTCGTAAAAGTACACCTGACTCGGGAATCGGTGGTGCATCACGACGGTCTCCCAATCCTAAGGGACCCCAAATCTCAATGGTAAGTGCACGCCATACTAAGGGTCTGAAAGTGGTTAAACAATAACTAGTGAAATAAAATCTTAATGAGTTATATCCTTAAACCCCAATTAGTACACCAACTCAACCTGGGGTATCTCTGTAAAACCACCTCTCACACAACCCAACCACAAACAACCAACAATCAGCAATCAAACAACAGACAGTTTAGTGGGCTAACGACACGGAACAACCAATAGTCAACAATCAACCATAAATCATTAATTCAAACAATGAATCAAATTAATCAAGCAATTGAGGCAAAACATGCTTAATTAACATATAACACACAATTAAGTATAATTAAGCAAGATTAAGCTAAGCTAATCTTAACCATCTATCTAACCACATATCTTAGGGCTAATACAACTTAATTAAACTTCCTAACCCAATATTAACACTAATTAATCCAACCCTAAGCAAGTTTAGGCACTAACTAAGGGATTAGGGGCTAAACTCACCCGTTAAGCGGGTGGGCAACACAGATGCGATAGCAGCGATGAACCAGATACTCATAGACCTCTCCCACGACACTCCAAGGCGGTCCCAAGCTGAACACAATAGCAACAACCTTTGTACACCCACTGAACTTTAGAAAACAACACTGTAGGAAGAGGATAAGGGCTGATCAAAGTGAAACGGCTTGGCCGGAGCTTCGGCGAGCTATTAACTAGTGACCGGCGGCACCTTGGGGTCAAGGGGGAATTGCTGGTGGCTAGGATGGGTGGTGGTTTGGTTGGAATGGGAGAAAAACAAGTGGAAAGGCAAAACTAGTGGAACCGGTTGCTACAGTAGGCAGGTTGGAGAGCAGTGGCTTCAGGCTGGTCGGCGACTCGTTTCGGCAATTGGATGACACATGCTGTACGAATTCCCTCTCCTGAACAGATTGGTGGGTGGCACGGGCTGTAATTCACATGGGAAGGCAACGAACAACTTGATTTTCGGTGGAAGGTCAGAAGTAGAAACAGTAGGAAGGAAAGAAAAGCAAGGGGAGAGAGGTGTGCGATTTTTTTGGAGCTGAGAGGGAGAGAGGGAGTGAAGTGAGAGCTGGTATTCAAAGCTCATTAAGACCATTAAATGCCTTTACCAATTCCCCAAGTAAGTGATCTCATCTTCTCTCTCTTCTTTTGTCTTTTTCAAATAATATCTAAGGGTAAAATGGTCATTTCCACCTTGCACAATTCCCAAACTGCTCTTGGGCTAAAAATGAAAGGTAGACCTAGAAAATGGGCTATAAAATGAATAAGAATGAGTTCGGAAATTTGCTAGGCTCGAATCGGCTCAAGTTTAGACAATGGGCATGGAAGGGTAAATGGGTTGGTTGGGTTCAACGAGCTCGCTTGCTTGTCTCAATCTACTGCAGTGGCTATCTCATCTTGGGCGTGAGGCCCACACTATTCTTGCTCGGCCTATGTCCTCGTAGGCTCACTTCCTCGGTCCATAAATCATTTTTTCAATAACTCAGCTTAACTGACATTGTTGATCGTCGAGAAAGCATCATCCAAAAGTCCGTTTCAGATGTTTCCGAAAATTCAAAGTCCAATCTTGAATTCTCATGCCTTGTCAATCTCACCTAAATACCATTTTGATACGACTCAGACTAATAGGTGGCTTTGAGGACTCGCGATCATTCATCCCTCAAAGAGCTGGAATTTCAGGTCGTCACAATTCTTCCCCCCTTACAAAAATTCCGTCCTTGAAATTTGCAACCACTGACAAATCTTCAAAAAGATGGTGGTGCTGATGCTTCATCACTTCCTCACTTTCCCATGTAGCTCCCTTTATTATGTGATGCTACTAGATCACCTTAACCAAGGCGATAGTCTTGTTTCGAAGTACTTGCTATTTATGGTCATCTATTCGTATCGGCCTCTCCATGTACGACACCCTATTGTCTACGTCCAGTTCTTTAAAATTCAAAACACGAGTCGAGTTTGGTTCATACTTTCTCAACATGGACACATGGAAAACATCATGTAATTGAGCAAGTTTCAGTGGCAACACAAGATGATACGCTAAAACCCCAATTCTTTCCAAAATTTCGAAGGATCCAACGTACCTCAGACTTAACTTTCCTTTCTTGCCAAATCTAGTAGTACACCTCATTAGTGATACTTTCAGAAATACATGGTCACCTACCTTAAACTCCAACGGTCTATGATGCTTATCTGCATAACTCTTTTGACGACTTTGAGTGATCTTAAGTCTGTCTCCGATAATCTGAACTACATTCAAAGACTGCTGTACTAACTCTAGTCCCGTAATCTTACGCTCGCCAACCTCGTCCCAATAAAGCGGAGTTCTGCATGTCTCCTATACAAAGCCTCAAATGGTGCCATTTTAATGCTCTGTTGATAACTGTTGTTATACGCAAACTCCACCAAATGAAGCTGCTCTTCCTAACTCTCTTTAAAGTCTATGACACAAGCTTGTAACATGTCCTCAAGAGTTTGAATTGTCCTTTCCAATTGACCATTCGTCTGCGGATGGTATGTCGTACTATACTGTAGTTTCGTCCCCTAAGCTGACTGCAAACATTTCCAGAAAATTGCCATAAACTTAGGATCAAGATCCGAGGTGGTCGTCACTGGAACTCCATGTATGCGCACAATTTGACATACGTACAACTTTGCATACCTATCCAACGTGAAATCCTTCTCTATGGCAATAAAGTGAGCTGGCTTTGTCAATCTATCAACTACTACCCAAATCGAGTCATTGCCTCGCTAACTCCTTGGCAGTCTCATCACAAAATCCATGATAATATGTTCCTACTTCCACTTGGGAATCTCAAGCGATTATAGTAGTCCACTAGGCTTACAATGCTAAGCTTTTACTTGTTGGCACGTCAAATACTTAGCCATGTGCTTTGTGATGTCCAACTTCATACTGTTCCACTAGAAGTGCCGCTTCAAATTCTAATACATTTTCCTACTGCTAGGGTGGATGCTATAGTTACTACGATGAGTTTCTGATAAGACTACTTCCTTAAGTTCTGCATCTTTTGTAATGCACAATCGCCCTCAAAATCTCAATGTCCCATCCTCAGATACTTGAAAGTTTGCTTTCCTCTTTATCTAATCTATATGTAGGATCTTAAGAATTTCGGGATCCATCGCTTGGGTACTTTTAATCCTACTTTGCATCTTGGGTTCCACCTTGAGAGTGGCCATTAGACTAGCAAGATGGCTGATCTCAATTTTAAAATCTGAGTCTCTGACTCCCTCCAAAAGAATCCATTGATGTACTATCATCTAAGCAATCGATGATTTTCAATTGAGCGCATCCGCCACTTTGTTCGCTTTTCTCGGGTGATACAAAATCTCGCAATCGTAGTCCTTAAGGAGTTCCATCCATCGTCATCACCTCATGTTCAACTCTTTTTGAGAGAATAGATACTTTAAACTCTGATGATTCGTGAAGATTAGAAACTTCTCCCCACAAAAGTAATGCCTCCAAATCTTAAGTACATAGATGATCGCCATTAATTCCAAATCTTGTGTCGAATAGTTAAGCTCATGAGGCATTAACTATCGGGATGCGTATACAACCACTTTGCCATATTGCATTAACACGCAGCCTAGTCCTTTATACGATGCATTACTATAGATTTCATACCCAACCAGACTAGACGATATTGTCAATACAGGTGCAATTGTCAATTTACTCTTAAGCTCTTGGAAACTACGCTCGCACTTGTCCATCCAATCAAACCTCTCTTCTTTCTTTAACAATCTCATCAATGGCATGGCTATCATAGAAAACTTCTCTATGAAACGTCTGTAGTATCTAGCCAATCCCAAAAAACTTCGAATCTCAATTACCGCCGTAGGTCTCAGCCAATTCATGACTGCTTTGATTTTAATCGGGTTAATGGAGATCCCTTCTCCTAAAATCACATGACCAAAAATGCCACATGAGATAGCCAGAATTCACACTTGCTAAACTTAGTATACAGCTCATGTTCCCTTAAGGTTTGTAATATTGATCTCAGGTGTTTCTCATGATCCTCTAGACTCCTCGAGTATACCAGAATATTGTCAATGAACACAATCATGAATTGGTCCAAACACTTATTGAACACTCAATTCATCAAGTCCATGAAAGCAGTAGGAGCATTCGTCAATCCAAAGGGCATTACCGTGAACTCGTAATGACCATAGCGTGTCCTAAACACTGTTTTCAATATATCCTCCCTTTTTATCCTCAACTGATGATAGTCTATCCTTAGGTCTATCTTCGAAAATACCAAGGCTCCTTGAAGTTGATCAAACAAGTCATCAATCCTTGCAATAGATATTTGTTCTTAATAGTTACATGATTAAGTCGCTCATAGTCAATGCAGAGATGCAAAAACCTGTCATTTTTCCTTACGAACAGTATCAGTGCTCCCCAAAGGGACGCACTAGGATGAATGAAACCTTTATCTAGCAACTCTTATATCTACACCTTTAAATCTTTCAATTCTGACAAGGCCATCTTGTAAGGTGCCTTGGAAATTGGTTTAGTCCCAAGGCCAACTCAATCACAAACTCAATTTCCTTAGGAAACACATCAATATACTTTTGTACCACTGCAATATCCTATACTTTTGACCCTTCTACTAGTGTATCTACCACCAATGCCAAATACCCTTGGCATCCAAATTCCAACAACCGTATTACCTCAAGTGACAAAATCAGAGGAACGGAGGGTCCCCCTTAATTTCCCACAAACTCAAAATTATCACCCACTACTGGATTAAACTAAAATGTCTTTCCATGACAATTCACTATAGCTCATTACTTGGTGAGCCAATCCATGCCAACTATGACATCAAAGTCATATGTTGCTATCGCAATCAAATCAATGACTCCCTTGCGACTGCCCACAACTAACTTACAGCCTAAACAACCTAACTCAGATAATATCTTATCCTTAAACGGAGTAAAAATGCTAAAAACCACTCTCAATGGTTTGAGACTTAACCCGACTAGCTTAACAAAACGATTAGCAACAAAAGAATGCGTAACACCAGGATCAAATAACGCATAAGCAGCATGATCGTGCAAAGAGATCATACAAGTAACAATAGTGGGTGAATCCTTCGCCTCTTCTCGGGTTACAGCATAGACTCGTCCTTGCATTGGGGGTTTACCTTTGTTGTTCGACGACACATTCCCTGTAGATCATCCTCCCTATGACCGTGGCAAAATCATCCTCATAGGCCTATTCAAACAATTCGCCACACGGTGGCCCTACTGACCACATCCGAAGTAGGCATTGGCTTTCCCACAAAATTCCTTCTATTGGGTGGGATGGGATTCTTTTGTCCCATTATCGATCCCTTTCCAAACCAATGATTGTCTCTGTTGGGCACAAACTGCAAGCCAAATGTGGTTGCCCTCTCAATCATGCTTTTCTCTATCATCTGCGCCCTTTTGTGCATCTCATTAAAACTCTTTAAGTTCAAGGGCACTAGCTAAGCTTTCAATTTTGGCTTCAAGCCATCTCTGAACCATCTTGCCCTATCCAAAGGGTCCTCTACCAACTTTGGCGCATACTTGGCCAACTTAGTGAACTTTGCCTCATATTGATCCACAGACATCTGATTCTAGCGAAGCCATTGAAACTCTTCCATCTTGGACTCTCTTGCACTATCCAAAAAGTACTTCTCATTGAATGTTTCACGAAAGGTACCCCATGTCTAAGCCATGCCTTTAGGGAACACTCGTCCTTAAGTGGCTTGCCACCATGTAATGGCATTACCTTAGAGCTAGTAAGCCTCCAAAAGTACTCGGTCCTCCTCTAAACATCTTAGCATTGTCAAAATCTTTTCGATGTCCCTCATCCAAAGGGTTGCAGCCTTAGGGTCGCCTACGCCACTGAACCTTAGTGGCTTCAATCTTAGGAACTGCTCTACCAGTTTGTGCATTGGTCTCTCACAAACCTCTCCTCTTTCTACGGGAACCACAGGTACTACAACAGGAGCAATAGGAATAGTAGTGGTGGCAGCAGCAGCAACTTGATCCTCAGCTAGCTATCCTATTAAGGTCTCTAGTGCTAACAAGATCCTGTCTAACATAAGATTCCCTTGCATGCTACCTTTACCACTAGATTGACTAGATACTGCCCTATGCCTATGGGCTCTACTCGGGATTGCTTATCACTCTAGACACTCACTAGTCTTGCTTTCCAATTCCAATCGAGAATTAGAACTATGAGCAACCCACCACCATACAAAGCCACACAATGCCACAAAAGCAATCACAGACACGTAATATAAAAGTCATCCCTATCTCACTATCCAAAAAATCCCACACATCTTATCACTCCAAGTCTCAACCTTGCTCTAATACTAAAACTAACGAATATGTCACCCCCCGAACCCCGGGCACGCAACAACACCTTACCATGGTCGATTGAAAGCGACGTCCTATGACTCGTCAACGACCATTCATTTTAATCTTTCATTAAGCGCAAGCAGAAGACGAATCATCCCCAATCCAATAGACAATCAAACAATCAAATAGTGATAGAGGGATGAACAACAAGATAACATAAACTACTCATTTATACATTCTTACTAAATTAACCAACGGATGATCGTTTTCCGATTTATAAGCCCAACTAAGGGGGTCGATTCATCCACTAAGCCAGACTAAAAAGAAACTAGGCTCAGCTAATCCATTTATACAAAAAGAACCATCAAGTTCTAAATTACCATAACTCTAACCCGTTGGACTTAGGCTCCGTAGGGTTGTAGTACGAGTCATCCGAGTTGATCACTGGAGGAATAGGAGCAAAGTTCTCCACTGCACTGTCATGAGGGTCCAGTTCCATGGGATACCAGTCATCATCTTTAGGGCCCCTACCAAGTGGTCCATTGAAACCTCGTAGAGGATCGGTCAGTAGATCTTCCTGCCGGATGTACCACACTAGGAATTGATGGGGTATTCATTGCCCTAGTCCCCCATTCACCCAAATGGTGGTGACGTATTTCTTGTGCAAGTGCACCCGACTTGGGAACTAGTGGTGTGTCATGACGGTCTTGTAATCTTGAGGGACCCCAAATTGCACCGACGGGTGCACCATACTAAGAGCCTGAAAATGGTTATACAATAACTAGTGAGATAAAATCTCAACGAGTTCTCCCTCTAAGTCCTAGTTAATACACCAACTCAACTTTGGGTATCTCTCCAGAACCACCCCTTAAACAGCCCAACCACAAACAACCAACAATCAGCAATCAAACAATAGACAAGGTTAACCAACAATCAAAAGTTGGTTTGCATGCAACCTTACCTAGTATGCCATACCTTGTACGTTATAAGTCAACACAATACACACAATGCACATGGCCATTAGATGATGCAGTTCATCAATCACATGCAAGTCACGTCACAAGCGATCTCACCTAGCCATTGCCACACCCTGCACATTACCAATTCATGCGTGTGTACTATAAATAATGTGATCACCTCAAGCATAATTGGAACCAAATATGTGATGTTTCTTATATAATCTGGCATCCACATGTGTTTGATTATTATTGCCCCATAGGGCTACAACCAAACTCCGCTGGTGTTTACTAACATAGCCAGGCATCGCCCTCCCCCATGAGGTGCGGCGACGTCAAGAGATACTCTCAAAGACGGCATTCCCAAAGGACATTAAGAGATACTCTCCCAAGACTACATGCCCAAAGAACGTCAAGGAATACTCTCCCAAGACTACATGCCCAGAGAACGTCAAGGGATACTCTCCTAAGACTGCATTTTCCAAAGGATGTAAAGGATACTCTCCCAAGACGGCGAGTTCAGTTTAGTGATCACGCAAGCATACTGTCACAACCTACTTCTTATCATTGAGTATTAGCCAATGCACACATGCTTGCATATAAAACTTCAAATCTTTTCTCATAAAAGCAGTCCACTTTCGATGTCCCTCGAACAAACAATTTTTCCACTTTTGTGAAAATCACACGATTCATACGGATATTTATGCAATAACACATCCAATTCACTTCATAAAATCAAAACATGTGAAATTATGTACAATTTTAACTTCTGGATGAACATTGTCGTGAACAGTACCATGAACAGTGAAATTTCAAAATTTAATAATTGAATAATTAAATTAAGAAATTAAAATAATTTAAACATTAAATACAGAAATTAAATAAATCATTCATTAAAAAAATTAATCAAATTAATCAAGCAATTAAGGAAAAACATGCTTAATTAACACATAGTGCACAATTAAGCATAATCAAGCACAATTAAGCAAGATTAAGCTAAGTAATCTTAACCATCTATCTAACCACCTATCTTAGGGCTAATAAAACTTAATTAAACTTCATAACCCAATATTAACACTAATTAATCTAACCCTAAGCAAGTTTAGGCACTAACTAAGGGATTAAGGGCTAAACTCATCCGTTAAGCAGGCCGGCGACACGGACGCAGTGGCAGCGATGAACCCGACACTCATGGACCTCTCCCATGACACTCCAAGGCGATCCCGAGCTTAACATAGCAACAACAACCTCTATACACCCATTGAACTTCAGAAAATAGCACTGTAGGAGGAGGACATGGGTTGATTAAAGCAAAACGGCTTGGCCAGAGCTTCGGCGAGCTATTAGCTAGTGACCAGCGACACCTGGGGATCAAGGGGGAATTGTTGGTGGTTGGGATGGGCAATGGTTTGGTCGGAATGAGAGAAAAACAAGTAGAAATACATAACTAGCGAAATTGGTCGCTACAGTAAGCGGGTTAGAGAGCGATGGCTTCAGGCCGGCCGAGGGGTCAATCGGCGACTCCTTTTGGCGATCAACCAACACAGGCCATACGGATTCCCTCTCCTAAGTAGATTGGTGGGTGACACAAGCCGTGATTCACACGAGAAGGCAACGAACAACTCGATTTTCGATGAAAGGTTAGAAGTAGGAACAACAGGAAGGAAAGGGAAGCAAGGGGAGAGAGGGAGTGAAGTGAGAGCTAGTATTCAAAGCTCATTAAGGCCATTAAATGCCTTCTCCAATTTCCCAAGTAAGTGACCTCATCTTCTCTCTCTTTTTTTGTTTTATTCAAATAATATCTAGGGGCAAAATGGTCATTTTCACCTTGCACAATTCCCAAATTGCTATTGGGCTGAAAATGAAAGATGGGCCTATGAAATAGGCTAGAAAATTAATAGGAACGGGCTTGGGAATTTGTTGAGCTTGAATCAGCTCAAGTTTAGACAACGGGCTTGGAAGGGTAAATGAGTTAGTTGGGTCCAATTGGCTCATTTGCTTGTCTTGGTCTACCGTGGTGGTAGTCCCACCTTGGGCATGAGGCCCACACTATTTTTGCCCGGCCTACATCCTCGTAGGCTCACTTCCTTGATCCGTAAACCTCTTTTCCAAAAACTCGACTTAACTGACACTGTCGACCATCGAGGTAGCATCGTCCAAAAGTTTGTCCCGAACATTTCTGAAAATTCGAAGTCCATTCTTGGATTCTTATACCTTGTCAATCTCGCCCGAATGCCATTTTGATACGACTTAGACTAACAGGCAGTTTTGAGAACTCACGATCATTCATCCCTCAAAGAGTTGGAATTTTAGGACGTCACAGTTACATAATTATTTCTTAATTAAAATTGAAAGTATGCTAAAATGATCATCAAAGTCAAATTAACAGGTAAAGCTCGTATTGTTGAGTCACCTGTTGCACATGTTACGAGGTTTAGCCGCTTCTATTGATAGATAGATGGATATATGCCAAGAGAGATAGATATGGTGGTATGCATTTTAGACAAAGAGAATTGTAGCTAAGCATCATCTAGAAGGCTTTTGGATCGGGGCTTCTCTCACGGACGCTTCACATGCTCGTTCACCGATGTGGCCATCTCCTCTTGCTCACTTATGGAAGCATGTTTACTTCTTGGCTCCATTTGCAAAAGAAGACCCAAGAAAGGCCACGGTTGGGCCTTTGCCTCTTCTTTCTCAGGCTCAGATTGTGGAGCCGAAGGAAAAGAAAGATAAAAGAGACTCCGAAAAGACATGAGAAATTGGGTCAAGAGAAAGATACTCTTAGTAGGTCAGAAAATCACGAGCTAATGAAGCAAATGGGCATCTCAGCTACCCTTGAGAATTGGGCCAGCCAATTCAAGCTAGCTTGATTGGAATACGTTGGCTCAAATTTCTAATTTGCCAAATTAGAACGTTCCCAAGTGAATTACCAAAAAATTGACCTCGGATTCAGATTTAACTCACGGAATTGAGTAGAATGAAAGTGTTTATTCGCAAATCAATTAGGGGTCCAAATCCATTCTACATGGGCAAAAATGTCAATTCACATTTCGTTTTGCCTGATCTTGAAATTGATTAAACAAGTAAAAGGGTAATGTTTTCTAGATCAAATGTCATAAAAGGAACTAGATCTAATTATGACTAATTTAAAGCTAATTTTATTTTGGTGGATATTGAACCTAAAATTGAGAAATTCGGAAAATGAGATTCTTAATCGATTTTTAAAAATTTCTTGACGCTAATGCTAAATTGAAGGTAAAATAAGGTGATTTCATGATTTTTGTATTTTTTAATTTTTTGTCAAAGATTTGGCTAAAAGTCAAGCCCTAATTGGCTTTAACTAAGAGTTTGATTTTATGGTCAAATCTTTGATTCTTTCTTTTCCAAAATATTCACTTCTAAAGTGAAATTGGACTCAAAAGAAACATTTTGGTACAAAAAGCAAAATTTGACTCAGGATTGACTTTTGGTTAAAGGGTTGGCCAAAAAGTCAACTCAAAAGTCAACCATTTGACTTTTCGGGTTTTTGTGCGAAATGAATAAGAAATTGTTTTCTAATGCTAATGCGATAAACAAAATAAAAAAAAGACACTTTTTGTCCACAAAAGGGTCTCGTCACAATTAAGAACCCCTAATTAGGTTTTTTTTTACCTTAAGCAACACGTCTAAAAATCAGGTGCCAACAAACTGAACATCTTCCAAACCCGTATAAACACTGCCACAATCACTCTTAGTTAGAAGGTTTGGAGATCCATCAAAGTATCTTTTCTACTGACAACGTGTGAATTTAATTCAGAATTTAATTCAGAGCATCACAACAGTTAAACCCACTCAGCTTATGTGAAGCCTATAAGTATGCACTTGCTTACTCTTTCATTAATTTTATCATCGCTCAATAGAACATAACACAAGCAACCAAATATTCTAATGCAAAAATTATCAG
Source organism: Corymbia citriodora subsp. variegata (assembly GCA_014858505.1). NCBI lineage: Eukaryota > Viridiplantae > Streptophyta > Magnoliopsida > Myrtales > Myrtaceae > Corymbia > Corymbia citriodora. The sequence goes on from CM026414.1 coordinate 12,302,784, forward strand.
CAACGTTAGTGATTACACTTCCTCTAGAGTTCGATGTCTAATAAAAGTTGATATAGATCTATTAACTAGGTAGCTCGTTGTACAAAGCACATTCATTAGGAATTTTTTAGTCATACCAACACTAGAGAGTATTTTATGGTTTCTCTAGTAATGTTCTACTCATTGACTCTTCAACATATTGACAACATTAGTGTAGTGGCTCACCTTGCCTTCTTTAACGTAGAATTCATTTAATACTCTAAGTAGACATTCATGCTATTGTAAGTCCACACATGTTTGACCATTTTACCAATCTTATTTTTTGATCGAAGTTCTCTACAGCCTCATCCTAACAATAGCATCAAACTCATGCTTTAGTATAAACACCCAATTCTTCCTTGAGCAATTTGACGTAGGAAGTTACCTCACCAATTGTAACGTGATACGTCTCATCAATTTGTAGAGGATCCTTGATTTTAGTCATGTTCCATCATGTAATATTTGTTTTCAGTGATGCTCTTATTTCTATATAAAAGGGATACCGCCTCGTAATTGAAATAGTACTTGATTGAAACATATGACAATGAGAATCAAATTAAAAATGTTCACATTTTAACAATTTAGGTTGCAAAAACAATGTAATTCAGCCTACACAAAAATTCTTGTCATTTAATTTTTAAGCATATATTACCAAAATGAGTATCTACACAAAAGTTAAGTGCATTACAAAAAACTTGTCACAAGAATAAAGCTGAGTTCCAAAACTTTGAAAATTTGCAACTGACCATGGCCATGAGCACCGGGGACCCTCACCCATATGAGAACCTTCTAGTTCAAAATCTGACCTTCAACTATGCTTTGACCAACGCTTCCCATTCCCAAATCAAATTGCACATTATCGAGCTCTAAGAGCAAGTTGCATTCTCACCGATTTTTGTCTTGCCAAGTGCCTGAACACGTTGTTCCCTCAATTGCAATTAGTTGCATTCATTTGTCGATATTGCAATGGTATAATTTGGGACATCCTCGTTCATTTGAGAGATAGCTCCTGTTGAGAAAACTCCTAGTTTTGATGCTAACAAAACAGCTTATGAATGATATTTATATCAATCTCTTGAAAGAAAAGGACACAGAATGACATTGGCTTTAAAGTCTGCTGGTTGCAGAAGATAAAGCATGAGATGTCTAAGAGTCTGACCGTACTAGATGGAAAGACTCATCCAGACTGAGATTTTAAGTCTAAATGAACCAGACTGAGATTTTAAGTCTAAACGAACCAGACTGAAAATCTAGGCTGATTCAAAACTTAAAACCATCAAACTTAAGATGTACCTACACGATAAGATCTGATTCAAAACTTAAGACCATCAAACTTAAGATGTACCTACACGATAAGATCACCAACGGTAGAGTATTTCACTTACCTTTTTAATATTGATTCTGTTATACTAATCTGATTGACAGGATCAATTAATGAGCAACTTCCAATGAAGAATAGAGTACTTATGGAAGCCCAGATTCTGATTGTATGGGCGAATAGAATCTAAGGGGATCCAATCTACCTCCAACGGTCAAAAAGACTTACCTTATAAAGTCTATCCAGGAAAGGGAAGATGAAACTCTCAAGGAAAGAGCCAACGGTCGAGTGTGGCTTGGAGAGTATATAAGGATAGGATGAGACCTAGGAGATAAGGCGGATGAACATTATTCCAAAGCTGATTCAATTCTTCAATTGATGTTCATAGTGCACATTTGAGTGATCTAGGTGTTTTACAGAAAGAGAGTGACTTAGTGAGACAGATCATCACCGAGTACAAACACTTGAGATTGTATAATCACCATTGATCATATAGTGAAATACAACCGATTGGCTGGTCGACCGGAGAGTGGACGTAGGCTTGTCTAAAACTGAACCACTATAAACTGAGTTTGCAATCTTCTCTACTCTCTCTATTTAATTTCAGTTTATAGATTGCAAAAGATTGTTATTGCTTGCACATAAAATTCCTATACACCTATTCACCCCCCCTCTAAGTGTTAATACTAGTTCCAACAATTGGTATCAGAGCCTCGTGCTCGAGATCTTGAAGTGTTTATTACTTCTGAGTTAAAGATCCTCTATGGCTAGTATTCTTGCACCAGGTTTAATTGAGGGGCAGAGCAACACTCGTCCACCATACTTCGACGGCAAGGATTACAATATCTGGAAGAATAAAATGAAGGCTTTTCTCAGGTCGAAAGATCCACTGGAATGGGATGTGGTTAATAGGGGAATTGAGCCCACTGATAACACCAGAAAGACGTCAAAGAGTACCAATGGAAAAGAACCAGAACCATCAGCCACTCTCTCTCCAGAAGAGATAACAAAGAGACAAACTATTGATGCAAAGGCTATTTACTCTCTATATTGTGCTTTATCACATAATGAATATAATCGTATATCTTCTTGTGATACAGCAAATGAAGTATGGGACAGACTACATGTGACATATGAAGGAACTGATCGAGTCAAGGAGACCAAAGTAAACATATTACTTGGTCAATACGAATCTTTTAAGATGAAGCATGGAGAATCCATAGGAGATATGTTCAGTTGTTTTACAGAAATTGTAAACGGATTAGCATATCAAGGACAGCCTGTTCCTGAACCAATGAAGGTCAACAAACTTCTGAGAGGACTGTCAAAAGAATGGAACAATGTGAAGACATCTATCAGAGAAACTCTGTGAATTTCACCTCTAACTGTTGATGAGCTCGTTGGTACCCTACAGTCCTATGAGGCAGAACAAATGAACGAAGAAGTGGAATCCAGAGGTAAAAAATCCCTTGCTCTTAAGTCTAACACTGATTCTGATGATACAGATTCTGAGGAAGAACTGGACGACGAGGAACTTGCACTGCTGATCAAAAAGGTAATGAAATTAAATAGAAAAGGCAGAAAGTTCAACAACAGGAAACAAAACAAACAATCTGGGCAACGCAAAACTGATGACGAGGATGATTATACCAAGGATGTAATTTGCTTTGAGTGTAAGAAAAAGGGACATATTAAACAGAATTGTCCCAAACTCAAAAAGAACAAAGGGAAATTCGAGAAGTACAAGAAGGCTCTCAAAGCTGAAACATGGAGTGACACAGAAGTTGAGGATAGTGAAGACGAATATGGAAACATATGTCTTATGGCACACTCAGACTCAGACTCTGAAACTGATTCAGACATAGACTCAGACAGAGAGATCGAGGTAAATCATTCTGAGATCCCTATAGAAGTTTCACATTATATAAATGAGCTTTGTTCTAATCTAAAATCTACTTTGAAAAGGATTTCCAAACTAAAAAAGGAAAATTACAAGTTGAATCAACAGAACGTTTCTTTGAAAGGAAAAATGGATGATTTCAAAAAGGAATTTTTGGAAATTAAGGAAAATCGAGAGTTTCTATTAAATGAGAATGAATCTATTAAAAAGGAACTTTTGGAAACTAAGGAAAATCGAAACTCTTTACAAAAGGAGAATGATTCTTTCAAAAAGGAATTCTTAGATATTACCACAAAATTTTTCAAAGGATCAAAAACTCTACAGCATATACTTTCCATTCAAATTCCTTATTATGATAAGTCTAGACTTGGTTTTTATAAGGAAAATGATTCCCTGATTGATTTTCCTAAAGTCAAGGAAAGAATAAGACAAAGACCTCCTCGACAAGTTTATAGAAATCATTTCAAAAACAATTTTGTAAGACCTATTGGTAGAAACAATCTCAAATGTTCTAACTGTGGAGAAAGAGAACACTTTGAAAACAAATGTCCTAAAGTCTGGAGACCTGTTCAAAAGAAATGGATAGAAAAAGCTTATACTACTAACTTCAATGGACCCAAGAAAATTTGGGTACCAAAGAAAAAATGAGTATTTGTAAACATTGCAGGTAAGTTTCAAAAGTAAGAAGAAATGGTATTTGGATAGTGGATATTCAAGACATATGACAGGAAATTCAAAGATGTTCATTGGATATGACAGAATCAAGGGAGGAACAGTTTCGTTTGGAGGAAACACCAAAGGAAACATTATAGGACTGGGAACTGTAAAGATCGGTAGCTTAATTATCAACAACGTTTCTCTAGTCAAAGGTTTAAACTATAATCTTCTGAGCATCATCCAGTTATGTGATGCCGGTTTCAGAATAAACTTCAAAGAGAACCTATGTTCTGGAACAAGCAATGACTCTTCATAGACTTTTACTGGACGAAGACATGGGAACATTTATCTTCTGGACATAAATGAAGATACTGCGAAATGTCTATTATCAGTCCAAGACGAAGCAGATATGTGGCACCGTAAACTTGGGCATGTCAGCATGAAACAAATCTCCAAACTTGCCAGCAAAAAGCTTGTTCAAGAAAACTGAGCTTTGCTCTGCATGTACACTGGGAAAACAGGTTAGAAGCTCTTTCAAATCTATAAAACAAATTTCCACTAATCGTGTGTTACAACTTCTTCACCTGGACTTATTTGGACCAACCAGAACCCAAAGCATTGGAGGTAAGAAATACTGTCTTGTGATAGTAGATGATTACTCTTGATACACATGGGTATATTTTCTAGCAAATAAAGGAGATACCTTCTCATATTTCTCAACATTTGCTAAGAGAATCCAAAATGAAAAAGTTTACTCTATTTCTAGTATCAAAACAGATCATGGGGGAGAATTTGAGAATCAAGACTTCTCAAACTTTTGTGACAAAAATGACATACAGCATACATTTTCATCTCCTTACACTCCAGAACAAAATGGAGTCGTGGAAAGAAAGAATAGGTCTTTGCAGGAAATGGCCAGAACATTGCTTATAGAAAGCAAGGTGGCAACTCGATTTTGGGCAGAAGCAGTTTCTACTTCTTGCCATATTATTAACATAGTATTTCTTAGACCAATTCTTGAGAAAACCCCTTATGAGATTTTCAAAGAAAGAAAACCTATTGTTTCCTATTTTCGAATCTTTGGTTGTCCATGCTATATCCTTAAGAATGTTAATCATCAACCTAGTAAGTTTGAAGAAAGGTCAGATGAAGGTATGTTTCTGGGCTATTCAAACTCTAGTAAAGCATACAGAGTGTTCAATAAGAACACTCAGACAGTGGAAGAATCCATGAATGTAAAGTTTTTGGAGAAAGAAGTTACAAGACAGAGCAGTTCAATAAATGAAGAATCAGAATCAAATGCAGCTACTGAAAGATCTGGTCTCAACAAAGAAGCAAAATCTTCTCAGGAAATAGTCAAAGAAGCAACTCATGAAGAACGACTAACTCAGCTTGATACTCCTGCATCAGCAGAAGATTCTGATAACAATGAAGTTCCAAACAGAAACTGGAAGCATAAGTCCAGTCATCCCAGGGAGCTTGTGATTGGAAACATCAACGAAGGGATTCAAACCAGATCAAGAAACAAAAAGGACACAGGTATTGTTGCACTAATCTCTGAAATAGAACCTAAAGGAATTGATGAAGCACTGGAAAATGAAAGCTGGATAGAAGCAATGCAGGAAGAGCTTCAACAGTTTAAGAGAAATGATGTATGGGAATTGGTACCCAAACCAAAAGGACAAACAATCATTGGAACCAAATGGATTTTCAAAAACAAAGTTAATGAACTTGGAAAAGTAACCAGAAATAAGGCAAGGCTCGTGGCAAAAGGTTATTCTCAATCTGAAGGAATAGACTATGATGAAACCTATGCCCCAGTTGCAAGACTAGAAGCAATCAGACTATTACTTGCTTATGCTTGTTATCAAAATTTCAAGCTATATCAAATGGACGTGAAAAGTGCTTTTCTGAATGGGTTTATCAAAGAAGAAGTGTTTGTAGAACAACCCCTTGGATTCGAGGAATCAAGAAAGCCTGACCATGTATACAAATTAAAAAAGGCACTTTATGATCTGAAACAGGCTCCTCGAGCTTGGTATGAACGATTGAGCAAGTTTCTACTAGATAACAAATTCAGAAAAAGAATGGTAGATACAACCTTGTTCATTAAGAAGGAAGGTAAAGATATTCTGCTGTTACAAATCTATGTAGATGATATTATTTTTGGTTTATCTAATGAGGACTTGTGCAAGATCTTCTCAAAATCTATGTAGGAAGAATTTGAAATGAGCATGATGGGAGAACTGACATTCTTCCTAGGACTTCAAGTTAATCAAACGAAACGTGGAACTTTTATCAATCAAGAGAAGTACGCCAAAGACTTAATTAAAAATTTTGGAATGGAGAACTGCAAGAGGACAGAAACTCCAATGGCAACCTCCATCAAACTTGATCAGGATGAAAAGGGGAAAAAGATTGATCAGAAGAATTATAGAAGCATGATCGGTTCTCTTCTCTACTTTACTGCATCTAGACCAGATATTCTATATAGTGTTTGTCTTTGTGCAATGTTTCAAGTAGATCCTAGAGAATCACATCTTTCTGCTGTTAAACGTATAATTAAGTATATAGCCACTTATCCAAACTTAGGGCTATGGTATCCAAAGGAAACAGATTTTACTCTTCTTGGCTACTCAGATGCAGATTTAGCAGGATGCAAAGTAGACAGGAAGAGTACTTCAGGAACATGCCAACTTTTGGGAAAAATGCTAGTTTCATGGTTTTCCAAAAAGCAAAATACTGTGGCTCTATCAACAGCAGAAGCAGAATATGTAGCACTTGGAAACTGTTGTTCACAGATTCTGTGGATGAGACAGCAACTAAGAGACTATAGGAAGGAAGAATGCTGGACAGAAATAAGGTGTGATAATACGAGTGTCATAAACCTCACCAAGAATCCAATTTTACATTCCAGGGCAAAGCACATTGAGATCAAACATCACTTTATTAGAGACCATGTGCAAAAGGGAGATATATATGTGGAATTCATTGATTCTAAGAATCAATTAGCAGATATCTTCACAAAGCCGCTGGACAAAGGTACATTCGATTCAATATGTGGGTGTTTAAACATTATTAACCCTTTCTTATAAATTCTATGAGAACATGACAAAGTCTGACAGTGGAAATCGTCGGGTCATTGAAAAAGGAAATAATGATATGGTGTGTTATTTCCTTATTGAAATCTGGTAATTATTTTAGTAAGTTTTTGATTTGAATAATTGATTTGCATATCTTCTGGCATATGTCTATGATGATTGAATATTCTTGTTAAATTTAGAATAACTGCCATTTTTAAATTATTTTGGATTGCGACTATTCACTTGTTCTCCTAACAAGGGTATAAAAACTTCCAAAAAGTCAAGTCTTTTCCTCACCACTCTTCAGAACGTTTGTTTACAAACCCTAACTGAGAAAAACGCTTTCTAAACCAATCTTCTTCCAAAACCAACCGTCTCCGAACATGGCATCGAGATCCTCCATATCCAGATCAAGATCTCCATCTCCTAGAAGAAGATCAAACAGGGTTGCTGGAAGAGAAGGAAGGAGAATCAACGGAGGGTAGACGCATTTCGACCTGACACAGACTTCCGAAGATACTCAAAGACAATCTCCAAGAGTTTCTCCTCAAGGAAATCAAGAAGATTATGAGGAATCTCCAAGAACTCTCCGCTCAGAACCTGAAGAAAGGAATATCTTACGTAGAGGTACGTCTGGATTAACTCTACCTACACCTACTGAAAATCCTCATATAATTATGAGGAGGTATGAGAAATTAGTTCAGAGAAACGTCAGGGAAGATGTCAAACTGTTTTTCTTGAGGCAGAATGGGTTTGCGAATGAATTCCGTCTCATTCAAGCAGTACAGGCTGCTGAATCGACATCTACTCGTAGAGAACAAGTTAGTGATACAGGGAGAAGTAAAGATAAGGTGAAGGAAGATGATGAAACAATCTACAGAAATTTTGAAGTAAGAATGGGAATAGCTGCTGTAGTCCAGAACACAATTGGAAAATTATTTTGATCCAAAGAACACAAGACTTTCTTTAACAATCTGTTGGATCGAGGAGTCATGAACCATAGAATTGTTGATTTTGATTAGCTGGATGCTGCTGACGTGAATCTGCGAGAATGCTTTGAGAAATTGCAGATGGACAAATTCCGCACTGATTCTGCTGCTGTTTATCCTGAATTAACAGCATATTTTTACTAGAATTTGACATTTCTATCTCCAGACAGAATGCAGTTCAGTGTGAATGACAGGTTTTATGAGGTTAGTTCAGATACTCTTGCTGACATTATAAATGTTGAGAGAGGAGCATTCAGGTCAATAGATGTCTCTTATGAAACAGTCTATAAGTTTCTCACAAAGTCTGTAAGGGCCACTATAACTTATCCTCTTTTAACGTCTGCAAGAACTATTCTGCACAAGATCATTATCAGCTGCATTCGTCCAAAAGCATCATCCAAGATTGATGTGTCCAAATTTGAGGCAAAACTGATGTGGGCAATTGAAAGAGGAGTACTGTTCTCACTGCATCACACAATCATATTGCATATGTATCGAACAGTCTCAAAGGGCAAAGGACAGCTACCCTACGGAGCTTTAGTTACAAGAATCTTTGATCATCTTAAGATAAATATACCCAGAAGATTTAGCACTAAAACTCTTCCAACAATGATCATTGATATGAAAATGATCAATAAGATGAGCTTGAAGGATGTTGCAGAGACATGGAGACGAAAAGAAAAGGAATTGGCTATAGCAGAGACAGCAAAAAGAAAAGGCAAAGAATCAACTACTGCTGACCCAAGTTCTAAAAGGAGAAGACAACTCCTACTGATAGATGAAGAAGATGAAGAAGAAAGCATCTCTGCAATTCTGGCAAATATGAGTCAAAATTCTCAGAGAATGTCTGAACCAGAGGCACATGCAGAACACATTCTCTGCACAGAAAATGAGAAGAATGCAGAATATGAAGAAATGGATGAGCCAGAAGAAGCAGAAGAAACAGACGAAGAAGAAGAACAAGAAGAAGAAGGAGATAAGGACAGAGAAAAAGAGGGGCAACAAAGACAGAATGAAGCATCAACTCAGGGGGAGCATCATCATGAAAATATTGACATTCAAGTTCTTGCAGCTTCATCTGGGAATGCTGATTTTCAAAAGATCTTAGAACTTTTAACAGAGATCAGGGATCGATAGGTACATATGGAAACCTCCTTCAATAACAGACTGGAAACTCTTGAGAAGACAGTCAATCAGTGTATTGACAGGATTGAGAAGTCTGCATCAGATATGGAGGATTTCACCCTTGTTTGAACCCCAAACAAGAAAACCACTTAAAAAGATCTTTTTGAACTGACTAACTCTTTTTGAAGTTGACAAAAAGGGGGAGTAGATATGGCTTTTTGTTTTGCTTGACTTGGCTTTTTGATTGAATTTCGATGGATTTATCATTGTGCTGATGGTATCATGACAGTTGGATGACAGATGGTTTTATCATTGTGTTAATGCATGATAAATGACTGATGATATTTTCTTATTGGCTGATCACATAGTACTGATAAAGTCTGTATCTTGCTGAGCTGTAATTATGTTATGCAGGGTTGATATGAGCTATACTTATGAGTTGGGCAGGATAGTTGGAAACAGGTTTATTTAACTATATTTTGCAGGGATATTAAGCCATATGTTTAAGATGTTTTGTCACCATCAAAAAGGGGGAGATTGTTGAGAAAAATCCTAGTTTTAATGCTAACAAAACAGCTTATGAATGATATTTATATCAATCTCTTGAAAGAAAAGGACACAGAATGACATAGGCTTTAAAGTCTGCTGGTTGCAGAAGATAAAGCATGAGATGTCTAAGAGTCTGACCGTACCAGATAGAAAGACTCATTCAGACTGAGATTTTAAGTCTGAATGAACCAGACTGAGATTTTAAGTCTGAATGAACTAGACTGAGATTTTAAGTCTAAACGAACCAGACTGAAAATTTAGGCTGATTCAAAACTTAAGACTATCAGACTTAAGATGGACCTACTCGATAAGATCACCAACGGTAGAGTATTTCACTTACCTTTTTAATATTGATTTTATTATACTAATCTGATTGACAGGATCAATTAAAGAGCAACTTCCAATGAAGAATAGAGTACTTATGGAAGCTTGGATTCTAATTGTATGGGCGAACAAAATCCAAGGGGATCCAATCTACCTCCAACGGTCAAAAAGACTTACCTTATAAAGTCTGTCCAGGAAAGGGAAGATGAAACTCTCAAGGAAAGAGCCAACAGTTGAGTGTGGCTTGGAGAGTATATAAGGATAGGATGAGACCTAGGAGATAAGGTGGATGAACATTATTCCAAAGCTGATTCAATTCTTCAATTGTTGTTCATAGTGCACATTTGAGTGATCTAGGTGTTTTACAGAAAGAGAGTGACTTAGTGAGACAGATCATCACCGAGTACAAACACTCGAGATTGTGTAATCACCATTGATCATATAGTGAAATACAGCCGATTGGCTGGTCGACTGAAGAGTGGACGTAGGCTTGTCTAAAGCCGAACCACTATAAACTGAGTTTGCAATCTTCTCTACTCTCTCTATTTAATTTCAGTTTATAGATTGCAAAAGATTGTTATTGCTTGCGCATAAAATTCCTATACATCTGTTCACCCCCCCTCTAGGTGTTAATACTAGTTCCAACAAGACCAAGCGATCCGCTTGATGAGGGCAGAGGTCCTCGATCAAGGCTCGAGGTCATGGAGGGACATAGCGAGCACCTCTCCCAAGCCCCTCCTCGGAGTTCCCGTCTACGCTGCCGGGTCGATCCACTTTAGTGTCTTATACGGCGGAGACGCCCACATTGTCAGGATCTGGGTTGCAGTGGCCGGAAGATGGTGCGCCCGTTCTTGAAGAGCGTCTTGAGCTATGATGCGGCGACTGGCGAGCTGGAGTACATGCAGAGAGGTGGCGCGTCACCGGCCAGAGTCAGGGGCAGCGTCACCACGAGTTTGCTTTCGCCGGCCAAATCGTGGAATGCCGACAAGGTCATCCTGCCTTTTACCGGAGTCGCGAAAATGAAAAAGGGCAGCCGGCCAAATTGTGGAATGTGGACAAGGTCGGTCCTAGCCCCGATTTAGTTTTTGGCGAAAGGACTCGGGCTTATTGTGACCTAAGAGCCCCAAAATTTAGTTGCGAACAAATTTGTCACAGATTGAGATAAATACGTCACATGCCTTAGGAATTTTCATGATCTAATACTTACTACTATCATGTGCTTAAGTTCACCTTCTATGCTCAACAGCTTTCAAAGCTCTTTATCCAAAATTCATTGATTTACAGGAGGGCGTAGATACATTAAGTTAGCGCGTGCATGAAGACTACCAATGTATTCATGCAGTCCGAAGATATGAGCTCGGGCTTCGCCAAATCGGTGAGCTCGAGCTCGCCTTCAGCCTGTTGCTGGCTGTCACCATGGCCGGCAACCAGCTGAAAAAGAAGATGAAAAGAAAGAAAAGAAAAGATAATTAAAAATTGATTTTTTAAAAAGTTAAAAATTAAAAAAAAACATTTTTAAAAATAAAATAATAATAAATTATTGAAAATATATGTGTAAAAGAAAATATTTTCCTTACCGCTTCATTTTTATATTTTAGCTGAACATCGAAAAACAATTGCATTTTCCTAGAAAATGCTTTCGTGAAAAACATTTTCAGAAATGCCCTATTTTCTGCGAAATGAATGAGGCCTTATTATAAATTAGTAAACCTCTTATAAATTTACCTTAAATTAATTTTTGGATCATCGAAAACTTTCATAATATTAATGCTATTTTTTTATCTTTCTTTTTTCCCTCCAATAAATATGACTCGGAAAAAAAATAATTGGAAATCTTTTCTTTTAACAAGTATTTATTGATGTAAATCATAAATGAAAAAATTCTTTCTAATTTCCTACTTCTTGTTTTTTAGATGGAAATCGAAATATAAATATTAGCATGTGACTTGTAGATAACTCCCCTCGGCTGACAACGTCCACATCTCCCAGTCAAATTTCTTCTTCATTAGTGTGGCCAATGTGTTAAAGATATTTAAAGATTGTTATGATGATTTTTATATCTATCGAGATTATGCGAATATGTCGTTTTGATTATGCGTATCTTTGTTGATATATTATCTTACTTATGGTCCGATCTAATCTTTATTATGATATATCGAAATATTAATGTACAATGAAATTTCATATTCCTATGATCCTCTATTCCATGTATCAGTGTGAGACGCCGATGACGAGCTCACTCTCTATTGACCTCCTCCGCAACATCCTCTCTCACCTACCTATGGTATCCCTCCTTCAGCTGAGGCCTGTCTGCCGGGAATGGCGCGACATCATCAACGATTTGCACTTCGTCGCCATGCACGCCACGAGCAGCAGCATTGAGAGTCCTCGGATTCTCTGCTCCCGAATCCAAGCATTAGCGCGGATCCTCGGTTCATGGTGAGCGATGAGCTCCTGGTGACTTCGCTCCCCGAATCGTGTTTCTACAGACAAAGAGCTTCATGTCATGGGTTGCTCTGCTTTGACGACCCCCGGGCGACCTATCTGCTCAACCCTCTGACCCCAAAAATCATCCTGGTTTCAAGCGGCTCGCCGCACCAGCAGTGGCGGCAGCATGGGCACTGGATCGCCATTGGGTTGGACCACCTGACCGGCGGTACAAGATCCTGTGCGTGAGCTCATCTTTTGGTAAAGACCAGAAAATCATCTCGACAAGGGCAGAGATCCTCGATCAGGGCTCCTGGTCATGGAGGGACATAGCGAGCGTCCCTTCCTGCCTCCTCCTCCTCGGAGGCCCCATGTTCCCTGCTAGATCGATCCACTAGAGTGTTGCCAGCGCAGATTGCCATGTCGTCAAGATCTTGTTGTTCGACCTTGCCAAGGAGGAGTTCACGCCGGCTCCGTGCCCGGAGTTTCAAAAAATTTGACAATGCAAAAATCATTTTTCAAAAATTTGATACTAAAAAAATCATTTTTCAAAAATCTTGGTATTGAAAAATCATTTTTCACAAAATTTAGTATTTAAGTGATCCATGAAAAGTTGATCAAACGAAGTCATTCAGTATCCACGTGTTCCAGCAAGTCACATTAATTAAAAATATTAATAAAAAAAAATCACGTAAGATTTCAGCTAAGCATATTGGTGATAGTACTTAAGTGATCATTTTTTTATTTGATTTTGGCACTTAAGTGAGCTGTCAAAAAGTTATGCCATTGAAGTAAGCTCCGTACACAAGTTAAGGCACTAATAGTGCATTTCTCCCATTACCATGAGATGTTGTTTTCTTGCTCATGAAAGTTAGTTCTTTAGGTTCTTGGAGAACATCTCTATCTTTTTATACATCAGCAATGTCAAAACTGTTTTGTTATAATATTACTAGCCAAATGACTCACGGATATAGAGAATCTAACCAACAGGTCATTTTTATTTTTATTTTGAAAGCCTGTAGGTACCACCATTTAGAGACGTAATTGAGATAAGTGGATACTAACGAGAAGCCAATTATTTTACATGGTTGAGGATGGCGCAGAAAGTTTTGTTGTCCATGGAAACCAAGGAGATTGATGTGGAAATCTTCATGGATTGTAAGTAGAAAGGGCCTTCGTTTGGTTCCATTATTTCTTTCTTGTTTGGCTGTACTATTTGGATTTGAAATGTCTACTGGGATTTTGTTTCCTTCACGCCCTTAAATTGAGAGATATTCTCGACAATTTGAATGCATAACTTAATAATAGAGAATTAGTAATTTATATCGTGTTAGGACATTCTTTTTGGTTATGTATGTCATTTTGTAGTTGGAGGACAAATGTTCCGATATGATTGATTACAAAGTGCTTCTCATAAAAAAATTATGGAAAACGTGTCATCCTATTTCAATTTCATTTAAATGGTATCAAGTTGGTGTTTTTATCGAAAATTTTGTATTTGTGTTCCAGTCTCCTAGAAATTGCCACTTCCCATACTCTTTTAGATATTAGCTTGCAATTTAAGTGATTTACCAAGAGTTTTGGAAACTATTTTTTTATTCTAATGCAGTATCTTCCCAAGAGATATTTTCATAGAGATTATCTTAAGTTACATGTAAAATTGTTAGCTTAAAGAGCATATAATTTGGTGAGTGATTTAGTTAAATGAGTATAAATGTAAACATGAAATCTAACAAAACGATTTCAAAACAGAACTTTCTATAATTGAATATAATGAAAAAGATTACATTGGAATAAGTAGAGTAGCGAGCAGGGGCCATGGAAGTTTACATCTCCATCCTGGTCCCACGCCCACGAAGTGCGGGGCAAGGTTGGCGACTAGAGATGGATTACTTTTGTTCCAGTTCTTTTAATAAGAATGATAAAATATAAGTAAAAAGAGGAGAGAAAGGGAGATTGAATCTGAACTCGCAAACTTGTATTTAGAAGTAGGAATTACCAAGAAAATAGGCAATGATCTATAAGAATTCAGAGAAGACCTTTGCTTTCAATTTCTTTTTTGAAATTTAAGTATTATTTAATGACTCGAGTGAGATTCAAACTGACGAACTTGGAACTAAGAACATTAGAAGTGCCACAACCGTCGTACGACGCTCACTTGAGTGCCATAATTTTTTTCCGTCCACTTAAGTATTATAACTTCTTAAAAACGTTCACTTGAGTGTCATAACTTTTAATCAATTTTTTAAGTACCAAAAATTTTAAAAAAACGTTCACTTTAATGCCGAAAATCCTACGTGATATGACACTCGTGGTAAATGTTATAAAAAAGTTATGACACTTAAGTGATCGATTAAAAAATTATATAATACTTTAGTGGTTGGGAAAAAGTAATCGCACTCAAGTGAGCACCATACTAAAATTATGACACTCAAATTATCGAAAAAAATGTTATGGCTCTCGAGTAAGCGATATATAAAAGTTATGGAATATTATACTATAAAGCATCAGTGAAAAGTGACCTGGATGCCGAGATCGAACCGCCGGAGCTGAGTGGCCTCTACGAATCCCAAAGAGAAATTGAAGAGGCGAGAAACGACACAAATAGGAGAGAAGACAAAGATTTGGAGAAATCGCGTCATGCAAGCGGAAGCTGCAAGCATTACCGGACATCGAGCTGGGATTGAATCGCCGGAGCTGGAAGCTGCCATCGACGAGAGAGACGGAGAAGATCGAACAGAAGAAGAGAAGGTGGTCGGGGGAATTGAAGGAGCGGAGGAGAAGATGTGCGCTCAGCTCAGGTACGCTTCAAGATAGGTTGGAATTCTGCTAGAAACTCGACCCGCATTTTTCCCTTTCTAATTTCACGTCAGACAAATTCGACTGAATATATTAAAAAAAAAGGTTACCAGAAAATACACGTCAGCACGAGCCCCGAGCACGATGAGCAAGCGATACCAAGACGAAGGTCGACGTGCTTTCTTGGCAGAGGAGAGGGATGCTGATTGATAATCACGAACTTGATTTCGTCTTTGTTTCTTTTATTGCTGTCTTTTTTCTTTTTTGTGTCATCGCATGTGTGTTTTAAGTCTCTCCAACACACTTCCCTGCCAAACCAAACACAGGACAAGTGTAAAGGTGATTGATTTCCGACCTCATTTGATCGTACCTAAGAATCGGGAATCAAACCTAGAGGGTTGGTTCTCAATTTTTGAAACCAGAGACTGGACTAGATGATCTTGGGATTGAGACTGGTTATTTAGCCAAAAAATTTAAAAAAATACTAAAGTTATTACTATTTTAGGATTTAGTGCTATTTTTAAAAAAGAAAAAATAATTTTTGAAATATATACTTGCGTTATGCACACCCCTTTGCAGATGGAGACTTGGAAGGTGACGACCACTGGGGGGTTCTGGGGGAGAGAAATGGGCCTTCGGCCTGCAATTGGACCGCCTAATTGTATCCCAGGCCTGGTCTCGTAATGGGAAAACTGGCAATTGTTCCTTTTCATCAGTTGGCGTGGGTGCTCAAACAAAAAATAATTGGAGTTGGTCGATTTTATTTATTATGATGTGGCTAAAACTAAGTCAAGGAACGACTCGGAAGATAAAGGGTATTCGACGTTTATGAGTATGTGAAACAACAATCACGTGTATGCATAGATATATGGTGATGGAATGCTGTTGAAAGTATTTGAAAGTATTTGAGAGCTGATATTGTCGTACTTTAGCTTTCCCGGAGATATTGTTTCGTTGATGTACTCGTGTATCAAGTTATGGGTGGATAAATTAATTATATTTACAACGAAAAACACAATAATCCCATATATTTTATCTTTGATGATTAATTGGCCCTTTAATAAGGAGTCAATTCTAGACAAGATAATTAGAGAAGGCAGTCGGAAACGCAAGGAGGAAAACGGCCATGGTACAGAACATGTAGAATAATGAGGGTGCCATATTTTTCTATGTGGATTGATGGAAATAATTATTCTAGAAGTAATACTTGATCCGTTGATATAACGAAATGGTGGATCTCATTTTTGTCTTGACATAATGTTGCCCAAACCACATTTCGACGGCATAGGAATAATCTAAACATTCCATGAAATTATTCAGTGAATTCAATATATAAATCAAATTAAATCTGACTTGTTAGATATGAGGAACTTACGTGGAGTTTACCATCTTTACTAGTTTATACGCAATTTGATACATACATAGTTTAGTCCGCTTAATGACTTCTCAAAGGTTCATCTTGCTTTCGAGTAACATAATATGTCCAAACATTCCCATTCAACTTACTTCTTCAAATAGTAATATACTAGCAGCGGACCAAGAATTCAAGGTTAGGCAAATGAGACAAAAAAAAAAAATTTGCACTAAGATATCCTTATATAGCATACTAACACATTTGGGACTCAATTGTGAAAATCACAAAAAGCTCCCTCTCTTGTATCATAGATTGCTGTATACCATAATGAATTATTAGACAAAGGCACCATCCCTTAATTGTGATATATCGTTCGAAAAGAGCTCTATACATGTATGTTTCTTGAAACAAGGGCAATAGTGTGTGAATTCATGTTCACCACATCACAGCTCATGATTCTCATAGAACAATGTTGAATGCTGCAAAGCGGCTTTGAAAAGATACTTTGTCGATCCAAATAATGACCCACCGGACAATGGATGCGGGAATGTCAAGCGACCATAATTAGATATCATCTCTATTTGTCCTCTTGTCGACTATTTCGAATCCCAAGATCCTAATGGATGTTACCCTTCAAATATAACAAAAGCCTCCAGCTCCTGTTTTGAGCCATTGAGGCCAAACTAGCCCATGGTACGCAGTAGACCCATCAAATGGGTGGGTCGGGTCGGATTTTGATCGGGTCGAAAATGGTCTGACCCATATTGACCAATTTAACCTGTTTTGACCCATATTCATGTAATGTAGATCTAGTGACCATACCCGACCTGATCCGTATTGTTAAAAACCGTTATTATTGTAGAGAAACCCAAACTCACTATAAGCTCTATGTTAAATAAATAAAACTTCAAATCAAATTAAAAAATAGTAAAAAAAATAAAAAAATGTAAAAAACCTATAAATTGAAATATTTTTAAAGAATTTCACCAATTAAATATATCTTTATAAAAAATCTATAAATTGAGATGGGGTGGAGATAAGCGGCAGAGTGTCGCGATCATTGATAGGTCACTACCACTCACCGAGCTTGAGGATAATTTAAAGAAGAAAAACATGTTTTACAATTGGGTTGAAAATTGGTTAAAATGGGTCGAAAATTATTCATACGTTCTATAGTTTGGTTGAAAATGTGTCAAAAATGGGTCACATTCTTATCTATTTTTGTCCCATTAAAATAAAACATGACTCACAAAATGGGTCAATAACACATCTTAATGCCCTTAAGTCTACTTAATAACTCACTTAATCTATATTTAACTCATATTTAATTTTTACTCGACACATATTTGATCAATTTAACTAAAAGTGAGTCATAATATGAGTTTATGACCCATTTTGACACATCTAATACGCAAGTACCTAAGGTTCATGGGATATACAATCTAAATCTATTATATTTTTATCAATTTAATCATAAAGAGTTTTAAATCTTTTCAAGTTTTGTTAATTGAGTTTATCTAGCTAATTTTAGTTGGATATCACCAACGTGGACGCGACGTCTTACATGACATGGCAATGCTGATGTTGATAAAATTTTTCATGACCTATTGATTCATAAAGAGCATGTCACGGGCCTCTCCATGCTTAATGAAGGGCATGTCATAGAACATAACTTAATGA
Organism: Corymbia citriodora subsp. variegata; assembly: GCA_014858505.1. Lineage (NCBI taxonomy): Eukaryota > Viridiplantae > Streptophyta > Magnoliopsida > Myrtales > Myrtaceae > Corymbia > Corymbia citriodora. Next base: position 12,321,007 of record CM026414.1, read on the forward strand.
AAATTGTAAAGTAATGGGCTACTCCATTCATACAAAACTTTGGCTAGAAGTGTTCGCCCACGTTGTGCTAGGGAAAAAAGAATTGATTTGAAAACTCGCCTGGAATTTCAAGATGAGCAGTGTGAATCCACTATCTCTTAGAGGAAAATTTCATCTCCTTGTGCTTTTCTGGATTAAGGTCGTGAGCGTTTAATTAATCCAGTCAAGTACAGCCCCTGTTTATGACACCATCCCCCCCCCCCCCCAAAAAAAAAAAGGTACAGCCCCTGCCATCAATTCGGACAAATTTGAGCCAACGTGCCCGTCGGACCGTTCGAAAGTACAACGTGGGTAAAGAAAACTTGCTCTTGGGGACAAGTAACTTTCCCAAAGAATCTTTAGGTTGAGTCTAATAGTTTAATTCACACAAAACTTATATAAAGTGCCGATATGCACGTCCTTATTTTCCACCTGCAACGGAGACAAAGGTCCATTAACCAATTAAAAGCACTGACAGGAAGTTTTGTCGAAGCTTTATTGTCCCTTTGAAAAGCGGAAAAAGAGAAAGACAAGAAGAAGAAAGGTTGACAGGAAACTTCCTTCCAATTTCAAAATGAGCAGGGCACCTTCAAAGGTCGATTCTACTTTCCTTCCCTAAATTTACATATTTTTTTAGTGGAGCGATCGAACTTTAATGTATCTAATAAAATCCTTATGAAGTGATTTCATTTTTTTTATCGATCTAGGTAGAGACCAAAGGTCTTGAACGATCGATTTTACAAAATAACTTAAAAGATAAAGAAGTATCATTAATTTCTTTATGCTCCTTCCAAATTCGAAGTACCATTTGTACAAATAAGAATCTCCTTCAACTTTCATAAATTTTTTAGTAAGATTTAACCTTTGCTGGATCACGTTAGAGCAAGATGTGAAGGAAAAAAAAATTGTCTTTGCCAAGTCCACACAAATTGTGTCATTATAAGGAGACACAGACACCTTAAGCGGCAAAACTTGGTATGGGAGATATCTAAGTGCTAAAAGCACAGAAAGATATACTTAAGTGTCCAAATTGGAGAAAAATAAATCATTTAAATGACAACGGCAAGAAATTTCGACTAAAATATTAACGTGGCATTTTTTTGGCAAGACAAGTGCAAAATGATGTTGTTTTGCATATTGATGTGGATAAATAAGCCGAAAACAACATCATTTTACTTTGGATTTGAACTTCAATATAAATATTAATTAAATTAAATTAGAAACTAAATTATTAAAAAAAACCAAGACCCATTGTTGCTGAGAAGGGTTGATGACGGTGGAGGGAGGGGCCTAGCGACCTAGGCCAACCGATGGCGGGAAAAGCCAGTGACGATGGGGCAGCGACGAGGACTTGCACTTGCTGAGTTCTACAACTTTTTCCTTAAAATTAGTTTTTAATTAATTTAATTAATATTTATATTATAATTCCAATCCAAAGCAAAATGATGTCATTTTGGTGAGTCTAAGTTAACTCAGCTCTCTAGCAAACCATATAGACGAGTTAAATTATTAAAAAAATGACATATAAGATTTCTAGGAGCCTTCACTGGAGTTGGCACTGAAATGTCCCAATTTTCAAAAAAAAAGTGGCATTTCAGTATACCCTTTGTAACTTTCGCCACTTAAGTGCTCTCGTGCCAAGTTTTGACATTAAAATGTCTTCTGGTACTAAATTCTGACACTTTCGCTACTCTTCTACCTCAATACAAGATATTTAGTTTGTATGTAACTGTTGATTTTTTATGGATATGGATCGAGCGAATTGGATAAAATTAGTTGGGAGGAAGGAAAGGAAATCAGACATCAAATTTACGTGGTTCGGTCTGAATATCGCAACATACGTCCACACAAAGAGCAGCATGGAATTCCACTATAGAAACCAAGCGATACAATGGAGATTACAATCACTTGAGCATTTAAATACTCTCTCAGTGTTTCCCAACTCTCCAATTATACTTAATAACTCACACAGTACTTAGCCCCTCACAATTTCTAATGAAATTCTCACTCAAGGAATTAAAAAAATTCTACTAATAAGAATTTAATTGGCTATGTAATTACAACTAGATAATCTCCTTCTCTGTCGAGAGCTCCTACGTTCTCAAGAAAGCTTACTTCTCGCTCTCTTCTTGCTCTTTTTTCCCTCATGGCCACTGAAGTCCTCCTTTCGTAGGAGAATGGATGGAGAATAAGATAGATGACGCCTATAAGACAGACTTCTAAAGCAACAGTCACCAATATGCATGTACGCTCAACCAGAAACGTCTTCCTATTGTCTTCTTTGTCTCTTATGCATGCAGGGAATTACATGAAAAAAAAAATTCATGCGTAATCTTCATGTTTTGACAATTTATAGATAATCAATTCACATACGCCAATTTTAACTGGCACGTGATCCTCGTCAATTTAGTTTTATTCATCGAGTTCAAATTCAAGACATATTTTTAATAGTAACTATTTAGTTGACACGAGAATCCATGCCAAGATGTTCCTCCTATATTTTTTCACCTTCTTAAAAAAAAAAAAAAAGGAAGTAATTGAAACAATAAAATAAAGTTTTGTATATAAAGCTTTCTTCCGCCGTCCGGGGGAAAAAATCGAAAACAAAGAAAAAAAAGGTCAATTACAAAACTTGCCGGCGCAGTGTATTTTTGGTCCGCTATCTCTTTAAAGGTCAATTTCTCCTTTTCGTATTTTTCAATCAAGTCATTCGATGCCGAAGCGCTCATCCTAACAAATTATTTAGTTTGATTATAGTTATTTAGTCTGCATGAAATTTATATACAGTGCCAAATAGATATGTGCCTTTGAGAGTAATTTTTTTGATTATGATTTTGGGTTTAAATCCTTTAGGAGTATTCTAAGAGTAAAATTATAAATTTATTAGGTCGATACAGAGGAGTGCGCTGATAAGATCACTTAGGGAGGTGGACTAATGTGGTGGGTGAAAACTTACTCGATTGCTAGCAGACGGCTATATACCAAAAAACGAAAATGCTCCCCTTATTTTTAACCTTGTTTAAAAGACACAACGGAACTTACTTAACGAAACTTAAAAAAGAAAAAAAATTATTCATGAAGCTTTTGTCCCCGCCTGTCGTACAGGACGGAAAAGGAAAAAGAAATTGATAAGAAAACTTGACTGGAATGCCAAATAGTAATGCTCTTTTGTCCATCAAGGGTCCTTTTACTTTTCGTCCCTTAACTTCTGTATTATTTTTTGAATAAATACATTAAAAATCTTAAAACTTATCAACAAAGTATAATAATCTTAAAACGTTCAAAAAGTGCGATTAAGTCATAAAAATTGTTGGGAAAATGCAATCGAATCATAATACTTTCAAAAAATGTAATGAAATCTTAAAATTTGTCAAATTGATCAAATCATAAGTCATTCTTTTGATAGCACTTTTTAAAAGTTTTAGGACTCATTTATATTTTCATGATAAATTCTAATACTCAATTGCACATTTTAAAAGTTTAGGGCTCAATTATACTTGCATGACAAATTTTAGTATTTAATTGCACTTTTTGAAAGTTTTAAAATTTAATTATACATTTGTGACAAGTTTTAAGACTTTTGATATATTTATTCTTTTTTTAATCAATTCTGTCAACTTATAATTTATCTAATCAAGTCAGGCGTCCAACATCTATTCTGATAAATTCAAACTTACGTGGTTGTCGGACCAAGCCAAAGTTCAAGTAGACAAGTCAATGCTAAAATGCGCATCCTTCCAAAAATATTTAGTTTGAGTGTAATTATGTGAACCACGCGTAGCTACACAAAATACTAAAGCGCGTTTCCTCCATCTCGTTCACAAAACACAAAGGAAACAATTTAATAAATCGAAAGAAAGTTTTGTCTAAGAAGCTTTGTCTTCTCCCGTCGTACAAGAGGTAAAAAGAGAAGGACAAAAAAAAAAACATTTGATTAGAAAACTTGTTTGGACTTTCAGCATGAGCAGCTCAGGTTATCTTGGTCCACCGTATGCCAAACTTTTACTTTTCCTCTCTAAATTTCCACCTTTTTTTTTCTTCTTTTCAATCAGTTCTTGAGCTTTTAATTTAATTAATCAATTCCTTAAACTTTAGGGCAAGCGAAATCAATTCCTTAAACTTGCATGAATTTTTAGTTAAATCCAATCTTCAATGCTAATTATGATAAACTCAATTTAACATGGCTATCAAATCAGGCTGTCGTATGACGTGGCAAAAAAATTATCCTTCACAAACAAACTACCATGAAAAATAATGCGAGTGTTTTCCTTTATGGAAACGCCATGGTTAAATTTTTGCCTCCATGTACAAGGTGTTGAGATTAAAAAAAGCCTCTCTTTTTTATAAAGTTATCCTTGGACATTATCTGAGGTGGCAACGTAAATTGATTGGAATTGGTATAATTTCCTGAAAAAAATTATTATCTCTTTGGGACACGAGGTGGCATACTAGTCTCTTGTGTTTTCCTTATTGGTTTATTCCGGAAATACATCGGATGATCTTTTGGAACTATTATCTTCGGGGCTTGAATTTTTTACGAGAAATGCTAGTTTTGATTGGAAACCTTGGTTTCCTGAATAAGTTATTAGTCGTAGATGTCATTTGTCAGGCTCATTCCTAATACATCACTAGGTAATCTTTTTCAGCTTTGCTTATTTGGAGACGCAATGAATAATTAAAGGTTCCATGGCAATGGCACAAATTATGTAACGAGAATGGCCTTTTGTTTCCCTAATGTTCTTCATTCATCTAGGAATGATCCTATTGGATTTATTGAACGATAGGTCTAAATACTCTAGTCTTCTCAGTTGGCCTAAAAATTTCACCTTGAGATCCATCGACTGACGTTCAAAAATTGTTCTTGACTTGGGTAAATGCCAGAAGGCTAGAATCCTTCTTTAAGACCTTTTTGATCACTAAATGACGGGACGTGCCTAGCTATGACAAATTGAAATTGATTTCACTGACTGAAGGTTCAAAGAACCCAAAAAAGAATCTGCGTCTTTGGCCAATTCAATACTTGATGGGGAAGTGTTATCCCAATCCCAGTGCTTACGTTAGTACGACTGGCTTGTCGTAAGGAAGAAAATTCTTTGTTGAGATTTGTCGAGTTTGGTCCTTTTCTTTTCTTTTCTATGTGAAAAAGAAATGGGAGGTGGACCATACCAATAATACTGGCAATGAATGGCGAGCACGGCACGGCAAAATTTTCTTTTCCACGTGAATTTTCATTTGCAGCTTTTCTGACAAATGATACCTTATATTTGCTTTGACTCTTGAGTCTTCCCGTCATTTCCGAGAAAGTATCATATGGTCTTTCGATCAATTGATTAAAGTCGTCCCCGTCGTGGATCACGTGAGTCCTACTATTGAATCCACTTAATTAATAATTGAGATAATATTAATTTATATATTTTTGGACAAGTTATTTCTACGAACCAATGATGCTATTATGCAAAATTATAAAAAATCTAAATGGGCTCAAATTTGTTAATTAGCATTTATACAAATTGTGTTAGACGCGATTAAGCACACGTGATATAATTAAGAGAGAAACAACACTACTCAAAAATTAATAATGAAACCATGACTGAGAATTTTAGTGTTAACCTTGATGAATCCCAAAACAAAATGATTTTATGTGATGAGTGTAGGGAGAGGACAGACGTATAAGTGAGTTTATCGGTGAACGCCCACACAAACAAAGATAAAAGTTAGAGAGACATGAGTCCACCTACCTATAAAAGGGCTTATTGATGGAAAAGCCCGCATAAGCAACCCATATGGATGAACATGAACAAACAACTATGAACAACCTCTGTACTTGAAATTTAGCCTTGAAACTATGAGTCAGATCAAAGAACATGAACAATTATACAGGAGCTTGTTGCCAATTTCCAATATGTCTCCAAAAGAAACGAATGGATACCATATTGAAAGCATGACAAAGTAATATAGATAAAAGGAAAATGCTAAGCCGATGCACTCGTGCCCTAGATGATAAAAGAAATATTTATACGTCTAACATCCTGCAGTTTTCAAACACATATAGAAGGCATACCTAGGCTTTGTGAAAAGTATTGGGGTCAAGCACTTTTGAATGGCCAAGTAGCAAGATATTTCCAATGCCAGGACCAATTGTTTCGGCCTATAAAAAGCTTCTCCGTCGTACTCTCCCTCGAAAGCTCACTTCAGTAACCAAAAGAACAAAAACAAAAGCAGAAAATTATGGCAGCCTTATCATTATATCTGCTGCTTTCTTGGGTTTTCCTACTTTCTCTCTTTCGTACTAGGTTTGCTGAGGTACTATGTCATGAGGATGAGAGCTCTGACTTAATGGAATTCAAGAGAAGAATCAACACGACAGATGGGGGGCAATGCATTAATTCAAAGGTCCATTCCTGGTCGTTGAATGGAAGTGGAGATTGTTGTTCGTGGGATGGTGTCGAATGTGATGAGGTCACCGGCCGAGTGATCGCTCTTGACCTCAGTAGCAGTTGTCTCTTAGGAAACATGAGTCCCAACACCACTCTCTTGCGACTCGTTCACTTGGAGTCGCTCAATCTTGCTTTCAATAGCTTCAACTTCTCCCCAATCCCATACGGCTTCAGCAATCTTTCAAAGTTACAATACCTTAATCTCTCCTCCTCAGACTTTTCTGGTGAAATCCCTCACGATATCTCACACCTCTCTGAGTTAATTTCTCTAGATTTGTCCAATAATTGGGGTGAGCCACTTCATTTGCCCAACATGGGCAACTTCATTCATAACTTGACTGGGCTGAAAAAACTTGATCTTTCTTATGTAAACTTGTCATCACCTTTGCCTCCTATTCTAGCGAATTTCTCTTCCTTAACATTTCTTGGACTTTCATATTGTGGATTGAATGGAGAATTTCCAGTCAGCATTTTTCAGCTGCCAAACTTGGAAGTCCTTCACGTTGCTGGCAATTCCAACCTCTCTGGGTTTTTTCCCAAACCGCACTGGGGTTCTCCATTGAAATATTTATACCTTTACTCGACCAACTTCACAGGAGAGATACCCACTTCAATTGGAAATCTTAGCCTCTTGAATGAGTTAGACACCAGCAATTGCTATTTCTCAGGATCGCTTCCCTCTTCAATGGGTAATCTTTCTCATCTCACCATGCTCAACCTTTACAGAAATAACTTGCAAGGTCAAATCCCTGTTTCTTTTGCTAATCTTACCCAACTATCAAGGCTATGGCTCTCTTCCAATAACTTGAGTGGTGATACTTTAGAAGGGGTGGTCAACTTGACAAAACTTACCATTTTGGACATTTCAGGTAACAATTTCTTTTTGGTTATATTAGATGCACATCTGATCTCACATCACCTATGCACTAGCCCACTCAGTGGATGACAAATGATATTATGGAGGCCACCATCAAAAGCCTCCCTTTGCCAATTTGGTTGGAACTCTTTCCTTCTCTATGACTCCATAGAACTACCGATCTCTCGAGCTCCTCTGCTGCTTGCTCCCTCCCTAACCACCACCAAAAACCCCTGCTGTGATGGGCGCGAGCAAAACTACCATCATTGCCTCAAGCTTCGATTCCAGCCAGAGCCTAAGCCAGAAGGCCTTCTAGCTAGGCAACTTCAGCTGGGACCTAAATCACAAACAGCTTCATCAACTTCTTCTCCCTCAACTTCCTCAATTTCTAACCGAAAAAAAAAAATTCCTTAATTAATCCCCTGGACGTCATGATCTCGATGCTCGCATCTCGTCCTCCCACAATCTCCTCAAATCCGTAATTTTCATATTCACGCTCCCAATGTACCCGAAGAACTCGCCTATGCATTGATCTTTGATAGAGCATGTGAGTGGTGGCCATTGATGAGGCCCGATTTTGCCAATTAGACGAACTACTCGACGAACAGTATCCCCTCACCGCCATAGGCGATGAAGGAGAGGATCAGGTCTTGCCCAGAGTTGAGGTGCGAGACCTAGAGAGCATTTGTGTCTTGGATGAACTAGCCTAGCCAAAAGGCCTTTCGGCTCAAGCCGACGTTGGACTCAAAGCTCCTGAGGCAATGATGGAGGGGTAGGGTTTTGGGCAGGAGGGAGGAGGATAGGATGATCTTTGTGGCATAGCTAGAGATCTTGAGGGCATTGTTGAGGTAAACCTTGAGGGGGAGAAGGAAGTCCCTATCTCTGGTTTTTCTTGTGGCCATTGGCAGGGGTTTTGGTGGTGGTCGGGGAGGAAGCAAGCAGCAGTGAAGAGATCGATGACTCCACGGAGTTGTAGAGAGAAAAGGAAAGAGATCCGACTAAACAAGCAGAAATGGGGAGAGAGAGATTTTCCAATTTTTTTGATGGTGGGCCCCTCTAATGCCATTTGTTGCCCACTGAATGGGCTAGTGCATAATGATGTGGCATAACAATTATACCTAATATTTTAAAAAAGGCAAGGAGCTTATTTAGCCAAAGAGAAAAAGAAATTTGAAATTGATGGTATAACTAACGCTCATTTGTCTTGTGTCTTTTTTTACCTTTTGTTTGGTAGATAATCGGTTAAGCGGTGGACTTCCATCTTCATTTGAGAACCTGAAGCAGTTAGAGATTCTAAATCTTTCTGTCAATGACTTGCATGGTGATATTCCGAGCACATTGTGGAATCTGAAGAATCTTAAAAATCTTCTCCTAGGTTCTCTTAATCTCAATGGCATTATTGATGCAAATGATCTATTTAAACTCAAGAACTTGACAGCCTTACAATTATCCCACAACAATATTTCGTTTGCCAAGACATTCATCAACGACACTTCATCCAAACTTGTCAACTTACTCTTGAAGTCATGCAACTTGACCGAGTTCCCACAGTTTATAGGCTACTTAAGTGAATTGGTGGTGTTAGAACTAGCACACAACAAAATCCGAGGGACCATTCCTAGATGGATGTGGAACAACAGCAGAGAATCTCTCTACCTGGTAGATCTTTCCGACAATCTTTTAACCAACTTTGAAAACAACCAGACCAATCTTCCTTTGCCAAACTTGAGGTATCTTGACATTAGTTCTAACTTGCTAGAAACAATCCTCCCTGTCCCACCACACTTGGTTGAGGTATACAATATCTCCAACAATTTCCTATTTGGGGAAATTCCAACATCCATTTGTGAAGTGAGCTCTCTTAGCATGCTCGATTTGTCCAACAATGCTCTAAATGGTAAAATTCCTCCTTGTTTAGGAAGTATTGGCCATTTGACTTTATTGAACCTTGCGAGAAATAAATTCCATGGCATGATTCCTCACGTTTACCCAAACAGATGTACATTGAAGATGATCGACCTCAAAGAAAACCAACTAAGTGGGATTGTTCCAAGATCTTTAGGGAATTGCCGAATGTTGGAGTATTTGAATCTTGGTGACAACCAAATTAATGATACATTCTCATTTTGGCTATCGAAATTGGCCTACCTAAAAGTTATTGTCTTGCAATCAAATAACTTCCATGGTCCCATAGAAGGTCATCTAGGCCAGCTTAACTTCACTAGTTTACACATCCTAGACCTTTCCAACAATAGCTTCAATGGTAAACTTCCTTCCAAGTTGTTACAAAGTTGCCATGCCATGAAAGTTATCAATGGTCAAGATGAGTTGGCATATATGAGTATTTTTCAATTGACTACTTCACCTTTGCTGTCTGATATTGGACTAGAGAGGACTTATGCGATGACATTGATGAACAAGGGCACGGAAAGGAAATATGAGAAGATTTCAACTATCCTTATGGCAATTGACCTCTCCCACAACAAGTTCGAAGGTTTCATTCCTGAACTCATTGGAGATCTGAAATCTCTCCATATGCTCAACCTTTCACACAACTTCCTCACTGGTAGCATCCCTCCTTCCTTAGCAAACCTGACAATGCTCGAATCATTGGATCTTTCCCTAAACAATTTTGTGGGAGAGATTCCTCAACAACTAGCCAACCTCACATTTCTCGAGGTTTTCAATGTCTCTCACAATCAACTATGGGGGCCAATACCACGTGGAACACAATTCGACACATTTGGGAGCAGCTCATTTGTGATGAATGAGGGATTGTGTGGAAGTCCTCTACCAAATAAATGCACAAATGGTGATAACGCTTCCCCACCGCCATCATCTTTCAAAGTAGATGGTGAAGAAGAGTCTCCATTCGACTTGGATTGGAAAATCATGCTTGCTGGCGCTGGAGTTGGTTTTTTGGTTGGTGTTGTACTAGGGAACTTGATCATTGACGAGAAGAGTAGGTGGTTCTTGCACTTTTCCAGGAGAATGGCAAAAGGATGGAATAGGTGAGGAAAGCTCTAGCAAACAAGAAAATATCTCGCTAGATACTTAATGCTCCATGTCTAAGTAGTTTTTTTAGAACACTTGTTCATGCATTTCTGAAGATTACAATCTATGTTTGTTTGCATGTTGTAGTAAATTACTATGAGATGTTGTTTTCTTGTTCATGAAAGTTAGCTCTTCAGGTTCTTAGAGAACATCTCTGTCCATAAATACATCAGCCATGTCATGAAGTTTTGTTGGAATATTACTAGCCAAATAACAAACTAATGTAGGATTCTAACTTGGGACCTGGTTTATCCATCCTTTTTTTTTTTTTGAAAGCCTGTAGATACTACAATTTAGAGATGTAATTGAGAGGAGTGGCGAGGGCCGCATGGTTGGCAAGGGTCACTCGTCAGCCCTAAAGAAAAAATATAAAAAGATAAAAAAAAAATTAAAATTAAAAAATATAATGATTTGAAATTTAAAATTTAAAAAATATGTTCTAGCGGCTACGTCATCTTTTCCGACATCTTTTATAATGGGATAAATCGGAAGTACACTCAAGTGATCGATTTTTCAAATTTATGGCACTCAATTGAGTGAAAAAAGTTTTTGTGAGCGCCATATGAAAGTATTGACACTTGTACAGTTATTGCCCCCAGAACTTTGATGGAGTATAAATGTATCACACATGTACAAGTTTGTGATTTTTTTATGTTGCAAAAAGAAATTGAGGATACACATTTCACAATGGGCATAATTTAAAGGTTTTTGCAGCTTTTACCCATATAAAAATAAGCTTCATTCCAACCCTAATTTTGAGTAGGAGCCGGTTTTGCATGTTAATTCCTCATTAGCAAGCACCATGAAAGTAATGTACTCTTTGAAATGACCCATTGAATCTTTGGCAGCGACATTCAATAAAAAGAAAATGTAATTCAAACCAATACACTCGTAATATATTTACTATAAGCCGATATGGATTTTCACGACTTATTATCATGTATTATCTAGCTTAGTAATTTTATAGATAAATTCAACGGAATTTAATGAAGAGTAAATATGTCACAAATGTACTAATTTTGGAGTTTTTCATAATAATAATCCTATTTTTTTATCTTACTGTTTTCCCTCTAAGAAATGTGACTCATAAAAAAAAGATTTCCAGATTTTTCTTTTAACAAGTATTTATTGATGTAATTCATAAATGAAAAGGTTGTTTCCAATTTCCTATTTCTTGTTTTTTAGATGGAAATCAAAATATAAATATTAGCATATAACTTGTAGGTAACTCCTCCTCCGGCTGAGAACATTTATCTCCCGGTCAATTTCTTCTTCAAAAGTATCGCCAATGTGTTAGAGATATTTAGGATAGCTGCAATAATTTTCAGTATATATCAAGATTATGCGAATATCTCTTTTTATTTGTGTGTATCTTAACTGATATATTATCTTATTTATAGGCCGATCTAATCTGCGTTATAATATATCAAAATATTAAAGTATAGAGAAATTTCGGAGAAATTTCATATTCCTATGTTCCGCAGATCTTTCTTTTTCTCAACCATCAAATTATAGATAAATTCCATATTCCTATGTTCCACCTATCTCTCTTTTTCTCATTACATGTATATGAGTTTGAGACTTTTTATTGTCAAAAAATTAATTGAGAGTTGAGATTCTTTGTGATATTATCCCCAAAAATTAATTTCTTTCCATTTTCCTGTTTCATGTATTTATTGGACGGAAATCAAAATATAAATCTTATAGATAACTCCTCCTCCGGCTGAGAACACCGACATCCGCGAAGTCAAATTTCTATATGGAGGTAAGCCCTAAATTCTTTATTGTATAAAACAAAACCAGAAAGGCTACGTCATCCCTCTTCTCCTTCTTCAAAGCTTCTCGCCCATGTCTTCTTCTCCTCCTTCTCGTTCACCTCCGAGGACGAGCTCGCTCCCTCTCGACCTCCTCCGCAACGTCCTCTCTCGCCTAACCACGATATCCCTCCTCAAACTGAGGCCCGTCTGCAGGGAATGGTGCGACGTCGTTGACGATCCGCACTTCACTGCCACACACGCCTCAAGCGACGTTGAGGGTCCTCGGGTCCTGCTGCTCCTAGAGCCGAGCGGCAGCGGCAACGCGAATCCCCCGTTCACATTGAGCAACCAGCTTCTGGTGACCTGGCCCCCCGAACTGGCCCCAATCTCGTGGCTCTTCGGAGCTGGAGCCGGAGCTTCATGTCAAGGGTTGCTTTGCTTTGAAGACCCCCTCGACGGCGTGACCTATCTCCTCAACCCTCTGACTCAAGAAACCGTCTCGGTCTCAGTGGGGTCGAGCGCCACATTGTGCGAGCAGCCGCCGTGCCTACGCCGGATCGCCATTGGGTTGGACCATGTGACCGGCCGGTACAAGATCTGGGCGTGAGCTTGTTTTTTCGATGAAAACCTGGAATTCCTGTCGTCAAGGGCAGAGGTCCTCGATCAGGGTTCCAGGTCATGGAGGGACATAGGGAACGTCCCCGTTTGCCTCCTCCACCTCCTTGGAGACCCCGTGTTCGCCGCCGGATCAATCCACTGGGGTATTGTCGCCGGCTGAGACCACCCCTTTTTCCGGATCTCCTCGTTCGACCACGCAAAAGAGGAGTTCACGCTGACTCCGTGTCCGGAGTTTCGAGAGGCCTGCCTGGGGGACCTCCGGGGAGCTCTCGGGCTCTTCGACCGCTCGATTCGGAATAGTGTCGACGTGTGGCGGATGGAGGAGGAGACCGGGGCGTAGGTGAAGGGGTACACGATCTTGCTGAGATCGCCATGGCCAGTGAACGGTAGCCGCTGGTTCCAAGAATTTCTGTGCCGCTGTGGCTGGAAGATGGAGCTCATGTTCAAGAGGAGGGTCTTGATCTATGATCCGGCGGCCGGTGAGCTGGAGCACGTGCAGAGAGGCGGGGCCAGAGTAATGGCCGGCATCACCGTGAGTTTGCTTTCTCCGGCCAAACTGTGGAATGAGGACAAGGTTGTCGTGCCTGTTGTCGAGGTTGCCACGATTAATCTCATATCTAGTTCGGACCGGGTTCCTCGTGACCGAAATCTTTTTCTTTTTCTTCGTTAGGGGTGACCCAAAATATAGTTAGCGACAAATTTGTCGCAATTCAAGGTATATCAAAATTTGATCCAGAGGAAATTTATCATGGGTGTTTTGAGGGTTTTCATTCTATTAACCCAACAAGCAGAACAAACATTACAAACAGCTGAACATCATAAGGCTATATACGATTCCGTCGCCATCTATTCACGATAATCTTGCCTGGCGGACAAAATGATCGGACATGATCATGGGATCGAAAGTCCTTGTCGTGACCATCATCGAGACGAAGACAAATTCTCATCCCGGCTCCGGCTCTCTTTTCACCAAAAAGCTTCTCGCCTCTTTCTCTGCGACTGTTGCTCCTCGCATAGAAAAGAACAATATATGAGCATTGCTACATGCCAAACAAACAGGATGAGAGGGAAACAAGAGTTTGGTCTCAACAATACATGCCTATGGCCTCGGTCTTGGAGATCAACGTGATTCCTTCGGAGGCAAAGGAAATCGCACAAGCCCCGAAGATCATTTTCCATGCAGAATTTGCAGCGGCGTCTCCGGCAGGATGAAGAGGTGGTCGGCGGGGATCCAAGGGATAGCCGCAGCAAGGATGGGGTGGACCTGAGGAGGGCGGTGAAGGGCCGCGAAGAAGGTGAGGATAGGAAGGTGAAGGAGCCGGGGAAGGAGAGACTGCACCACAACCATTCTTGTGCTCGCCTCGATCCCCTCTCTCTCTCTCTCTCTCTCTACTTCACTCTATATACATGAGTCAAATGGAGGTCATATAAATACAAAAATCTCAAATTAATATACTGAAGCTAATTTTTTTTTATTACCAAAAAAGTTCAATTAAGATGAATTTACTTTAAATTAATATTTCGACTACCAAACCCCCCAAACTAAGATATTTATGATAAAATTATCCCCATTTAGTTTTTGTTATATTAAATGAATGCCATGAAAAACCATAAATTCAATACACCTATGTAAACAAATAGTTATCAAATTGATACAAATGTTTCAGAAAAAGTGTTGGAATAATCATAAACCTATTGCGTTTATGCCAATTTAGTCATAAATATTGTAATAATGTCAATTCAAACATAAAAATGGTACCAATTTAGTCATGAATATTTAGAATTAGTACCAATTTAGTGCTAAACCTTTTGATTTCATGCCAATTCAAATATTCCAGTTAATTTTGATCAAATTGTCCTAACATGAACACTGGCTAGCTTACATAGCACAATTGGTACTGACATATAGAATTTTTAATAATTTTTCAATATTTTTATTTTTTATGACTTTTTTTCTTCTTCTTTTTTTCTCTCTCTCCTTCCTCTCTTCTTCTTTCAAACAGTGGTCAGGCATCAACCATGGCCAAGCCTTAGCGAGGGTCGACCTTGCTAGATCTAGCCTAAATGAGGCCAGCCCAGGCAATGCCCAAGGAGTTTGGCTCATCGAATTTGGCTTGGGTGAGGGCAACCCCAGCAAGGTCACCCTAGCTTGGGTGAGGCCATCCCTCCAAGGCATGGCTAGTGGCCGGCCACCATCTAAAGGAAGAAGTAAGAAAGGAGAAAGGAAAAAAAATATATAATTAAAATATTATTAAAAATTATCCACTCAACGCTAGTAGTACCACATAAACGAGTTGGTGTTCACGTTAACTAAATTCGGCTAAAATTAGCTAGAATGACTAAATTGGGGCCAAATCAAAAGGTTTAAAATTAAATCGACACTAGTTGAAATGGTTTAGGACCAAATTTGTACCATTAAAAGGTTTAGAACTAAACTTACCCTAATGTAATAGGTTTAGGGTTTTTCTGACACTTTTCATGAAATGTTTTAGCTTAGGGTTTTTTATGGTCAGAAAATTAGTTTGGAGTTTTCGTAGTAACAATCCATATATATCATAAATACTTATGTATAATTTTTTCTATCAAAAAATTAAAAATAAGCTTGATTCTAACCCTAATTTTGAGTCACGGTTTGCACTTTAATTCCTATTGAGCAAGCGCCATGAAAATATACACTTGAGGTGACCCGTCCAATCTTCTATGGCAACATTAGATGAAAAAAATTAGTACCTTCGAAAACCCCGAATTTATACATTTATAATAAATTTACTTCAAAATTATTTTTTGGGTTATTAAAAACCCAAATTGGTACATTTACAAAAAATTAACCACAAAATTTTTGAATCACTAAAAAACCCCAAATCAATACAACTACGACGAATTTACCCTAAAATCAATATATATTTTTATGTAAATTTGCCATGTGTAAGTAGCTTAGTAATTTCACAATTAAATTCAACGGAAGCTAACAAAAGATAATTATGTCAAGAGTGTATCGGTTTGATAGTTTTAGTAATCCAAATATTATTTTTTGATGAATTTACCCAAGACGTACAAGATTGAAAAATTTATGACAAATGTATCAATTTGAGATTTTTCTATATATTAATTCTAATTTTTCTTTTTTATCTTCTTGTTTCCCCACGCAATCCGTAGAGGAAAAAAAACGTTTTTTAAAAGGTATTTCTCGATGTGACTCGTGTAAAAATAAAATAAAAAGATTTCTTTCCGTTTTGCTATATCTTGATTTCTTAGACAGGAAACAGCAGTACAAATCTTGTAGCTCGCCAAGAAGAATCCGTATTGAGGCCCGTCTGCAGGGAATGGCGCGACGTCATCGACGACCCGCGCTTCGCCGCCATGCACGCTGCGAGCGGCGTCGAGGGTCCCCGGATCCTCTGCTTCCGGAGCCGCCGTGCCCCGGCGCGGATCCCCGGTTCGCGGCGAGGGACGAGCTCCTGGTGACGTCGCTCCCCGAGTTGGCCGCGAGGTCGTGGCTCTACGGAGACGGAGTTTCGTGTCACGGGTTGCTCTGCTTCGACGACCCCGCGACGGCGCGACCTATCTCCTCAACCCCTGACCCGAGAAATGGTCTCAGTTGCGCCACGCAAGCCAGGGCACGAGCATGGGCACGGGCTCTGGATCACCGTCGGGTTGGACCGCCTGACCGGCCAGTACAAGATCCTGCGCGTGAGCATTTTCTTCGGTAGAGACCAAGCGATCCTGTTGGAAGAAGATCCGATTTTGTGCTCCGATTGTAATTACATAAATCATGGACTAAATTGATTTGGTCATAGAATATCTTCGGAATATTCAGAAGATATAATAGGAATTGTAATCTTATTGATTTTATATGATTTTCTTTAGCTCTATAAATGTAGACATGTACATGTACAAAGAAATTAGTACAATACAATTACACTTTCTATGATATTTCTCATTTCCTATCATGGTATCAGAGCAAAGCGTTCTGATCTAGCTTCCGCAAATTTTTTTTTTTTTTGAATTGCCTTCGGTAGTTTTTCAATTTTTTTTTTTGCAAATCTTACCTGCAAAACAAATTGACACACCGGTTAGGAATTCATCCTTCAAACACCGTGCCCAAGAACCAAAACAAACCTACCAACAGCAACAAAGATCAAGAGACGATTTCACCCACCATGGAAGAATCAGATCTGATTGACCAAGACTCCTCATCTCCTCAAAACCAAGACTCAGACCTGATTGACCAAGCGCAAGATTCTGAGAAGCATTCTTCCGCTCCATTGCCCACACCACCTCAACCTTCAGGCCTAACCCAATGGCCACCGATGCACTGGATCCCAATCGCAGAAGGCATGAACTTCGGTCCTTCAGCTGATGGATCAAATTGGGCACCCTCGGGTCACAGACCCGACTTGGGTCCGACGGGTCAAGGGATGAATCCCTACCCGGGATTACAACCTGGCATCTACCCGTACCCTATTCTTGCTGCCGGTCACCGTCCAGAACCTGGTGATGTCCTATACACGTCGCCGGCCGACGGACCGGAGCTCCGAATAATCAATCTGCAACTTACAGGTCCCAACAACTACAACGCATGGGCTCGAGATTTTCGACGGGCTCTTGTAACCAAGGACAAAGAGGGGTTCATTGATGGAACCGTACCCTACCCCGACAACGACCGCATGCGACGATGTTGGCGCAAATGCAACCAACTCGTGCGGACTTGGATCGGAAACTGTGTAGCCCCCGATATCGCCGCCGGGCTCCCACCAACAGAAGATTCAAAGCAAATGTGGGCGAATATTAGAGAAATGTACGGGAAATTGGACAGAGCGAAGCTTTTCTCGCTCACTCAAGCTTTGTCGGACTTGAAGCAAGGGAACCTCTCGGTTACCGCTTGCTTCAATCGACTCTCGGCACTTTGGAACGAGCTCGAGGCGGCTGAGGAAGAACTAAAAGGACCCGAAGCAACGCTTGAACAATACAAACAGATCAAAGAGAGAGAGAAGGTTACCCGGTTCTTGTTAATCCTGAACGATAGCTTCTCGACGTTTCGGTCACAGATACTCGCCATGGATCCCGTTCCCCCTCTCGGCCGATTCTATCAATTGGCAGTCCAGGAAGAAAATCAGAGGCTGGCTACGATGGAGTACACGAAAGGAGGAGAAGGAGCGGCTCTCGCTGCTCGGATGGAGTCGCGCTCGTCGCGACGATCGCCCAAAGCTCTTGGGCCGTCGCTGCAAACAGAAAACACGTTCAGATCTCAGGGAGAAGTGAAGGCCTGGGAAGAGGAAAAAGAGACTAACCCTAGAAGCTCAAAGATGGACGGTTTAGATCTAAAGAGGAAATCAAACGGCTCTTATTTTGTGAGCCATGGAGCAGAATTAGGCGGCTCTTCTCAAGCCACATCATCAACTCCAATTTTCAGACCATCTAACGGTCTTCAAAGCGCCACGTCATCAAGAGGAAGTGGGCAATATTTTAAAAAAGGTAAATACTGTGAATATTGCAAGCGTCCACATCATACAATTGATACTTGTTGGAAACTGCATGGAAAACCGACTGATAAAGAAAAAAGAGAGAAAGATTTTTCTGCTTATCAGGTCATGACCCAAGGGACTATGAATGCAAATCAGACAATCACTCATGATCAGTATCAAAATATCATGAGGAGCTTGAATCAATTGAGGATTGCAGACAAAAATGCGGGTTTCTCAGGTACCTCCATTTCCGAAAATGATAAATTCTCAGTTGATGCGTGGATAATCGACTCTGGCGCTAGTGACCACATAATCTGTGATGATCGTTTTTTTTTCTGATATTCACAAAAAATCTCATCATGGTATGTCTGTCCGCCTTCCTAACGGTACCATCACCCATGTTACCAAGGTTGGTACTGTCAATCTTAATCAACACATTGTCCTCAAAAATGTTCTATACATTCCTGAATTCGAGTTCAATCTTATATCAATATCTAGGATTTGTGAGGACAATCCTTGCCATGTTATATTCAACTCCGACAATTGTCTCTTTCAGGACCATTCGACTGGAAAAATGATGGACTTGGGTAGTGTTGCAAAGGGATTATATTTTTGGATCAGGCTTCCAAAGAACTTTGATTTATCGTTGCCAAATAAAAGCATTTCATGTAATGCTACTATTAGCAATAAAAGTTCTCTTTTACATCAGCGTTTGGGACATAGTGCTCGTTTTCCTTATCAAAATTGTCCAATTTGTCCTTTAGCAAAACAATCTAGATCATCCTTTCCTGTGAGCACATCTCGAGCTACTAATGTTTTTTCCTTAATTCATGTGGATATATGGGGTCCATATCATACTCCTCATCGTGACGGATCTCGTTTCTTCCTAACAATTGTGGATGACCATACTCGTGCTACTTGGATTTTTCTCATGCAATCCAAGAGCCAAACATTCTCAAATCTGTCGAATTTCTTCTCATTGATTAAAAATCAATTTGATAAATCTATCCAAAGGATTCGCACAGATAATGGTCTGGAGTTTTTCACAACAGAATGCAAATCTTTCTTTGCTTCTCATGGGATACTTCATGAAACTTCCTGCGTCTATACTCCTCAACAAAATGGGATTGTAGAACGCAAACATCGTCATCTCTTAGAAGTAGCTCGTGCTCTTAAATACCAAGCATCCATTCCAGAAACATATTGGGGAGATTGTGTGGTCACAGCGGCTTACTTGATTCATCGTATGCCAACTAGAATTCTTGAAGGACGGTCCCCTTTTGAAGTGCTTTTTGAAAAAAATCCAGAAATTAGACATTTGAGAGTTTTTGGTTGTTTATGCTATGCAACAACTGTGGGACCTCGAGGAAAAATGGACCCTCTTGCTATTAGATGTGTATTCATGGGATATCCCCCTCTACAAAAGGGTTACAGGGTTATGGAAATATCCACAGGTCGGTTTTTTATTAGCCGAGATGTTGTTTTCCGTGAAGACGTATTTCCATTCCAGGAATTGCAGAATTCCTCTGAGGCACATGAATCTGAATCCAACCGTCGAATATTTTTATCGGAAGAAGATTTATCTACAACTTCACAATATCTCTTTGTGCCGCCGAAACAAATGCCAAAAATCTCGGGATTGCCAAATCAGGAAGTTGAGTCACCAGCACCACTCAATGAAAGGGACGATTCTCTAGCCTCATCTCCACATCAACTTACAAAGGAACCCTCTCCAGCACCACCTCCACGGCAAATTGTTGAACCGCCTCAACGTTCCGGTCGCCGCATTCGTCCACCTACATGGACAAAGGACTACATATGTACCATTTCAAGTTCTCAAGGTACACATTACCCTATATCCTCTTATGTCTCCTTTGATCGACTATCACCAGAGCATATGTGTTGTATTAGTCGTATCTCTGAGGAACTTGAACCTTCCACCTATGAGGAAGCGGCATGTCACCAACGATGGCAACAAGCTATGGAGGCAGAATTGGCTGCTCTTATGGATAACCATACTTGGGATATCGTTTCCCTACCTCCAGGCAGAAAACCAATTGGGTGTATAAAATTAAACACAAGGCAGATGGCTCAGTTGAGAGATACAATGCTCGATTGGTTGCTAAAGGATTCACACAACGGGAAGGTTTCGATTATCATGAGACATTTTCTCCTGTTGCCAAGGAAGTGACGATTCGATCTTTTCTATCCATTGCTGCATTTCGTAATTGGGAGCTCCATCAAATGGACGTCAATAATGCTTTTCTCCATGGAGATTTAGATGAAGAAATCTACATGGAATTACCACAGGGTTTACGCAGACAGGGGGAGACTCAGGTATGTCGTCTACGTAAATCCCTATATGGACTCAAGCAAGCATCTAGACAGTGGTATGCAAAATTTACTGCTACCCTCACAAGTGCGGGTTTTCAGCATTCCAAGCATGACTATGCATTATTCACATGGACAGAAGGTACTTCATCAATTTACTTGTTGATTTATGTTGATGACATTCTCATTATGGGAAACGATAATCTTGCCATTAAGAAGTTTAAAGAGTTTTTGCATTTTAATTTCCACATTAAAGATTTGGGACCTCCCAAATACTTTCTTGGAATTGAGATAGCTAGATCCGACAAAGGAATATGTCTCAGCCAACGAAAGTTCATCTTGGAGATTATATCTGAAGCAGGATTGTCAGGATGCAAACCGGCAATGATTCCCATTGAACAGAATGTCAAACTCACAACATTTGAATTTGATAAAGGCTCACCACCACCCAATGAAGACCCACTGCTTCACGATCCATCAGGTTATCAAAGGCTCGTTGGGAAGTTGATCTACCTTACTATGACCAGGCCCGATATATGTTATGCGATACAGATACTTAGTCAGTTCATGCATAATCCAAAACAGTCTCACATGAATGCAGCATTGAAAGTTGTGAAATATTTGAAAGGCAACTCAGGACTTGGAATTTTATTATCTCGGGATTGCAACTCAAAAATAACAGCCTATTGTGATACGGATTATGCTACTTGCCCAATGACAAGAAGATCTGTCACAGGTTTCTGCATAAAGTTAGGAAGATCCTTGATTTCATGGAAGACTAAGAAGCAATCAACTGTCTCTTTATCATCAGCTGAATCAGAATACCGAGCCATGGCAAAAACAGTTTGTGAAATAGTTTGGATACGGGGTCTACTGGCGGATCTTGGAATAGAGGTTGATGGGGCAACTGTGCTGTTTTGTGATAATGATGCTGCGCTTAAACTGGCAGCAAATCCTGTCTTTCATGAAAGAACAAAACATATAGAAATTGACTGCCATTTCACTCGAGAAAAAATTCAGGAAGGAATCGTTACAACTCGAGGTATTGGAACTGCGGAGCAGCCTGCGGATATCTTTACTAAACCTTTATCCCAGAGACAACACAAGTATCTATTGAGCAAGCTAGGCGTCTTCGACATATATGAGCCGCTAGCTTGAGGGGGAGTGTTGGAAGAAGATCCGATTTTGTGCTCCGATTGTAATTACATAAATCATGGACTAAATTGATTTGGTCATAGAATATCTTCAGAATATTCAGAAGATATAATAGGAATTGTAATCTTATTGATTTTATATGATTTTCTTTAGCTCTATAAATGTAGACATGTACATGTACAAAGAAATTAGTACAATACAATTACACTTTCTACGATATTTCTCATTTCCTATCAGATCCGCTTGATGAGGGCAGAGGTCCTCGATCAGGGCTTGAGGTCATGGAGGGACATAGCGAGCGCCCCTCCCAGGCCCATCCTCGGAGTTCCCGTCTACGCTGCTGGGTCGATCCACTTTAGTGTCTTCTACGGCGGAGACGCCCACATTGTCAGGATCTGGGCTGCAGTGGCCGGAAGACGGTGCGCCCGTTCTTGGAGAGCGTCTTGAGCTATGATGCGGCGACTGGCGAGCTGGAGTATGTGCAGAGAGGTGGCGCGTCACCGGCCAGAGTCAGGGGCAGCGTCACCACGAGTTTGCTTTCGCCGGCCAAATCGTGGAATGCCGCCAAGGTCGTCCTGCCTTTTACCGGAGTCGCAAAAATAAAAAAGGGCAGCTGGCCAAATTGTGGAATGTGGACAAGGTCGGTCCTAGCCCCGATTTAGTTTTTGGCTAAAGGAATCGGGCTTATTGTAACCCAAGAGCCCCAAAATTTAGTTGGGAACAAATTTGTCACAGATTGAGATAAATACGTCACATGCCTTAGGAATTTTCATGATCTAATACTTACTGCTATCATGTGCTTAAGTTCACCTTCTATGCTCAACATCTTTCAAAGCTCTTTATCCAAAATTCATTGATTTACAGGAGGGTGTAGATACATTAAGTTCGCACACGAGTAGAGCTTGCATGAAGACTACTAATGTATTCATGCAGTCCGAACGTGCGCGGATCGCGACAGGAAGTTAAACCAAAATCTGACAAGCAAGGAGTGCAGAGACTTTTAGGGGGCTGAAAGAATGTTCAAACTTGATTGCACAATTTTAATTACCAGCAGACACCATCACCACCCTTTGAGATTTCGCACAAGCAGAACAAACTGTACAAACAGCTGAACATCGTACAGCTACATATATTCTCATCACCGTCTATTCACAACAATCCCACCCGGCGGACAAAATGATCAGCATGATATCGGGATTGAAACTACTCGTCACGACCATCAAAAGGACGAACCTAAATTCTCATTCTGACTTTGGCTCGCTTTTCACCAAAAAGCTTCTAGCCTCTTCCCCTGTGACATCGCTGCTCGCGTAGAAAGAACAATATATGAGCAGTGTGTGTGAGCCAAACGAACAGGATAAGAGGGAAAAAAGAGTTGGTGTCAACATTACGAAGAGAAGGATGATGCACAAAGATATGATACCTGTCTATGGCTTCGGTCTTGGAGATCAACGTGATTCCTTTGGAGGCAAGGAAATCGCAGAAACTCCGAAGATCATTTCCCAGGCAGAACTTGCAGAGCTGGTGCAAGAAATCATTGAACTGCTTCGGTTCCTGCACAGGACCATATCATAAGCCGAGGAGCAGTTATCAACCATTGATGCCATAACCAGCCAGATAGGCAACTGACAGTTCAAATTCTTCAGACCATACATGCATAACAAAGGTGACACGAATTAAGATCATCAATGATGTATTATGGCATGCACGGCAAGTCGTTAGGTGAGGGCATGAGCGAGCATAACAAGCCCAGAATGACACAAGGCATATCTAAGTTAGCACCAAAGATTTGCCCCAAAATTTATTTCAACAAAATGGTTAGATTCTAAAACTATGAAGTGAAAGATACAGCAAGGGACCCAAAAATGCACTTCTAGGGGTCCCATGAGCGATTTCTGGAATGGTGAAGTGCACAATTTTTGGAAGGAAGTGCAAGATGAAGAAGCACAGGCATGAAATCTTTCTTATAATGTTGAGAAAAAGAAATGGTCAAATTGTCTCCACATGTGAAAAGGGAGCACAAATTACCAAGAACATAGTCTTCCTCGTTTTCCTTAAAATCAAAACAAAAGGAACTAAAATGCAAAAAAGTTGAATGTCGAACAACTACAGGGGGGGAGAGAGAGACAGAGAGATAGACAGAGACAGAGAGACAGAAAGAATACCTGCTCAAGGATACAACCCTTGCGAAGCGCAACCAGCAAGTCCAGCGCTTTAGGATAATTATCTCCTTCATAAGAGTCCTCGACCAGGTCATGGATCTTGTTTTTCATTTCTGTTATAGCTCTATTGACCCATTCAGGGTTGTCTCTGCATGACATCATCGCTTCAAAATCTTGGACTGGTGTCGAATCTCCAATTTTCTCAACTTTGGCACCATTTTCACTGAGTGCGACTTCGCTTTTGCTGGAAATGCTTCTGTGGATGTCTTCATCGTCAGAACCAGACGGTTTCTCTCGAATTCGCCTTGTCGATTTCTTCAGCTGCAAAACAGGAAAGATATCATCAAAATACAAATAATGTGAAATTGGAAATTTCTGTTTCAGAAGAGATTTAATATAACTAACCTTGGGTTTTTCCTTCACTTCAAAATGTCTAAGAAGTGAATCGATGGCAGATTTTTTTTGGGCAAGAAGTTCTGGATCAGGTTCAGTTATTCTCTTGAGAGTTCTATCAAGTGGCGGAACAGCTGCATCTGTGTCCTTGGATTTCAACTCAAGATAATTGTAGAAACGCTGACATCATGCAGACGGGGAACAGCTTAAAAGAAAGAAGACCTAACCCAGAAACCCGACATATAATGTTCAAACCCCATGAACACAGGAAAACCAACTAAAGGGTATTCTGGATTTTATCTTATTTATTGGTGACTGTTACCATTTCAGCATCACAAATTTGTTTGTTTTCACAACAGAAAACTTTCAAATGTTTCTACAAATATGTACAAGACTAGGTGTTTTTCTCATGATTCGACCCAGCATCAAACTGAAATCATTTTCTTCTATGAAGTTCAAGATAAGTTAGCAACAGCTAGTGAGAGCACCCATTGGGTACTCTTGACATCATAGTGAAAATAATTATCACTCCTGCATTCACAATTCACTCATCGCAATATAACCAAATATAATTTGTGAATTGTAACCACTTAATCTCCATTTTACAAGACAAGGTCAGGATTTAAGACACTATTACACTGTGCTGCTGGAAATTAAATTTAGACTCAGTCTTTAAGAGATGCAAGTAAACATTAGCTTGGAATGCCAAATCTGAAGAAAGAAATGACTTCCCACTCTTACTTTTGCTTGAGAATATTAACCAATCCAACCTACTCCAAAGGAAACATATTAAGCTATTTGCAAGCATTTGGAATTGTTAAGTAGGCTAATGGAAACTGTGAAATTACTGCGAGTCAAACCAATGTTTGTAAATTGCAAGCAGGTAATCCATCCATTTCAACACAAGATAACTGGTATGGAATTGAACCTATTTGGAGGAGGTAAGTAACCCGTAGTTTAGCTAAAAGATTTTTCTCACTTAAAGTACCGTATGAAAAATCTAGACAAGCGATCATCTCACCTCCAAAATAGGATTCGGTGTAAAATCAGGCTGCAACATTTCCGCTTTATCAGAAGGTGCGAGATCCAGCATTTTCACAAAGTTATCTGCAGCCTCCTGTTGCTCTTCATCTGGCAGTAATGAGGCTGGAAGATTGCTAAAAGAGGGGAATTGAAATTCCCGAACGTCCTCAGCAAAAGGAAGTAAATTGAAATAAAATGAATCGGGCTGCACATAAAAAAGTATGCACACGTTAGATGAAGCCTCACACAAAGCAAAAAGGAGGAGAAGATCAAAGAACTATAAATAAACAACTCTATAATGAAACATACCACATGATCATTGTCAGAAACATTTGGTGTCAAAACCCCCACAACAACATTCCCTTGCCCTTGCCTCCACACACAGCGTAGAATGGCTACTTTTTGCATTTCCTTCATTGCTCTCGCTAAAGCAGAAACTGCAACAATGGCATTCTGGTCACCAGGATCAGCGATGAAAATGTTCACATCCTTCATGTAATGGTGCCTAATACGTTTACAGAGTAATCGATCAAAAAGGGAAAATATGAGACTTGTGACTTATCATAATTTAAAACAAAAATAAACATATAAGAGAGGCAGCCATATTGTACCTCATGATATTAGAAGAATCTGTAAATCCCAAAAGCTTCACGCTCTTTTCAGGCTTGAATTTCACAGCATCCCATTCATCAGCAGATATTGGAACTACTTGAGGTCCATATCGATAACCTTTAATCCTTTGTTCTGGGGGAACAACTTTATTAGAATCCTCAACACTCTTGTACTCAAAATCTACCTTGACTTCATGAGAGGCAAATTTATCAGTTGAAGGTGCTTTATCTGAATATTTCTTCAAAGTTGGAAACTTCTCCTCCGATGTTTTCTTGTAAACCCATACCTGATTACATTTCAAGTACATAACCCCGTCATAAATTCTCTTATTTCCTAAGGAGTAGCAGAAATTGTAATAGCTTAATAGAACTGTAAGATTTTGTGAGACCACTGCCGACTATTCTAAAAGCTTAAGCTGTTAGATGACGGCATGGTTTATTATTTATATATTATAACACTCCCCCTCACGCTTAATCTGGTCTTTTGCCTAGTACTAAGCGTGGAAATTTAATTAGGGAGGCAAATGGAGCCTAGTAAGATTTGAATTCAGGACCCCTGGCTCTGATACCATGTAAGATTTTGTGAGACCACTGCCGACTGTTCTAAAAGCTTAAGCTGTTAAATGACGGCATGGTTTATTATTTATATATTATAACAAGAACCAAGTGCAGATGATGAATCATCACACTAGTGGTGTCAACAAGCTATGACACAAATTGCCCCTTCAAAAAATAAAAAATAGCAATTACATAGCAGCAGTCAGAACATTAAATCTAAGTCATATTGTCAAATTTTAGCTGTCATCTTGGAAATAGGCCGAAGAAGGAACATTGAGGAAAAATCATCTCCATGGTGCCTTCTCAAATGTCATTTACCCGTGATCTTGCAACTGGAAATAAGCAGCCAGCAGTCGTGCAGCTTCCAAAAGTAGAAAATGTACAAAAATTTTCACCTGTTATATAATAATACTTTTTCCATAAAGATCAGAAAATGCTCACCTTTATCTTGAGTTTGGGGCTGATTTCAAGATCCCCTCTAAATATTGTAACAGGGGATATATTTCGAGTTTTAAGTGCACCTAGTAAAGAGGTAGGGCTCTCAACAAAGACTGTCTTTGCACGGGTTTTCTGTGGAAATAGATTCAATATCCGATCATTTTCCTCCATCACAGATACATTTTCACCATGGGCTACACTTTCCCTTACAACTACGCATTCCAATTTCATGCCATGTGAAGTCATTTGCCCGGCAATGGCATTGACCTGGTCTTCTTTACTTCCCTCATATGGATCCTTGATTGGAGATAAACCGTTACTTATAAGACACATTCGTTTCTTCCCCTTGTTTGTCGAACTATATTTCTTTATCAGCATATCCATCCCAACCACAATTGCATCAAGAACTACAGAGCAGTCAAGGCACCAAGGATGCAGAATAATCAACAACATCAAACACAGCAAATAAAGGCATTGTCCAAGTCCTAGAATATTTCTTCCTGCAAATGATACTAGGAGGTTCTTTCAATTGCTGTAAAAGACATATCACTGTTACAGGGTACGTATCTGGAGAAAAATAATGATCCTTGCAGAGATAAGCTTCTTTTGATATTACAGATTATTTATAGCAAAATAGTCCAGCCATAATTTGTTTTGAACATTGTGTTTTCTAGAAATGAAGAGAGGACGACAAAGAAAGTTGTGACAGGTAATCATCCAGAATATTAACAATAGTGAATTCTAGAAGTAAACAGTAAAACTAAAATAGCTTTCTACAAGGACAAATACTTATAAAAGTTTGGATACAATCACCAGGAACAGTCCCTCGAGGAATATGCCTCAAAGCTTCAACAAGATCCCCATCTACAACTTTAATATTTTGTAGAACAACAACATGTTCATAGCCACCCACTTCCATTGTCAACTCATTTTCAGTCTCTGAGCAAAATAGAGTTCAACATTAGTAATTCTCAATCTTACGACTAGAGAACCTACATCTTGAAAGTACTAAAAAATTCAGTTCATATATCTCTTCAAGCAAAATTATATGAACTGTAAAATATGCACTGCGCAGCAACAAAGGGTGAAAATAGCCACTTCAAGAACCGCACAATAAAGAATATGACTCGGAACTGTCATCTCTTTCTGTCTACAAACAAAGAATGAATCAGATAGCACAGGAATAGGTATAATACCTTCAGTTCCAAACAGAACAACTCCAACTTCATCATACTTGCTGTAAACTAACTGCACAGTTATTGGGAGGAATATTAGCTCTTTCAAAGAGAAAAGCAAATCGCCGTGTTCTTTTATAATCCTAATATTGGAGAAAGTCAGGGACATACAGATTGACTGAACACAATAGAGGAGGAAGACCAGTTTATTAGTATTTAGTAATGAAAGGAGTCACAAAATTTCAGACTTTCATTGGCTTCCTTCCTCCTTTGCCGAGGTGCAAGAACATTCTCTGCCTTTACAGAAGGGATAGACAGACAAGCATACGGACAGAAGTTTACAAACTGATGTGCCCGTACCTTTTTCTGTACTATCATTGAGCAGATTTTTTCAACCTCAGGAAGAAGATGGTCCATTGATGGTCCTACATCAAGCAACAACACCAACGCTTCCTGACACCAAAGATTCAATATTATCTTGCATATTCGCAGGGATGACTACCAAAGCAGAAGAAAACTAACTGATTGAATGAACATTGATATGCATATTAACAAGTGGATGGCTTAGTGTATGATTGGGCAAGGCTGTAGCCGTGCTAAAGTTGTGTTTTGTTATACTGTAGATCTGCTATGATATCTTGTAACAAGTGTTTTTGACAACATATTTTTTGAAGTTGAAGCTCCTCGAAGTTTGATTAGGCAACTTTAAAAAAGATGCTACAAGCTATTGCAACCGTGAGGGTGCTAGAGTTATTAGGAGTTCTCCAAACACCTTATAAAAGCCATAACACCCTTTTAATAGCTATAACTGCCAGCAGAAAGTTGAACCAAACAGGTTCATAGTTGTAGGGGGTAACTTTTTGAGTTACCAAAGGATGATGTTGCTTGAGATTACACACATGGATCACTGAGATAGTTTCTTTATGCAAACAAAAGACTTCCTTGGAACTCTTATACAAACCAGATATTCTAAAAACTACAACACGGAACAGGATCATTATATTACTAAGATACAAATAAAAGTATTCATTGTGACCACATATTAAGACAAGAAAGATCATATAGAAAATAAACTGTCCAACGCTTTCCATAGGATTCACTTTCTAGGGAGAGCTTTTTCATTTTAAGAAAAGATATACCAGTGAGCCTAGAAGTAGCTGACTGCAGGGTGCATGCCATTGTACAGAATGCCCTTTCATAACCAGAACGTGATAAAGGCAAGTAATTTATCAACAGATTGTACTCTATTAGATGAACAACCATTAAGTACCAAGCAAATTTAAGGGCCTTTCAGAAGAAGTAGCTTGTCCCATTAAACAGATTAAGAAAGTCTCATGGTAGGACAATGACATCAAGAAACAAGAGGAAGCATATCAGCTAGCCGTGAAAGAATTGTGTGCAATGCTCTTGCCATGCAACGATGACACATGGAGAAAGTGGCTAATGAGAATGGAGAGTTTCAAAACCCAAATGCAAAAGTCGGGGAAAAGTAACAGAAAATGACTGGATACTTTTGGCAAGCAATTGGTGGGCAAAAGTATCAAGTACTTGGCGTTAACTTATGTGCTGGAACATCGAAACCATATTCTTATGCAACACAAATTGCACGTCAATATACTTGGTGGGCTGAATTATGTCCTCTTTGTCAATCACTTTCCAATCGAATCGTAGTAATCTTTTAAGATTCAACGACCAAACACTAGTACAACGAAATCCAGAAACGGGTAAATTCACTACTTGCAGATAAAACTCATTTGAAGGCTTCGTGCGAGGACGATCATATAAAGAAGTAATATCCTCAACCCAGCATCAAAGAAGCTGCTCTTGATTCAATCAACAGCAATTTTGCCTTTTGCTTAAACCCAATAGATATCTAGAAACCGTAAAAAACCCCAGACCATAAACCTCGGAAACAGAACGATAGCGGCAAAAAGCCGTCGCCTTTCGTCGGCAAACGATGTGGGCATCGCCGAATTTGAACCCAAAACGCAAAGGAAGGGAAGCAACCGAACCGAAACGAACAGAGGAGCAACATTCACACAAGAATTAACAAGGAAGCATGAACAAACACGGTCCAAGATTGATGATGGGGATTGAGAAAGAGGGTGAAAGTACCTTGTTCCGAGCCATCGGGAGATAGAGAGAGAGAGGAATGCAGCAGCTTGCGAGGGAAGCTCGAGTGTTTTCGGGAGAAGAAAGGCCGAGAGGCTTGATCACTTTTAGCGCTACTTTGTTTGTTTAAAAAAATTGAGTGAAAAATAAACACGTTGATAAATTTTTAGTGGGCAAAGTTTTAGGGGTAAAAAGGTCTTTTGAAACTAATTGCATCTTGTTCTCTTTTTGTTAAAATTTGCATCAGGCTAAGAAGCTACAAAGTCACATCCCCATTTTAAATGGATCATGTTTAATTTTGGAACGTATTCCATCATGCAAACGGATTATGTCGAGAATTACCAACCCTAACTAATGATCAATTGTCTGGATAGTACCAACACAAACTTATTGATATTCCAAAAACCTAATATCTAACAGAGTTATCCTTACGGTAACGGATAATATACTGTTTATTATCTATCGCCATCAATGATGTTGAAATCGAAAAGTAATGAGAAGTAATACACAAATTATGTACAGTATAACTTTTTATTAATAGCTCACCTCGACACTAATTTCTTATGGAACAATCGATTTCACAAAATGGGAAGCAATTTTGACTAAGATTAGTTTTGGATTCTTAAATCTACAAATCAAACCAAACATTTCGTTAAGGATATTAGACATCAATGTTTGAAGGTGTGTCACTAGCACCAATCAGCCCAATTACCAATAAAAGAAACAAGTAAGCCATCTTGTGTGCTCACTTGTGTTCGTTGGCATGATTGATTTGGACTGGTTTAGGTGTTCTTTTTCTTTTAATACCTTTATTGTCCCTGTTACTTTTCTAACTTTGTAACTATTTTGATAGCATCAACCATCATGTTCTAAGAAATGACCATACAAAATACCACTCTCTCAAAGCATCATCAATCGACACAAACTTGACAAAGTTAAATTCAACACGACCTCATTAACCGCCCAATTGGAATACTTCTATTTATAGAAATCGCACCAATTAGAATTCATCCAACATGTAACGCATTGAGTTCCAGCCAAAGAAGAAACCAAGCGATTGCATAACTAAAGCCTCGGACCAAGATGCAGAAGCTCCAACTTGACTCGCCCTGTCTCGACCCGACCTGACCCAACTCGTAATCGCCGACGCAAGTGCACGTGCTGCATGCGGATGACGTTTTTTTTTTCTTTCTTTTGGGCGTTTGGTGGGGGTTGGACTGAGGAGGCGCGTTGACCTGCCGAACCCCATTTTTGTCGTCGTCTTCTTCCGTGGCTCGATCGCGTGGAACGGTAGACCCTCCCCGTCCCCTCATCTGACTCCCCATTTAGAGAGGGAGAGAGAGAGAGAGCATTGGAGTTCAGCAATGGCTTCAATGTCGCCGCCGCCGACCGCCGCCTGCTGCCGCTACCGGCACAGGAGCCGCCTCGCCGGAGCCAACCGCCGCAGCAGCAGCGGCAGAGCGTCGCTCCCCCGCATCGTTCTCTCTCTCGACCAGGACGACGAGCCGACGCCGCAGCCCCTTCCTCGCAGGTACCCTCTCTCTCTCTCTCTCTCTCTCTCTCTCTCTCTCTCTCTCTCTGTGTGCACGCGCAGTTGCTCCGGATTGATTCGGATTGAGGAGTGCGTGAGTTGATTTTTTTGCCTTTTCCCTTTTTTTTTTGTAGGGAAATCATACTGAGGAGCAGCGAATTGGCCGTGGTCGGAGCCATTTTCCAGTTCAGGTGCGTTCTTCTCATCGATCTGAATCATTGATTGAAACGAAATGGGCAAAAAATCGTTGCGCGTTGAGTTTTACACGTCTCAAACTAAAGTGATTCGACCGATGAGCCGTTGAATTTGCTAGCCTCCGTTTCCAATGGCCTGTCGAAGTTCTGTTTGGATCCTCATTGCGTAGACATTATTCGCGGTGATTTCAGGTGCTCTTAGTTAGTAGAATTGGTTTTGTATTTATGAACTGATGGTGTTGGAGATTATGTTGAAATTTTGGGATGAATTTGCTTTTTGCTCGATTCAATGCAGTGGGAAGAAGCCGGAGTATCTGGGAGTGCAGAAGAGCACGCCAGGTCTGGCTCTGTGTCCGGCTACCAAGAACTGCGTTTCCACTTCCGAGAACATTGCCGATCTCAACCACTATGCCCCGCCCTGGTGAGGTTCCAATATCTTCTTGCATTCATCTTATGTTTACTCAGTCAAGAACGATATACGAGACTAGCGTGTACATAATGGCGTTAGCTTGTGATCGATTAGTTCAAAGTGGCACTTCCTTCTTCAGATCTTGAAACTTAAAAACAGAGGAGAAGGAAATGGAGAAAGAAGGTGATCTTCTTTGGGTTCCTCTGCTTTCTGCAGAAAAATCCTGGGTATTTGACTTTGAAATTGGAAAATTTGAGCTGCATATGTATGGTGGAAGGACTAAATTGGTGGGAGATCAGAAGAACGCGACTTAATTCCATGATACTGATATCACCGTTGAAGTTGTCGAAAGGTTTAATTAGATTTTGTTTTCCTCCATGGATGGCGAATTCGCATAAAAGGGTACAGTCAGAGTGTGTATGCCTGGCCTTATAGGTCATATTTTCGAAAGCAAAACCGGCTTCACGAAAAGCAATTCACAAGCGAAACACTCAATCAGTCAGAAGCACATGATTGTTTGTTACCGTGCAGTCCTGTCCTGTAGCTCCTATTCGAAGGAGGAAAGGGACCTAACATTCAAGTCCCATTATGATTTCTATTCTTGTGGACGGTTATCAGTATCACATTCCTTGACGTTAACATCACAGAAGAAAAAGATGAAGCCTTAGTGGTTTTGAATGCTTGACACTGTAACATCACTCTGGTACATTGGATATCAGACTCCTATGGCAGACAAGATGTGCAAAACGTGCATATATAGTTGTAAGGTGCACACTAGCTGGTCCACTAACCTTTGTGCGTTTCCCCCCTTATGATGGCAGGAACTACAACCCTGAAGGAGGCCGCGGCAGGAAAAACCCGGTGAGCAGAGAAGTGGCCAAAGAGGAGCTTATAGAAGTGGTAAAAACTTGGACAGACTCGAATTATACAGTGCCTTAAATGCCCTTAGCGTAAACCCTTTCTGCACACTGGTTGCATGGTTTTCTAACTTGTGTTACTGAATCACAAATTCATCACGTGCCACACAGATAAAATCATTGAAGCCAGATAAGTTTACGCCTCGGATACTTGAAAACAAGGACGACTACCTTCGAGTGGAATATGAAAGCCCGATATTGGGGGTATGTCTCTTAAACTCGAGGCATTGTAGAGAACAAGTTCTCTCCATCGGTCATCTGAAAAGAAACTGACACTATGTTTCCAACAGTTTGTAGATGACGTCGAGTTCTGGTTCCCACCCGGAAAGGACTCGATTGTAGAATACCGATCGGCATCAAGAATGGGAAACTTTGACTTTGATATCAATAGAAAGAGAATTAAGGTGAGTGCTCTCTATCCATCGCTACCTCGGCTGATAATACTTCAACTAGCGCGAAAGCGCCTGTTTGACAGTCCGGTTGCTTCTATCTCAGGCTTTACGTTTGGAGCTGGAGAAGAAGGGATGGGCATCTCAAGACACCTTCTGAAAAGGACATTCGTTTCTTGCATTGGCTTTCCAACTAACATTACCCAAGAGAAGCCGGCCGCCATTCTCGGTCACAACTTCGAGCGGGAATTGGAAGCTAAATTCGAATGACTATCTTCGATTCTTCTACGGGTTTTACCAACCCTGTAGCCTATTCTTTTGCTTCAGCTTCAAAATCACATTGTATCAGCGAACCCTTTCGGCCTTTGAATCAGCATGTATAAGTAATTAACTCTATATTTAGTGTGCTAATGAACATAACCTGCGGTGCAAGTTTCTCAGGACATCCAAATTTGCTTTGGCGATACATTGAAAACTATCATAGGATGTTCAAACACAGGATGAAACTTGTATCCTTCCCATAAAAATTACCATGAAGTTAGTTTGCCGCAAATGATGCGCCATCTATCAATGATAATCGTCTCACGTGAGCATCGTGATCGCAATAATTTTCATGAATGGGGCTAAAACATCGCTTGCATTAAAAGCCTGCTTTCTTCAACAAACAAGTTACAAGGACGAAAGTTTCAGTCCTTCCTCAGATCCATGAATTCCCAATGAAGCCCTTGGCATTTAAGCCTAACTTCCTAAAAAATTCGAACTTTAGATTCAATTCCAAATCTATCCTAAATTTTAACTCTAGTCCTAAATTTGTCCCATTTTCCAAAATCGCTATTAATTGTCCCCTTATTTCCCCAATTTTTCTTTTTAAACAACAGTTCCATTTTGAAGATAATTTCCCAAGTCACCTTGCTGATGTGAATTTGTTACCAACGTGCATATACCACATCAAACAACTATTGACAATTTTTGCATGAAAATTTAACAGATAGAGATTCAAGATAGATTAAAAGTTTGTGATTATTTTTAAAAATAAAAGTTCAAATTGAATTTGGGACCAGTGCTAGAGTCAGTAATTTTTTTTAAGGAAAAAAAAGATCAAGGCAGATCAACGGTACCTGATTCAGAGCTGAGAGCTAAGCGGTGCTATCGATCGTTCGCTCGAGTGAGGGAAACTCCATATTGAATCCGAGAAAAGAAAAAGGAGTTTTGGGCCTGACCCGATTTTTTGGTTCGTTTCTGGACCCGCGTTCGCAGACCAAAAGCCCAAGGCCCAATAAGTTGGTGTAGCCCGTAGACCCTTTCTTTCCCGGATCGCTAAATGAGGAGGTGCAGCTAAGAATTTTTCCTTTCTTTGCACGGGCAAGAGAGAGAAATCAAATTATATATTATTAAGAAAAGATGAGCGGTCAAACATTTGGTCAATTAGGAATGATTCGAACTTGAAATAGTATGATTTCTCTTCTCACGTTAAACTAGAGCGCTAGCATCCGCTTCATATCACAACAGATTAAATTGAAAAAGACTTGACCAGTATGATACGGGAGAGACAAACTCCTACAAAGGCCGACGAGGTGGCCAATGAATTTGTCGCACTCCACGCCCTCAAATCATCAGCTATCTCTATTTCCACATAGGGACGTGATGCGAGTCTGCTTGGTTTATTCTGGGACTCCTCTCGAACCGTATCAAGGCCAAGCTCTCATCTACATGACATATTGGATTAGCAAACCATGTATTTACACGCAGACTGAACATTATTATCGATAAGTGATAAGCTCGGTCGACCAACAAGGGGTTGATTTAGAGGGTACTATTCGACAGCTCAATAGTAAAATTATTGACAACAAATGAGAGAAATCATTGATAGGTATCATTGCCAAACGGAAAAGAAAACTACAATAGGATGTTCAAACACAGAATGAAACTTGTATCCTTTCCATAGAAACTACCATGAAGTTTGTTTGCTGCAAATAAAGCACCATCTAACAATGAAATTCATGTCTTGCACAGCCATCGTCATAGCCATAATTTCCATTAACAGGGCTAAAGCATCCATTACAGCCACCAGACAGCCGGATTTACTCAAGAGTGCGCTAAAAGAAGCCTAAGACATCCACCAAGGACAGTATGCATGCATTAAAAGACTTCTTTCCTCAGCAAACCAGTTACAAGGACGGAAGTTTCAATCCTTCCTCAGATCCATAAATTCCCGACGGAGACCCTCGGCATTCAAGATGACAATTTCCACCTTGTCTCCCTGCAGAATAGCAACAACATAAGCGAAGAGATAAAAAACAGCAACTGCTACACACCCACAAACTTGTGCTCAAACAATATCTTAACATCTGTTTAACTGTCTCTATCATTCCACTTCCCCCACCAGCAAACCAAACTCCAAGAAAACCTCCCCCACCCACCCACCCTCCTCTCTCTCTCACTCTCTCTCTATTAGCGGTGAGTACAAGATTGGGCACCAATGTCAACGTACATGTTATGCCAACAAGTTTCATTTTCATACAAGAACAATCTTCAGATTCCACAGTTAACCAAACAGAGAGAGTTTAAAGATATATCTGAAGAAAACAGTAGAACTTACAGTATATATATCCCTTTCAGTTGCAGATACAAAAACAGTCTTGACCAAATCAACAGCTTCTAATTCCGAAAGTGGAGTAACGGCATCCTGCAAGAATAAGAAAATAAATAAGATGAAAATGCGAGAAAAGCCAGACTTCAGTAGATATAAGTCAATAGTTCTTGCCTGTGCAGGCAATAAGAGCGGGCTAGGAGTCTTCAGTTGGTTATCTAGAAAAGGCATTATTAGAGTTGAACCAGATCCCTGTGCACTGTAGCCAACCCTCTCGTAGGAACCCACCGCATCATAGGTAAAGACACAACCCTTTCCTGAGATTTCCAGTAAAAGTTGAGATTGTTCTAAAAGTCATATCATAACTCAGCTCACAATTAGAAGGTTGAATTTGCATACCTTCATTATCAAGGCCACCTAGAACATTAAAAGCATAATAGGGGAAGAAGCGCTTGTAGTAGAGGGTATTAGAAAGCAGTTGAGCCATAGCGGGACAGCTCATTTGCTTGTTGTGCTGATGCTGATAGATCTGTTTTAAACACACAGAAAGACATTTCAATGAATAATAGAGCATCTTTGTAGCATGTCTCTTATGAACTTTCAAGGACACAATAGCATTACTTCATCAAATCCCTTAGAAAAGAACTATCCACTAAAAACAATTAAATTGGTATCCACTGAGAGATACATGCTTTCAATTTATAATTAATATCTGGTCAAATATAGATAAAAAAAAATCGACAGGCAAACTACCCAGGAACACTGAATTATCCATCATAACAAATTGCAAAATCCTAACATACAAGTTGCAGAACAGAACGTATTCTTGTAAAGAAGGCATAAATCAACAATCTGAAAAACACTGAAAGATAGCTTAATGAGAAAACTAGAGCCTGATGAAAAACATGACGACAGACTAATTAAAGGTTAACTAACAAATGACATGCATCCTAATTCCTCATTTCCAATAGTATTAGTTTTCACTAAATATCCAGTATCATCTCATAGGAAATGGCTGAAAAAAATCAACTTCTTTATATCTCCCGCAATGGGAATTAGATTCATACTTGACCTATATCTGGACATTTTATTTTATCCAACCAGACGTAGCAGATGAGTAATGTCAAAGTTATGAAACCAAATATCATAATGTGCATTCCAATTGTCTCAAATAGAAATGACAAAGTAAAATTGACTGAAACTTCATTCTAGTCCACCTTCTGTAGAATCCGTGTTAGTTATACCAATTGTAAAAAGTGGAGAGGTTGTTGTCTTAGCAACACCTCCCATCTGTGAGAACAGGATGCCAAGGGTTTGAACTTTGGAGCTCTGGGTGGCATGAGAAAACAGTGTAGCTTACAGAAGCCAATGAACCTTTCTCTTATATAACCAAAACAATTCAGAGTCTTAACCCAAAATAATAAGTAACTTGTACAGCTAATAGTACACTTTGCTCCTTGTCCAATAAATATTTCCAAATTTTGCTTCAGCTATAATAACCTAATGTTCTACACCTCCTCGGGAAGAAAATAGATACAACAGTATGAATATTTCCCTCATTATTTATTGTCAACCTATGCAAGTTCCTTGACCAAAGCACATCAAAACAAATCTTAAACAAAATATCGAGACCAATGTACAGTAGAACCTCCAGAACATGAAAAAACTCTTAACCACCGACCAAAGAAACTGCCATGACCACCAGATATAAAAGAACATAGCTCCCATATCCACAAGAAGACCCAAGTGTCTAAGAAAAATGACGCAAGAGGATGTGTCAAACACACCAACTTCAACCCCCCCCCCCCCCAAAAAAAAAAAAAACCTGTCCAAAGTACCCCTTCCCACTAAAAGAAAATAAAGAG
Organism: Corymbia citriodora subsp. variegata; assembly: GCA_014858505.1. Lineage (NCBI taxonomy): Eukaryota > Viridiplantae > Streptophyta > Magnoliopsida > Myrtales > Myrtaceae > Corymbia > Corymbia citriodora. The sequence continues at coordinate 12,359,065 of CM026414.1, forward strand.
GAACAATACCAATATTCTCCTTCTTACTCTTTAAGCCAGACCCAACCAAGACCCAAACAAGGAGAGTTTTTTCTGGATGGGTAGAAATAGTTATCATTCAACAGAACACCTTCCAAGGCTAATTGCAATTTATGTAGGCTAACTAGCTTATAGTATCAACATAACTGTTCATTCATAGAAACTGAACCACAGCTCAGTTTCAGCTACTCATGCCCATCGCACAACTGATATGTGCTGATAACACACTAAAATCATTGAAATGAAACATGCAGCAACAGTAGCCTACTTGCACCAAGGAGATACCAAACATGGAACTCCACATTGTTATGGCCGAGAGCAAGTCATAGACGAGGAAAAAAGTTACAACACAGTAAACTAAGGATATCTATGTGAGTCTAGCTTCAGTCTTCTTTCTCAATGAGTCAGACATGCATATGAAGTCCAACTAGAAGTCTGTAGAGAACTCACCAAATGCCTGGCAGCTAAGTGCTTTTGTAAGGCTTTGATATCAGCTTGAAATCCGGAAGAGGCCAACACAGCTTTGTCTGCCCTGAAATATTATTTAAAAAAAAGAAAAAGGATTATCAAGAATTTGAGCCCTCAAAGAGTCATATGTCCAGTTAAATATACACACAAAAACCAGAAATAACAGAGAAGTAATGAAAGGCAATGCAGATTCCAACTCATCCTGCCACAGAGAATGAAATCCTCTAAAATCATCAATGGAGACCAAAAATTTGCCAAGTGACCAAACTAAACTCAACTTGCTTCCGATTTCTGATGAAACAGTAATCAGTTCAATAAAACTTTCAAAAAGGAAAACCTAATGTTTAGCCCCCTTTTCAGTTACAAGCAAGGAATTACTTAGCAAATCTGACGAGATATGCATAACCAATCCACCAACATAAAGTTTCAACCTTGAAAGGCAATAGAGAAAGACACAACAAGATAAAGAAAGCAGCAGCCCCCTTCGGAGCCTATCAAGCTATTTGCATGTAATTTTCCCTCCCAAGAATTCCAGGCAACATCCAGCAGTTCAAAAGGAGACATTTTGACCTCCGACCATGCACCGATACGAATCTCAAAATACAAATGCCCAAGCCGCCAAATTCTCAAGCCCACACGTATCATGAGAAAGAGCATCGAACACCCATTTATTCAGCTGAAAAGCATCAGAAATCAGTTAAAGGGGGCACGTACAATTTGGAGATTTTGGAGTAATCGCGGGTGAGGATGCTGTAGCCGGTCGACATCCGGGTGTCCGCAGCGATCACGCAGTAGTCCCTTCCGGCTATGGCCACGCAAGATCTGCACCGACAAACCAAATCGCGGAAAGCGAAGACTTCAGCAACCGAAGAACATCATCGAATCCCCCTTCCCATCAGACACAAAACCACAGAGTCTCCGACAGAGAGCTTACCCTCCATTGTTGTCGTACGGAGACCAATTCGCTTGCTGCTTCGACATCGTCGAAGGTTGGGAGGAGACCGGAATCTGCAGATGGAGGAGAGATCGAGCTTCGATTCGTCGTCGACTGGCTTGAGGGCTCGAAAGGGAATCGATGGCACGATGAACTGGGGCAAGTAATAGAGAACCCTTTCTTGGGCGAGCGGCCAGTGAGCTGCGGAGTCGAATCACCAAATTGCCCCTCGCTGGCTCCCTTTTAAAGCATTTGCCATAATTGGTGTGTGAGATTTATTTTTTTTCCTCCAGAATTCTAAAATAGAAATCTATTTAGATTTATATTTCAGAAATAAGTTTGGAGTAGAAATCAGAAACAAATTTTTTTTATATTCAAATTTATATTCCAGAAATAGGTTTGGAATAGAAATCAGAAGCAAAAATTTTTTACTTTTCTATTTCTGGAATAGAAATCAGAAATTATTTATCTCTTTTTTACTTTTTTTTTTTTTTTGCTGTCTACCACTCACCGCCGCCGCCACTCGAGAATGTGAAATTTTATTGATTATCGGGAAAATTCATATTCCAAGAATAGAAATTTTTGTCGTTATCAAACGCATTTTTTGGCTCAAAAATTCTTCCAGAAATAAAAATAGATAATACTTTCAGAAATAGAAATAGAAAAATTTATTTTTCTTCCAGAAATCAATTTCTTCCAAAAATGTTATCATTCACACCCTTAGCATAAATTTGTAGCATACGCACTTTGATAATTTTTCCCTAATTTTATAATTATTTCTCGAAATCACATGATATGTTTTAATTTTTGATGATCACAATCCTATTTCATACAATTATGTTTAAACAGTCAAGCATAGTGATATATTTTTTCTTAACTCTCTCTCTCTTTTTTTTTTAAATTTCTTATTGAACATCCAATATTTAAAGAATTGGCGTGCACTAGATGTTCGACCATGTTGTTCCCAACAGATCACATTTATCACCTAATATAAGAGTATAGTTTCATACACAGATCAACATATTTAGATTTTTTGACTTGATTTTGAGAATCTCCACATATATTTGAAGGGGACAATTGAGACAAAGGATTCAATTTTCGATGGAATTATAAGGAAAATAAGATATACTAGAGTGACTGATGTAAAGTATTTAATTGGAGATGTACGCTTGCTTATGATATATCATGAGATGAAATTTAATGATGTGTTTGTTTCATTAAAAAATTAATGATAAAGGAAAATACTTTATGGAAAAGCATTTTTCATGAAAAAAATGTTTAGTTTTCCTTTGTTATACAATATATAATCAAAAATGTTTTTTGATGTACAGTTCTTATTGGAAAATGATTTTAATTTCATAATTTTACCTCCACAAAATTTTTCAAAAATTTTAATATTTTTATTTTATTTTATTTTTTTACCCTTTTCCTTCTTCTTCTTCAATTCTCATCTCCTTCCTCACATGCCATCATTTGTTCCTCCATCACTATCAACTAGTGACAACCATAGGCAAGCTCTGCCTTGTGTGGATTGGGCAAGTCGTGAGCTCATTGGCCATGATAGAGTTGGAGCTCACCTAGATCCAGCCAGCCCCTAACTCACTGGCCTTGGCCAAGCTTGAGCACTCTTGGATATGACGAATGGCAAGCTCACCAACCTTAGCTGAGTTTGGGCTCACCTAGATATGGCAAGTTGTGAGCTCACCCCCCTCAATAAAGCTTGGGCTTGCCTAGATCAACCAAGCCACAAGCTCATTCGTCTTAGTTCACCTTAGGTGAGCTGCAAGCTCATTGGCCATGATGAAGTTGGGGCTCGCCTGGATTGGTCAAGCCGCAAGCTTGGTAGCCTTGACAGAGCTCAGGCTGGCGAGCTCGTTGGCCATGTCTTAGCTTGTCACTGTCGTCGAAGGAAGAAGGGGAAAGAGGAAGAAAGAGAAAAGAGAAGAGAAAAGAAAAGAAATCATAACAAAAAATCGAAATCATAAAAAATTATTAAAAAATTATTTTTACAATAATAAAATTCCCATCAATCAAGACTCAAGACTAGGAAAACCTTTTGGAAAACGTTTTTCGGTTGTTTTAAAGGGGAAACCCTTTTCTTGAATTTAAGCTTTGTTGTGAAAACATTTTTCATTGACTAGGAAAACATTTTCCATTGACTCATTTTCCTAAATAAACCAAACCCCAGAAAATGAAGGGAAAACACTTTTTGTGAAATAAACACACCCTAAAGTAGATAAATTTTTTTTCATTTTTCTAGTATCTTTAGTTCCATTTACCTTTAACGCATTCTGGGCTTTTAAGAAGAACCTGAGCCGAAGCCCAACAATTATTGATAATGAACAAGAACATTTCGGTGAAGACAAGGCCCAAACAAGCCCAGCTTAACCCTACTATCCTGGTTAAAAAAAATAGAAAAAAAAAATTTGTAGGGACTTTTATTTTTTTTGGAAAAGAACTTCATTCATCATTCATAATCAAAAGTTGATAGGTACGCCAAGTGCGCTTCCGAATATAATAAATCCCGAAGGGCTTGGGGGGCGTTAGAGACCCAATTAGAGGAGAGGGTATTTCTGAATTTGGGCTTTAATGATACAATGCACAACATCATTTTGGGTCCACGAGTAATGGGCCAACTGAAAGCCTTGAATGTTAATAAGGACACTGAGATGGTCAATTGTAGAGACTTTTAAAATGACATAAAGATTTACATTTACAAAGAACATTTTCAGGAGAATCGCACCACAATTTATGAACCTTTGAATTGGTTTAATTAAGCCCAGTAAATTTGCTGAATTAGGAAACGAAGTCGTCAAAGTTATGTCCAAAAGCGCCACCTAAGGATGCTGCATAGGCAATTTTAAGCACACTCGCACAAATTTTGAATCTTGTCGAAAGGACTTGATTTCGAGTTTGGAAAGAAATTTATGACGTTATTAAAACCATCAAGATTTCGAATTTTTCAATACACTTCTTTTCCTATTATTTTGGGATCTTCAAGTGCAAAAGGCGATGCTCGGATGGAGATCCTCTCTCTCACATTGTGCTTATTAAGAGATGCTTTCACAAATCTCAACCATTGATAACGACCCCATCTTTACATATCGACGGTGAAATTGTATGGATTATTAGTGGCACTCAACAGTTATAAGCTAAAAATAATATGGTCAAAAGTCAAAATTCAAATAATAAAACACCAATTTATTCATATATATATTTTTATTTTTTATTTGCATTCCTCTTCCTTTTTACCCCCAAAGCATGAGAAACTATTAGGTGAGACTGACTTTCCACATCAACAACAAGACAATCCACTCATTGTGCACCACATGACTAGCATATCCATCCTATCTTTATTAGAAAATTTTGAACTCGCTCCCTTCTCTCTCTCCATCTCCTAGCCACGTGGCGCATAATGAGTGGATTGTCTCGTTACTAACGCGAAAAGTCGGTCTCACCTAATATTTTCTCCAAAAGCATTGACAAGTGGAGCTGTTGCTGCTTTTGTGCTCTCCATTGTAAGCAAGCCTTATCGCAATTGAAGTCATAGGAAAATATATTTCTTTTTTTTTTCCGGTTAATAAAAAATGAGTTGGTCAAAAAGTCAAAAGTCAAAATAACAAAAAACCCAAAGCACTAGAAAGTGGAGCCGCCCTTGCTTTAGTGCTCCCCCAGCATGAGCAAGACTTGCCGCGATTGAAGTCGCTGGGAAACGCATTTCTTTATTTATGCTAATTTTTAACTGATGAAATCTTGGCCCACATGCTTTGGCCAATTGTTTGTCTAGCTACGACACTTATATAAAATGAGAAAGTAACTCTCTTATGATACATGTCGAGAGATACCTACCTCGCAAGAGTCGCTAATAGCGCATTCTCTTGAGGACAGAGTTATATTAGGATATATGAAATTAGAAGCGTGCAGTGTCTCTTGTTCAACTCAAGAATTGGACCAAAAACCGGCTAGTTATGGGTGGTTCTTGAGGAAATCGGTCTGGTTCTTAGATTTTGGGGAGAAATTGGACCTATTGGACAAGGCTGGCCGAAAATAGGCTTGGAGTATGTTATTATCTTACTTTGCAAGGGCAAAAAGTACAATTTTTAATGGAACTAATATCTTCTTTTACTAGTAACTTCTTGGTGATTAGTGATTTCATTTTACACAAAAATAATTTTCAATATGTTTAGAAACTTTTGAGAAAGAAACATTTTTTTTTTAAATAACACTATTAATTCCTAGGACAATCAAATTAGGACCAGCCAGTTTAGCTCTAGGGTGGATTAGATCGATTTTTGATTCCACGAACTACGAACTAACCCTGTCTAGTTCTGCTCTTGCTCTTAGGAAGGAATCGGTCTATTCCAGAACCAATCACCCCTATATGAGACCATATAGCAAGAACCACTTTGCTAAAGTCACTCAAGACGCACAATGAGTTTAGATAGGCATACAAGTTAGGGTGGGTTTGCAGCCTCCATCACGCTCGCTTGAAATCACAATGCTGGCTCATGCTTCAAGGTCCACGCCGACAATTCAAAAGACCCAAGTTTCCTTAAAGTTACTGCTAGGGATCATGAATCTATCGCTTGAATGTTTAGGCTTGTCGCCAGTCGGCAATAACGACGTAACGTCGAATCCCAACATTGTGTCGTTCAGTCCATTTAATGTGTTGCTCTCACCCTAGACATCTTGTCCTCGTGACATTGGATACATCATGCATCTGACCTCCCAGATGACTAATGAATCGGGGGAAATTGTGAGGAAATATGCGCTAGAGATACGTAATGACCAATACATCGAACCCCGGTGTGAATGATCGACGCCGTAATCGAATCCATTCAGCAATCGAAATCAGCCCCTCGAAAAGACTCAAACCGTCAAATCGGCAGAGTCGATCGCCAGAACTTCCGTTTATTCTTTGGCCACGCAAGTGTAATTTTCCCCATAATTTCTCCACTTTTGTCGGTTGTTAAAAGGTCACGGTTTGGTTCATGAATCCAAAGAATTGTTTCGGCGAGTTGAAATCCCAATATGATTTAATTAAAGACTAGGGTAACTTACAAACATAGCCGTCATCACATTGTTGCCCGAATTTCAAATTTGGTCCCTCTATTATATTAAATTATAATTTGGTCCTTCGAGTTATCTCCGGCGATAATTTAAGGGCGCACTTCAAATTTCTGTCCAAATGAGGATGGTTTTGCCGGGTCTTCACCAGCGAATCGACGCATGGAACCTACTTGTACAAGTTCAATCCCCATATACTGTTTCCTTTTTTGTGACAATATTAGTCCTTAGTAACTTCTTTTGGACAAGTGCTTGTAACATTGATTGATTAGACTATTTAGGTATAGTATTTCAAATGTCCACTCCAAATGAGACTTAAATGGCGTTGGCTATAATTAAAAGAACTCTCACAACCTATCTAAGTATTTTGCCCATCAAATAGTGAGTTAATAACATGTTTATCATATTTAGCAGAAACCCAAAAAAATCATAAATTACATCCATTGTGACGCATTTACCCTAAATTTCTTTTCCAGTAATACAAAAAATTCCAGATTTATATATATGGGACATATTTACTCTCTATCAAAATTCTGCCAATAAGGACCGCTAAAAATTTATCTACATGGACACCAGAAAGCAAATAGTGCCGACATGGCATCTGTGTGGTTGAAGTGAAGTAAAATGACATTATTTTTGTTGAAAAATTATTTTTATGTTACAAAAGATAATTCAAAGTATATTTATTACGGTTGGCATAGTTTAGGATCTTTTGTGACTTTTTTCCTATTGAAAAATAATCTCTTTTTCCCTAAAAGAGTCCTACCTACATACTTCTATATAGATCTATACCGAAACTAAGGATGATAAATGACCAGACAAGATCTAGTCAAATTTAATGGGACTTTCAATTAGATTAAACACACCTTTGAAAGTAGAAACTGCCGGTGAATATGACATTTTCACAAGATTTAGGATCAAGATGTGACAAGAGAAAGTAAATTTTCATGAAGAATAATGTAAAGAATAGTTTTGTGATGCAAACAAAACACAAGGTTCAAAATTGAACATTCGTTAAGATACGAGGACAGAAAGTAAAAAATTTTCTTTGAAAATGTGTACACAATGACGCAACACGTTGATTTGCCCTCGCTGAATTCGCATTTTGTCCTTAAATTTTCCCCGAAGATAAATTAGGAAGTTAAATCGTAACGAATTATAGTACATGGACCAAGACTGAATTTCGGCAACAGTACAAGGACGATTCTTGTGATTTCCCTTGAAAAGAAACCCCTCAGAAAGTCGCTTGAGCAGAAATATTTGACTTCTATATAAAGATAACGTTGACAGGCCAGCTACAAATCAACGTCTAAATTATTTAATTCATCGGATAATACATGTCCCTCCTAGCCGTCCGGTTCATATTCTTTAGTTTACGTAATGAGGTACGCGTCACGTGGAAGGCATTTATGACGTCACATTGATTAGCTAGCAATCTTCGGCCTCATCTACTGACTTTAGGAATTCATTCTCATTAATGAAAGACTAAACAAATCAAGGTAATGCTCTGTACTCTCATGAAACTGACGTGCCGGATTTTATATACTTCAAGCCAGAGAAATTAGGCGGTTTGATTTCATGTATTTTAATGCTCTCTAGGAAAATAAGTTCACCTAGTCGGATTAAAACAGCGAGTAGGTTATCAAAAAGAAAAGGACTATGTTGCCCTCATACATATATATATGTATGTATCTAGAAAAGTTGTTGAATAAATTATAAAACTAATCACATTGGATCATGTGTGCATTTAATCGGTCATTATTGGGCCTGTTGAATTTTTCCCAGATTAATAGTCGACCATCAAATTCTATCGAATTCCATCAAAAGCTAACTAGCTTTTACAACCACCCAATAAAGTATTATTTTTGGCCGTCCATTAGATAGTTCATCCACTTCCCATGTTGACATACCATTTGACAGCCGGCCAGAGATTTTCTAATCTTGTGATGTGATTTTTTTTTAAAGTGTTCATGTCCAATAATCCATCACATCAAAGTTTTGTTTAGTGACCCTAACATAATTTTCTTCCTTACCTCAAAGTCGTATCGATTAACTTTTGAAATATTCTTAACACTTCCCCCTCCTGGAAAAAGACAGACGAAAGGACGATGAGATAGTGAACACACGCGTTAAGACTCATTGAATAGGAGGACGACCGAGTAAGGTCATTGATTAACAATATCACTTTAAGCTATCACCCCGCTTAGTGTGCGGTTCTTCTAGAGTTAGAGTAGAACAAATGAAAAAGAAAAATCCATAAATCGATTAAGATGGAAATTACATTAGCTAGATGAAAGCGCAATCGATTATTCAAGCTCTATACAATCTTGTAACTTACTAGATTCAATGAACATTAGTGAAATGGCATAGTTGATTCAACGCTTGGGCCATTCACCTCGAGAAGCAAGAGGGCTCAAGATCGATCCCGCTGTTGCTCGTTGTCTCGTATACTTAATAATCACTTTGTGATTAGTGTTTGCTGATTATTTTATTGAAAAAATGAGCTAGGGTTGTCAATATGCTTGGGTCATCCACCTCGGGAACCGAGGGGTCTCGAGCTCGACCTCACTATCAGTCAATCGCGTCATGTACTTGATGAGTAATTTGTGATCGAAAGGAGCTAAGGGTTGTTTATGGATGATATAATCTTCGCCTTGATGAATGCATGTATATTCAAACATCAAACGACCTTTCCGAATAGCATCACACAGAGTATTCACAGAAAACAAAAGTAACTTAACATAACCAAACAAGATGGTATGTGCTTCCTTCCTTCGAAACCAAGGAAGAAGCTATTGAAACCTAGTATAACTTAAATTCCTAGAGTGAATACTATGGTATCTCCAAGAGCTCCAGTTTGGGAGCTGATGGATACCCCATGCAAGAAAGCCTTTCATGCAGAAGCTCCTCTCTCCATCTGATATTCATCCTCCCAATGAACTCCTCACTCCTCTTCTCCAAATCGCTATCTCCATCTTCGGCCTCACTGTCCTCATCCTCTTCTGCTTCCATGTCATCGTCGTTGTCTTCCTCGTAGCCATCATAACCATGGTTTTGGTCGTCTTCATCATCGTCGCCGTCACCGCCCTCCTTGTTCTCTTCTTCGACTAACATGATTTCATGGTCAATATTTTCAAGCAAAGGCGGCACAAAGAAAATCCCATCAATATCTCCACTGGTTATCGGCTTTGAGCTCCTGAGGAACCCGAGAAAGATGACGATGCAGATGAAGTTAAACACTATGTAAGCGATGGTCCGGTTCGATGTCACCACAAGCATGAAGGTGGAAACCAAAACGTCAAGACAGTTGACACTGATATCGAAGAGCAGTATTGATGCGGCGACACTGATGCATAAGAGAACAAGCAAGAGAAAGCAAGAAGGACGTGTCGACCTCTTCATGCCAAGTCTCAGGCCTCCTGAGTGATCGAAAAGATGTGATTGATGAGTTCGGAAAGAATGCGTGATGTTCGTTGTTATACTGTGTTACGAACTCTTATTATACTGGAAAAACGGGCAAGATCGAGTTCGGTTCCTGGAAATTCCCGAGGAACTTCGCAAACGTCAGACGTTCTAGACGTGCAGAAAACTTTAATTAGTCGCTTGTCAAGAAGCAATTGCCATAGTGCAAGTCTGAAGGTCACTCTTGCTGTGCAAGTAAATGAATTGATGTACAGAAAGTTTCTCACTAGATATCATTGGGCTTAGAGAATTTATGGACAAGCTTGCGTAGAAATTGAATGTTAACAAATGACTTTCTTATCAGGAGCATATCTGAAAGCAACATGTTGAGAGAGAGAGAAAGNCCAAATACAAAGGGGTGGTTCAGGAGTCTCTTGACTTGAGATTGAAAAAGTTGACCGGCTGTAGCTTTTACATGATGCTTTAAGAGAAACCCTTGAAGAATCATAACCCATCCAAGTAGGTTACGTCATTGTACAGTGTAAGCGCTTGCGAGAGCAAATTAAGACACGTTTGGTAACGTGTCAAACAATACCTGATTTATTTTTTTTTTCCTATAGAAATAGGTTTGATAACATTTTTTGTTTATGAAAATAAATTTGTTTCTAAGAATAAATTTGGAACGTAATAAAAAAAAATTTGCTCCTTTGTTTTTGAGAACAACTTCATAATCAAGCCAAAACTATTTTCTTTTCTTTTCTTTTTTCTCTTTTTTTTTTCTTTTTCTTTTCCTCTTCTTCTTCCTCTAGCCAATTGCCGGCGATTGGTCAAACGAGGTTCGGCAACCTCACTAAAGCCTTGCTAGCCCTCGGCAAGTCTTGTTAGATCTGGCGAGGCTAAGCCTTGACCAGCCATTGAGAGGCTTTGGCAACCTTGCTAGCAAGAGTAAGAAGAAAGAAAAAAATAAAAATGTAATAAAATTATTAAAAAATTAAAAGAAATTCTAAGTCACAAAAAAATTTGAGAGTTACACCAAAAGCATTTCTATTCCGGGAAAAGAAATTTTGGATAATTACCAAACATCTTCACATATTCATAAACTCGTCTAGTAAACAAAATAAGAAAAATTTATTTCTGAGCAGAAATTGTTTCTGAGATCAGAATAGTTACCAAATGCACCATTATAGTCCAAAACAAGAACAAGTGTGATGACTAATTATATTACATTAAGGGTGTGTTTAATTTATTGAAAAAAAATCGTAAATTAGTTTTTTGGACTTATATATATGGTTTGCTCAAAATGATCAGTCAACAGAAAACTATTTACGATAAGAGAAAATATGCATACTTAAAATCAGGATTATGAATTCCCTATCCTGAAAAGGTGAAAGCATTTTCCTAGAAAATGAATTTCCTAAAATATATATTTTTATCATAAAATTTGATCATAAAAGATTTTATGTTGGATGATCATTTTCAATGAATCAAACACATGAGGGTTCAGAAAGGTAATTCGTGGAGAATTTTTTTCTCAAACAAATACACTCTAAGAATGCATGTAGGGAATTATGATGTCGGTTCACTTTTTTTTACCTAGCAAGGAATAATAGATCTTTCCCCATTTAAAATTGGAATTGATTGCTTTGTACAACTAACAAGAAAATGTTAAAAGAATAGCCACTTGTCCATGTCTTCTTTTCCTCCCAAATGTAAGATTTGTCTGAAAAACTCGCCACTGTAAACTTTTAACTATCTATACTAGTAAGTTTTGAAGAAATTATACTAAAAGTCCTAAACGTATTATATTTTTTTTCAATTCATTCATAAATCTTTTAATATTATCAATTAAATCTTAAATCTTTTCATATTTTGCAAATTAAGTTTATTTGGTCAATTTTGACTAGGCACGATCGGCACTAACGTGAACAATTTTTGATAACATTTTAATATATTTTTTATTTTTTTCTATTTTCCTTTACTTTTTCCATTTTTTCTTTATTTTTTGGGATAAGTGTATCGGAAATCCTAAAATTTGGCATGAAAGTGCAATTGAGTTCTAAAAAGTGTAGTTAAGTCATAAAACTTATTATGAAAGTATAATTAAATTTTAAAACTTTCGGAAAGTATAATCAAATCTTAACATTGTCAAATTGGTTTAATTAAGTCATTCATTTGATTACACTTTTTGAATTGTACTTTCGTGAGAAATTTTAAAACACGATTGCATTTTCGTGACAGATTTTAGAACTTAATTGCATTTTCGTAACAAATTTTAAAATTTCCTGGACACTTATCCATTTTTCTTTCCTTCTTCATCTATCTAGTTGTCGGGAATCTACGGTGGTGGTGTCACGTAAGGACCGACGGTGGGACTCTCGATACTGGCTGCTCGGTGAAGGTTGCTAGTCCACCAATCCTTGGCTAGGGAGGGAGCAACTCACGGTGTGGACTTCTCGATGGAGATGGCTTGACTAGGGGGGGAGCAACTCATGGTGTGGACTTCTTGATGGAGATGGCGACATCGAGCGAGCTATGTGATTTATTTGGTATCTTCGAGTATTGTGTGTCAAGTGTGGGGTCTCCACTGTGGTGTCCCAAGTTTGGACTTTGTGCATGTATTCCCATAAAACTAAAAATAAACTGATAATGGGAGGCTGATGAAGAATAGGCGTGAAAGCCCACAATGATCGAGAAATTGACTTCTTTCCCTTTTTTGGCAAAGCTTAACCTGTTGGCAAAGCTTAACCTGGACAAGAAATGAAAGCCCAGTTACAAAAGTTTGAATGGAGAAATAGAATCGGAAACAATCAAACTAAGAGAAGAAAAAAAAAATGCTTGACTTAGCTTCATGAATGTGATCAATGTTCGATGACAGCAAAGGTCAAGAGGACCGGTCTCTTTAGTGATAAATTGGACCTTCAGCAAGGAGGAGGAATCTTCTCTCTTACAACGTAGATTCATGGAGGAAAGCCATGATGATAATAAAGACACCTCTCTATTTTTCCCCTCTTCTCTTATGCCTCAAGCTATTCATGCCGGCCTCCTTTTATAGCAAAAATTCTCCCATGTATCATTGGAAACTAAGGATCTGTGGAGCTAATTGATGATTCTTAGAAAATTGCTCAATTTTGGCTTTCATTTGTCACCGAGAATTGATTGTGAATTATTCTAATTCACTTCCAAATTAGCACGTCAAATCTTTTGATTTCCCTTTTAGCTTCTATTCACATTCCTGCGAATGCATCCAAATTCACCCATCTCTATTCACGATTCCATGATCAACTTGATTCTTTCCCTTAATTTCCTCTCACAATTCTATGGCCAGCTCATTCGTTTCCCTTTGTAAATTCCAGCAGCCCACACTTTCCACAAATACTTTGATTTTCTTCCCTCCATTTTGTTTGTCTTGACTTTGAATTGCCGCATTTTCTTTCATCATTCATCCCACGAATTCCCCCGAAATTTATTGGAGAGAAGATTCTTGTGATTGATTAATTTCCTCCTTGTGGAAATTGTGACCCCCAATTATCCAATTGATTTCCTTTTGAATTTTCTATCCTCACATGTGCAATTTATCTGTCCACTTCCTCATATTACGGGTGAGGTTCAAGGTCCCTTATGAGGCTGAATATATTTTAAGGATTTATCCTAATCCATAAAACATCTGAAGGTATCCTCCTTGTTGAGCATGAAAATGCAATGTAAAATTATGCAATGCCAATTTTGCTTAGGGGTTGGATCGACCCCCAAAATTTTTATGCAAATAAATATTCACATGTGGGGCCAAAAACTTAGGTGTCAACAATGGCCAATGACTAACTAAAGACAAGGGCGGGCGAGATCAACCTTTTTGGCCATAGACAAATCTCACTTGCCCTCGATGAGGCTCGGCATTACCGTCACAGCAATCAAATTCAGCTCCTCGATAAGATTCAAATCTTCAAATTGACAGAGTCAATCACCGGAACTTCCTTTTCTTCTTTTGCAACGCAATTGTAATTTTCCCCATTATTTCTCAACTTGTAATTTTCTAAAAGGTCGTGGATTGGTTCATGAATCCAAAGAATTGTTTCGGCGAGTCGAAATTTCCTTTTAATTTAATTAAAGACTAGGGGAAATTACAAACACAGTCCTCATCATATCTCCGGCGATAATTTAAGGGCACACCTCAAGTTTCCCATCCAAGTGTGGATGGATTATGCCGAGTCTACACCAGCGAATCGATGCAAGGGACCTACTTGTACAAACTTCTTAAAAAAATCATACTTTTGGTTCTCGTACTTTTAGAAAAGTTCAAGTTCGACCCCCATATTTTGTTTTTTTGCAACAATATTGGTCCTAAATACATTTTTTTGGGACAAGTCCTTGCAACATTGATTGATAAGATTTTTTAGGTATAGCCTCTCATATGTCCTTTTCAAATGAGAGTTAAATGAAGCTGGCTATAATTTAATTTAATGATATGTATGTAGATAATGGCAGCCCCGCAGCAGCCTGAACAAGTCTTACAATCATTATTACGCGGACTTGTTTTTTTTTTTTTTTTTTGGTGACCGAGGACTCCACCTGGGCCCCCTCGCGCTCGGCAAGCGCTAAGGAACCGGGTGCCTATACCTCAGGCCAGTGCAAGCTAGCCATCACACTCACACCAGCAATTTAAGTCACCTAGCGAACGCCGGGATTTGAACCTTGCACCTTTTGCGAGAGGCACAATGTTCAAACCAACGACGTCACCACAGCGGGTGGTAATTATGCGGACTTGTTGATAATACCAAAATTCAAAGATTTCTTGTTAACCTACCTAAAATATTTTGTCTATAAAATAGTGAGTTAAAATCATGTTTAGAATATTTAGATGTTATAGTTTTCCCTAAAAGGAGTTTTAGACACTTCTATATAGATCTGTACCGAAACTAAGGATGTTAAATGATCGGATAACATAGAGTTAATTTTAACGGAACTTTCAATCAGATTAAGCACAATCATGAAAGTAGAAATTACTAATGAATATGACGTTTTCACAGGATTTAGGAAAATCATGTCATGAAAGAAATTTAATTCTCACGAAAACTAATGTAAGGACTAGTTGTGTGACTAAAAACAAAGCACAAGGACTACAATTGGACACTCCTAAAGGCACAAGGGTGAAGACTATGACTTCTTGAAGAAACTTTCACGTCCATCTGTCGGCGCCGACTCAGCATTTTATCCTTAAAGTTTTGCCGGAGGTAAATCAGGAAGTTAAATCATAACGAAACACAGTCCGGGTATAAAAACTGAATCCACACAAAAGTATGAGGACGAATTTTGGAACCCTAAAGTTATCAGCATTCAGCTAAGTCGTGTCCGATAACGTTGACAGGTCAGCTCCTAATCAACGTCCAAAAATTGTAAAATTCATAACATAATCATGTCCCTACAAGCCGTCCGGCTCATATTCTTTAGTTTACGTAATGAGCCACACGTCACGTAGGAGTATTTATGACGTCATATTGATTGGCTAGGAATCTTCGGCTTCATCTATTGAACTAAGGAATTCATTCTCATCAATGAAAGACTATAACCTAATGCTTCATACTCTTGTGAAACTGACGTACCGGGTTTATATACTTCGAGCCGGAGAAATTAGGCTTTTGATTTCATTTGCTTTCTAGAAGAATAAGTTCACCAAGTGGGATTAAAATAGTGAGTAGGTTATCAAAGAGAAAAAAATTATGTTGCCTTCATACATACGTATGTATCTAGAAAAACAGTTGAATAAATTCTAAAACTACTCAAGTTTGGCCATGTGTACACTTGATCAGTCGATATCAGCCTCTTGAAATTTTCCCAAAATAGTAGTCGATCATTAAATTCTATCGAATTCCATCAAAAGCTAAATAATTTTTATAATAAACCAATGAATTATTATTTTTGGCCGTCAATCAAATAGATCATCGACTTCCCATGTTGACAGATGATTTGAATTTGGCCGGCCGGAGATTTTCCAATCTTTTGATATGATTTTTTTTTTTTTTTTAAAGTGTTCATGTCCAATAATCCATCGCATCACAGTTTTGTTTAGTGACCATAACATAATTTTATTTCCTTGCCTTGAATTCAAATTAATTAACTTAATAGAAGATTCTTAGCACCTCCCGTCCGACAAAAGGACAGGCGAAAGGACAATGAGATAATGAAAGCACGTGTTAAGACACATTGATTAGGAGGACGACCGAGTAAGGTCATTGATTAACATCTTACGATAAGCACTCACGTGGTTTAGTATGCCTTTCATATGTGAAAGAGAAAAGAGATATAGAGTAGGACAGATTAAAAAAAAAAAAAGAATTTCATAGACCGGTTAAGATGAAAATTACATTAGCTAGATGGAAGCGTAATTGATTTTTTAAGCTCCACACAACCTTATAACTTACTAGATTCAATCAACCCGAGTGAATTGGCACCATTGATACAACACTCGGGCCATCAGCCTCAAGAAGTGAGAGGGCTCAAGCTCGATCCCACTGTCCCTCGATCGTCTTGGGTACTTAATAACTACTTTGCGATTAGTGTCTGCCAATTATTTTTATTAAAAAATGAGCTAGGGTTGTTTATACGCCAGGTAAAACACTTGGGTCGTCTGCCGCAAGAGCCGAGAGGTCTCGAGCTCAATCCCACTATCAATCGATCGTGTCATGTACTTAATGACTACTTTGCGATCAGTGTCTATCAAGTCTTCCGTTATAAAAGGAGCTACAGGTTGTTTCTAGACGATGAATGCATATATGTTCAACATCGAAAGATCTTTATTATAGCATCAAACAGTATATTCACAGAAAACAGAAGTAACTCCCATAGCCAAACAACATCGTATGTGCTTCCTTCCTTTAAAACAATGGAAGAAGCAGTTGAAACCTAGTTAACTCAAATTCCTAAAGTAACTGCATGGTATCTACAAGAGCTCCAGTGTGGGAGCTGATGCTACACCATGCAAAGAAGTCTTTCATCCAGGAGCTCCTCCCTCCATCTGCCATTCATCTTCGCAATGAACTCCTCGCTCCTCCTCTCCAAATCGCTATCTCCTTCCTCGGCTTCACTGTCTTCATCCTCTTCTGCTTCCATGTCGTCGTCGTCGTCGTCTTCCTCATAGCCATCATAACCATTGTATTCATCGTCTTCATCATCGTCGCTGTCGCCACCTTCCTTGTTCTCTTCATCGACTAAGATGATTTCATGGTCGAACAGTTCCTGTGAAGGTGGCACAAAGAACATCTCATCGATATCTCCACTTGTTATCGGCTTCAAACTCTTGAGGAACCCGAGAAAGATCACGATGCTGATGAAGTTAAACACGACGTAAGCAACGGTCCGGTTTGATCTCGCCACGAGCATGAGGCTAGAAACCAAAACTTCGAGACAGCCAACACCGACATCAAAGAGCAATACTGATGCGGTGACACTCATGCATAAGAGAACAAGCAAGAGAAAGCAAGAAGGAGGTGTCAACCTCTTCATGCCAATTCTCAGGCCCTCCTGTGCGATCGAAACGATATTCGGTAAACTGTACAACCTTCTTGATTTTGACGAGTATGGAAAGAATGTGTGATGTTCGACGTTATAATGTCTCGTGAACTCATTATTGTGTGAACTTTTATTGTATTGAAAGAACGAGCAAGATCGAGTTCAGTTCCTGGAAATTGCCGAGGAAATTCGCCAAAGTCAGGCGGTCTGGACGTGCAGGAAACTTAAATTAGTTGCTAAGTTAAAGAAACAATCGCTACAGTGCAAGCATGAACGTCACCATTTCTGAGCAAGCAAACGAATGAATCGATCGTTGTCTGTTTCATCAGGCATGGTCAAGTACTAGAAAGCGCGAGACGGCATCTCAGCGGACATCATTGGCCCTAAGAGAATTTTATAGACCATGTGAAGCTTGCGTGGAGATAGAACGTTGACAAGACTGGCGGATGTCTGAAAGCAACATGTTGAGTGAGAGAGAGAGAGGGAGAGGGAGAGAGAGAGAGGGAGAGAGAGAGAGAGATTAAAAAGGAAGAAGTTAATTTCTTGAAAAATTCTAATTTAATATATCTTTGACAAATTTAGTATAAATTAATTTTTTCATCCTAAAAAACTTCAAATTAGTACACATATGACAAAATTTCTCAAAACTCCACCGAAAACTCCAAAAGTGATATATTTATAATAAATTTATTCCCCATAATTTTTTTAAAATTGGATTGACATAAAAATTAATATACATGTGACAAATGGAAGGTAAAATACCCAAATTAATGCACTCATCAACTATCGCACATTCTCCAACTCAGTAACTTGATGGTAAAATTTAACAGAAATTAACAAAGGGTAAATTTATAACAAGTGTAACAGTTTTGAGTTTTTTACGGTCAAAAAAATTAATTTGAGTAAATTGTCAGAAATGTACTAGTTTTAGATTTTTCGTGACATTAACCCTTAAAAAATCCAAATTCAATGGGTTGGTTTAGGAGTCTCCTAACTTTTTTTTTTTTTTTGGGGATGGACCAACAAAGAGTCTCTTGACTTGAGATTATAACATTTGACCGGCTGCAGCTTTTACATGATGCTTAAGTAAAACTCTTGAAGCATCATAACCCACCCAAGTAGGTTAGGTTGTTGTTAATTTGTTATATAGTGTAAGCACTTCCTACTTGCTAGAACTAATTATAGTCCAGGACAAGACCATGTGTGACAACTAATTATAACATATTAAGGATGTGTTTGTTTGATTAAAAGAAAAGATTGGCGAAACAGTTTTTCAGACTTTCACATAGTTGATTTGCTCAAAATGGTCAGTTAATGGAAAACCTTTTATAATCAAAGGAAATATGCATATTTAAAGTTAGGAAAATGAATTCTCTAACTTAAAAAGGTGAAAATATTTTGTAAAAATGATTTTCCGAAATCTTTTTTACTTTATCATGAAAATTTGATTCGACCAATTTGATAAATATTAAGATTCAATTGTATTTTTTGTAAATTTTAAAACTCGATTATCCTTTTGTAATAAGTTTTAGAATTAAATTGCACTTTTCTAACAAGTTTTATTACTTTTAATGTTTTTTTTCCAACAACATTAAAAATTTAAAGAAATTGAAAAGGCCTGCCGACCTAAAGAGTTTTTGCTGGAAACAGTAATCTTAGAACGATTATTATGTCACTTGATCTTCCTCCAATTTCTGTCCCATCGTTGATTGTCTTCAACGGCCACTTCGGCATGGTATGTCGGATTTTCTTTTTCTCCCTTTCTGGGCCAACAAAGCAATAGGGTGTTCTTCATGGTAAAAGCTTTTTTTAATTATAAATGCCCCAACCTCGTATAAGAACAAATTAATTTGACATCGCACAACGAAGTACGATTGAGTAAAATGATTCATCATAAGCAAATCAACTTATCAAATCCTTGGTTAATCAGAATCGCGTACACCAAATGCCATCCTGATATTAATAGTCCATAAAGTAGAATTCTGCAATTGACCAAGATCTGATAAGTATCTTAAAGAGGAAAGAAGCGCAAGAATCTCATTTTCTTTGGTTTTCTTGACAAGGGTTGACTTTGATTCTAGTTCCATTTCTTATGGTTCACCGTGAATCTGAAATGTAAAAGGAGTACTATGAAAGTAAGCTCTTCTTATATTAGCAACTTCCCTATAATTACATTTCATTTTTGAAGTAACTAAACTTGGAAAGAAAATAAAGCCTTTAAAAAAATTGCACCACCGATCCCTAGGATAACTAGGCTAGACGGAGACTGGATGATCCAGTTCTAACGGGGATAGAGCTACTTCCCGGATCGACAAATGAAGAACTAGCCCCATTTGGTCCACTTCCCACTTTCAAGGTAGGAACTGACTTTACTCAGGAACCGGTCACCCATATATGAATCTGTATGGTAAGGATCATGTTGTTGGAGTCGCTTAGAATGTGCAATGGGCTTAGACAGGCCACGCGAGTCAATATGGCTTCACAGCCTCCATCATGCATGCTCGAATCACAACACTGGCTCATTTATCAAGTAAGGACCCAAGTTCCCTTAAAGTTATCACTAGGGATCATGAATCCATCACTCGACTATTAAGGCTCGTTACCAATCAGCGATAACAAAAGAAATGTCAAATCTGACATTTTCTCATTCGGTTTATTTGACGCGTCGCTTTCATTCCCTGTATCGTGTTCTCGTGATGTTGGATACATCATGTATCTTATTTCCTTCTACGACAAATAAATCGGAGGAAATTGTAAGGAAATTTACACTAAGACACACGTTAATGATCAAAAGATCGAACCTCGGTGCGAATGATCAATGTCGTAATTGAATTCATTCAGCTCATGGGAGGTTTCGCAGCAATTGAATTCAGTTCCTTTGACAAGATTCAAATCTTCAAATTGGCGGAGTCAATCGCCGGAACTTCCGTTTCGTCTTTTGCCTCGTAACCAAAAATTTTCAACTCGTGCCCTCTATTGATAGGCCGCGGATTGGTTCATGAATCCAAAGAATTGTTTCGGCCAATCGTAATTTCCTTATAATTTAATTTAAAGACCAGGGTAAATTACAAACATAGTCGTCGTCATATCGTTGCCCGAATTCAATTTTGAACCCTCCATTATATTTTGTTATAGTTTGATCCTTCGAGATATTTTTAGTGCTAATTAAGGACACACTTCAAATTTGTCGTCCAAACGTAGATGGATTATATTTAGTTTACACCAGCAAATCGACACATGGAGCCTAGCTGTACAAGTGCGATTCCCGTATATATTTTTTTTATATTTTTTTTGTGACAATATTAGTCCTAAGTACCCTTTTTTCTGGACATGTCCTTCTAACATTGATTGATAAGACCTTTAGGTGTAGTCTTTCCTATGTCCATTCCAAATGAGACTCACGATCCATCAATATTACGCGGACTAGCAGAAAATATTATAATTCCAAGATTTCTAATTAAAAACCCATCTAAAATATTTTGCAGATAAAATAGTGAGTAACTATGGCTTGAATATTAAAAAAATTATCTATTTTTTTCTAAAAGGAGCTCTAGATACTTCTATATAGATTTATACTGAAATTGATCAATGTTAAATTATTATCTCCATTCCAAATTCATGTTCATATCATGAACAATACCATCAATATTATGTGGACTTGTTGAAAATATTATAATTCAAAGATTTCTAATTTAAAACCTATCTAAAATATTTTGCTTATAAAATAGTGAGTAACTATGGCTAGAATATTAAAAAATTATCTTCTTTTTTTCCCTAAAAGGAGCTCTAGATACTTCTATATAGATTTATACTGAAATTGATCGATGTCAAATTATTATATAAGATTAAGTTAATTTTGATGAGACTTTCAATCATATTAATCACACTTGTGAAAGTAAAATCCACTGGTAAACACTTGACTTTTATTTTTTGCTCCAGGATTTGAATATGACATTTTCCCATGATTTAGGATGAAGATGTGTTTGAAAAAAATTAAATTTTCACTGAAAAGTAATGCAAGGACTAGTTTTTGTGACTAAAATGAAATCCAAGTACTGAAATTGGATATTCCTAAATGCTAGAGGACCAAACATGCGACTTTACTTTCGAGAAACTCACACAAACAAGGGCCATATGTAGATTTGCCCATGTTGAATAGGTCTTTTACGTTCACTTATGAATGAAAAATTGATATGTCCTTAAATTTTGGCCGAAGATAAGTTAGAAATCAAATCATAACGAAATATAATACATGGATCAAAAAATGAATTCGAATAGTTTTACGAGGACGATTTTTGTAATTTCTCCTAGAAAGTATCCCTTCGGAGATGTTGCTCGTGCAGAAATAGTTGACTTTCTATCCGAAGATATCAGAACATACCTAATTATCGGGCCGAAAAAGTTGACAGGTCAGCTACAAAATAAATATCTAAAAATGTAAAATTCATAGAATAATACGTATCCCTACGTGCCGTGCGATTCATTTTTCTTGAGTTATGTGATGAGGCACACGTCATTTTAAGACGTCATATTTATTTGCCAGTAATCTTCGGCCTCATCTCTTGAATTTAGGAATTCATTCCCACTAATGAAAGACTATAACCAAATCAAAGTAATGCTTTATACTTTTGTGAAATTGAGGTGCCGGGTTTTATATACTTCTAGCCGGAGAAATTAGGTCTTTTGATTTCTTGCAGTTTAATGCTCTCTAGAAAAATAAGTTCAAAACTAGTGAGTAGGTTATCAAAAATAAGAATGTGTGTGTGTGTGTCTATCTAGAAAAGTTGTTTAATAAATTTCATAACTAGCTTGTTACTTCCTTAAACATAGAATAGCAATATTCTATTTTTCCTGAATAATAGTTGATCGCTAAATCTTATCAAAGTCCATCAAAAGCTAAATAGTCTTAACAATCCAATGAATTATTAGTTTTGGCCATCAATTTAATAGATCATTAACTTCCCATGCTGACATATGAATGAATTAGCCGGCAAGAGATTTTTTAATCTTATGATATGATTTTTTTAATAGTATATAGTGGATTGGTTCATGAATCCAAAGAATTGTCAGTTGAAATTTCCTTATAATTTAATTAAAATACTAGGGTAAATGACAAACATTGTCGTCATCATATTGTTGCCCGAATTCAATTATGATCCCTCTATTATATTTCATGATGATTTGGTCCTTCAATTATCTCCAGTGATACTTTAAGGACACACTTCAAATTTTCAGTCCAAAGGTGGATGGATTATGCTTAGTTTATACCAGCGAATCAACACATGGAATCTACTTGTGCAAGTTCGATCCCCATATTTTGTTTTTTGTGACAACATTAGTCTTAAGTACCCTTTTTTTGGACATATCCTTGTAACATTGATTGATAAGACATTTAGTCTTTACTATTAAGGATGAGCATGGTTCTATAATAGAATCTGGAACCGAGCAAACCGGACCAATGGAAACCTATCCAATTCCAAGTTGTGAGGTATATAGGGTGGGTTCCAAGTTCCAAAAAGTGGGAACCTAATTTTATGGATAAATTATAGGTTCTAGATAGGTGAAATTGGAAATCTAGAACTTGAAATAAATTTTTATATTTTTCTTGGTTTATATCTTTGAGCAATCATGCGGTATTCCATGGTGTTTGATGATGAGTTTATAATTTGAAACTACTAGTTTAACCTTTCTTACTTTATTAATATTTCATATTATTCGTGTATCTAAATGTAAATTGCGCTCAATAGACTATAGCAGTAAGTGATGACTATTAAATGTGATGATTCATTACAATTGTATGTGAAACTTGGATGGACTTTATATCTAACCTTAGAAACTATCCTATCACAGGTTCTAAAATAGGTTCTAAGTTTCAGAGTATGTAGGATAGATTCCAGGTTTCAAAAAATGAAGAATCTGTTCTAAGGGATAGATTCTAAATTCTAATTGGAACTTGTATGGAATCCGGATTCGCTCACCCCTATTTCCTATGTCCATTCCAAATGAGACTTACCATCAATATTATGCGGACTTATTGAAAATATAATAATTCCAAGATTTCTAATAAAAAATCTACCTAAAATATTTTGCAAATTAAATAGTCACTAACTATGGCTAGAATATTAAAGAATTATCTATTTGTTTTTCTAAAAGGAGCCCCAGATACTTCTATATAGATTTATACTAAAATTGATCGATGTTAAATTATTAGATAAGATGGAGTTAATTTTGATGATACGTTCACTCAAATTGATCACAATTGTGAAAGGAGATATCACCGGTAAATACTTGACTTTTTATATTTTGCTCTTTAAATAATTAACTTGAATGTGACATTTTCTCATGATTTAGGATAAAGATGTGGTTTAAAAGAAATTAAATTTTCACTGAAAAATAATGCAAGGACTAGTTTTTTGTAACTAAGACGAAGCACTAGTACAAAAATTGGATATTCCTAAATGTAAGAGGGCCAAACAGGTGACCTTTCCTTTAAGAAACTTGTACAAGTAGGCGCCATATGTTGATTTGCGCGTGTTGAATAATTCTTTTCCGTCCAATAATGGACGGAAACTTGATTTATCCTTAAATTTCGCTGAAGATAAGTTTGAAAATTAAATATAACGAAATATGAGACATAAATAAAAATGAATTTGAATTGTTTTACGAGGACAATTTTTGTAATTTCTCCTAGAAAGTAAAACTTCGAAGAAGTTGCTCGAGCAGAAATAGTTGACTTCTATATGAAGATATCAGAAGATTCAGAATATACTTAAGCTGCGTGGCCGATAACGTTGACCGGTCAGCTACAAAATAAACATCTAGATATGTAAAAGTCATAGAATGGTGCACGTCCCTACGTGCCGTCCGATTCATCTTTCTCTAGTTACCTAATGAGGCGCACGTCATTTATGACGTCATATTTATTTGCTAGCAATCTTCGGCCTCATCTAATGAATTTAGGAATTCATTTCCATTAATGAAAGACTATAATCAAATCAAAATAATGCTTTATACTCTTGTGAAATTGGCGTGCCGGATTTTATATACTTCGAGCCAAAGAAATTGGGCCTTTTGATTTCGTGTAGTTTAATGCTCTGTCAAAAAAAGTTCAAAAAATAGTAAGTTATCAAAAATAAGAATGTGTGTGTATCTGTCGAGTTGTTTATTAAATTCCTTTCCTTGAAGTCATATTAATTAACTCGTTGTAAGCTTCTTAACACCTCCCCTCATACAAAAGACAAATTAAATAGGAAGATGAGCTACCGTGTCGTTCGGTATACCGTCAAGACACATTAAGTAGGAAGACAACTTAGTAGCCATTAATCGACATGTCATGTCAAGTTATCATGTTGTTTAGTATACCATTCTTGACGGTACATGTACTATTACCTTTTATTTTTAGCGACGACAAAGCCCATCTAAATTTTGTATCCATGCTCATAAGTTACCCTACTAACTTCATGGATCGGTTAATATGGGAATTACATTAGCTAGATAGAAGCACGATCAATTATTTAAGCTCTATACAATTTTGTAACTTATTAGATTCAATCGACCCGATTGAATTGGTGCAGTCGACATAATGCTTGGGCCATTCATCTCAAGACAAGACAAGTCCCAGACTTGATCTGACGGTCAATCGATCGTCTTGTATACCTAATAATTACTTTACGATTAGTGCTTGCCAATTATTTTATTGAAAAATGAGCTAAGGTTGTTTCTAGGTTAGGTAAATAGCTTGGGTCAGCCGCCTCAAGAGCCGAGAGGTCCTAAGCTCGATCCCACCATGAGTCAATCGTGTCATGTACTTACTAAGCTACAGGTTGTTTACATATGATGCACTCCTCTTGATGAATGCATCTATGTACAACATCAAACGACCTTCATTATAGCCCTACACAGTGTATTCACAGAAAACAAAAGTAACTTACAAAACCAAACAACATCGTATGTGCTTCCTTCCTTCAAAAGAATGGAAGGAGCGATTGAAACCAAGTTATCTCAATTTCCTAAAGTGAATGCCATGGTAGCTACAAGAGCTCCAGTTTGGGCGCTGTTGCATACACCAGGCAAAGAAGCCTTTCGTGCAGAAGCTCCTCTCTCCATTTGCTATTCATCTTAGCAATGAACTCCTCACTCCTCCTCTCCAAATCGATATCCCCTTCTTCTTCTTCACTGTCCTCATCGTCTTCTGCTTCCATGTCATCATCGTTATCTTCCTCGTAGCCATCATAACCGTGGTATTCATAGTCTTCGTCATCGCCATCACTGTCACCACCTTCCTTGTTCTCTTCTTCAACTAAAGTGATTTCATGGTCGACATGTTCTGGTGAAGGCAGCACGAAGAACATCTCATTGATATCTTCACTATTTATAGGCTCAGAACTCCTGAGGAACCTGAGAAAGATCACGATGCTGATGAAGTTGAACACGACGTAAGCGCTGGTCCAGTTTGATCTCGCCACGAGCACGAAGGTGGAAACGTCGAGACAGGCAACACCGATATGGAAGAGTAATATTGATGCGGCGACACTCATGCACGAGATAACATGAAAGGGAAAGCAAGAAGGATGCGTCATCCTCTTCATGCCAAATCTCAGGCCCTCCCGCGTGATCGAAACGATGTTCTGTAAACTGTGCGACCTTGTCGATTTTGACGAGTAAGGAAAGAATGTGTGATGTTCGACGTTATAATGTCTCGTGAAGTCTTTATTAAATTGAAAGAACGAGCAAGATCGAGTTCAGTTCTTGGAAATTCCCGAGGAAGTTCGCAAAGTCAGACGTTCTGGAGTGCAGCAAACTTAAATTGAATCGCTTAGTTAAGAAACAATTGCCATAATTCAAGTACGAAGGTGATGGTCACTCTTTCTGGGCAAGTAATTGAATAGATGTACAGACAGGTTCTCAGAAGCATCATTGGCCTTAAGAGAATTTATGGACATATGTCAAGTTTGCGTGAAGAGAGAATGTTGACAAGACTTCCTTATCAGGAGTTCGTCCGGAAGCAACGTGCTAAGAGATTAAAATGATGGGTTGATATGAGAAATAATTTTAAATTATTAAATTAATTTTTTATTATAAAAAATTCTAAATCAATATGTCTATAATAAATTAATTTTTTGATTATCAAAAATTTCAAAATGATATATTTATGATAAATTTACCCATTATCAATTTCTGTTAAATTGGATTGACATTATGAAAAATAATAACTTGATATACATATGATAAATGAAGAATAAAACC
This sequence comes from Corymbia citriodora subsp. variegata, assembly GCA_014858505.1. Classification (NCBI taxonomy): domain Eukaryota; kingdom Viridiplantae; phylum Streptophyta; class Magnoliopsida; order Myrtales; family Myrtaceae; genus Corymbia; species Corymbia citriodora. The sequence goes on from CM026414.1 coordinate 12,385,703, forward strand.
CCAAATTGATATATCCATTAATTATCACATATTCTCCAACTCAGCAATTTGATGATAAAATTTAACGAAAACTAAAAAAAAAAAATTTGTCACATGTGTTCTCGTTTTTGTTTTTTTATGATTAAAAAATTATCTTGAGGTAAATTTGTTAGAAATGTATCGATTTAAGACTTTTCGTAATAGTAATCCTTAAAAAAAAATCCAAAGGGTTGGTTGAGGAGTCTCCTGATTAATTTTTTTTTGATGGGCCAAAAAGAGTCTCTTAGCTTGAGATTATAAATAGTTGACCGGCTGTAGCTTTTACACGATGCTAAAGTAAAACTCTCGAGCATCATAACCATCCCTATTAGGTTAGGTTAGTGTACAGCGTAAGCTTTAGCTACTTGCTAGATCTGACCAGAGCTGATTATGGTCCAGGACACGAACACGTGTGACAGCTATTTATAATACGTTTGTTTGATTGAAAAAAAATTTGGTGAATCAACTTTACGGAGTTTCACATATTTGATTTGTTTATTCAAAATGATTAGAAAACCTTATACCATCAAAGAAAATATGCATATTTAAGATGTGAATGATTATCATTTTGTTACAGAAATCAATTTCTAGAATGAAATATTTTTTTTATATCTATTCCAATATGAGTTTCTGAACAAAAATTTGCGTTTTATAACTACACAATCTTTTTATTCTCGAAATAAAAATTCATTTGATAACGACACATAATTTCTCCCTTTCAAGTTTCTCCCTTTCAAGTGATGGCAAGAGGACGGCAGCGACAAGGGGCAGTAACGGGTGGACAGCTAGCTAGTAGTAAGAGCGGATGATAAAAATAATTTTTATTTCTTAATTTTATTCTAAAAATAGAAAAGTATAAAAATTTTATTTCTCAATTCTATTCCAAACCTATTTTTGGACTAAATTTTTTTCTGAAAAATAGAAAAATAAAATTACGTTACCAAACCAATTTCTATTTCAAACATTTAGAAAAGTAACGTGTCTTTAAAGTTATAATAAATGCTCTAACTTGAAAAGGTGCAACCATTATCTTGGAAAAATGATTTTCTAAAATAAAAAAAAGAATTTCCCTTATCAAGAAAATTGATTTGACTAATCTGATAAATTTTAAAATTTGATTACATTTTTTTATTGTATTTTGTGATGAGTTTTAATACTTACTTTTATTTTTTAAAAGTTTTATGATTAAATTGCACTTTTGTAATAAGTTTTAGAACTTTCAATTTATTTTTCTTTTTTTGGCCAATAACATTAAAATTTTAAAGAAATCTAAAAGGCCGGCCAACTTAAAGAGTTTTTGCCCAAAGCAGATTCTTTTTTTCTTTTTTTTTGAAATTATTATGTAACTTGGCCTTCCTCCCATCCCATCGTTGGTTGTCTTCAATAGTCACTTTGGCATGGCATGTCAGATTTATTTTTCCACCTTTTTGGTCCAACGAAGCAAAAGGTTATTATTCGTGGTAAAAGATTTTTGAATTATAAATGCCACAAACTCATCTTTAATGAAATTAGTTTAGGGAAGATTATCAAAAAAGTCTCAAAATTTATTGTAATTATAAACCTTTTGCAAAGTCAATTTCAATCAATCCAACTAATTTTGGCTGGTCAATGTTGATGTGGACACAGCCAGTTGATCGATGCTAACAAGAGTAAAATTTTAATAATATTTTATTTTATCAATTTTTAAAACTTTTCCTTTTTTCTTTTCTTTTTTTGCTTTTCTTCCTTCTTTTCCTTTTTCCCCACGGTGGTTGGCGAATCTTAATTCGAAGAAAATAAAATATTATTAAAAATTATCCATATCAATAATGACAGGCCAAAATTAGCCGAATGAACTAAATTAGCGTAATTGTAAAAAATTTATGACTAAATTGGCAAAAGAATGTTTGAAATTGAATTGGCACAATTAAAAAAATATAGGATTTTTTGTCAAAAGTTATCTCGATTAGTTTAACATCACTCCACAAACTACAAAAGAGTAAAATGATTCATCATAAGCAAATCAACTTATCAAATCCTTGGTTGATCAGAATTGCTTATACCAAATGCCATCCCGCTATTAATAGTCCATAAAGCATAATTCTACGGTTGATCGAGATCTAAGAAGTACCTTAAAGAGGAAAGACGAGCAAGAATCTCATTTTCTTTGGTTTTCTTGACAAGGTTTGACTTTGATTCTACTTGCATTTCTTATAGTTTGCCTTGAATATGAAGTCAAAGGAGTATTTATGAAAGTAATCTCTACTATTACTAGCAACTTCACTGTGATTAGTCATTTCGTTCTACATCAAAGTAACTTTTGATATATTTAGGAACTTTTGAGAAAGAAATAAAGCATTTTAAAAGAATAACATCATCGATTACCAGGACAATTGGCCAGCAGATCCGTTTGTAGGATAGATAAGGTCAATTCTCGATTCCACAACCTAGGAACTAACCTTGTCCGATTTGGCTTCTAGTTCTAGGGGTAAGAACCGACCTACCCTCAAACCAATCCCCCCTATATGAGATCATATGGCAAGGATCACGTCATTGAAGTCACTTAGGATGTGCAATAGGCTTAAGTAGTCACAAGCCAGTGTGGGTTCATAGCCTTCCATCGAGCACGCCCAAATCACGACACTAGCTTATGCATCAAGGTCCATGATGATGATTTGAAGGACCCAAGTTCCCTTAAAGTTATCACAAGGATTTACGAATCCATCGGTTGACTATTTAGGCTCGTTGCCATTGGTGATAATGCATGTAAGATCGAATCCCAACATTCTCTCATTCGGTCCATTCGATGCTTCGCTCTCACTCCCGGTATTGTGTTTACCTGATGTTGGATACATCATGCATCTTACCTCCCATACGACCAAATCTGGGGGAATTCTAAGTAAATATACACTTCAACATACGTCAATGACCAAGCGATCGAACCTCAGTGTGAATGATCGATGCCGCAATCGAATCCATTCAGCTCATGGAAGGTTTCGCAGCAATTCAATTGAGCCCCGTGACAAGATTCAAATCTTCGCATTGGCGGAGTCAATTGCTAGAACTTCCGTTTCGTCTTTGATCACGTAAGCGTAATTTTCCCCATAATTTCTCAACTCGTGCCCTCTATTGATAGGTCGCGGATTGGTTCATGAATCCAAAGAGTTGTTTCGGCCAGTGGGAATTTCCTTATAATTTAATTAGAAGACTGGGGTTAATTACAAACATAGGCGCCATCATATTGTTGCCCGAATTAAATTTTTTTGATCCCTCTATTATATTTCGTTATAATTTGATCCTTCAAGATATCTTCAGTGATAATTAAGGACACACTTCAAATTTTCCGTCCAAACGGAGATGGATTATATTTAGTTTACACTGGCGAATTGACGCATGGAGCTTACTTGTACAAGTTTGATCCCCATATTTTGTTTTTTGTGACAATATTAGTCCTAAGAACCCTTTTTTTGGACATGTCCATGTAACATTGATTGATAAGACTTTTAGGTACAGTCTTTCCTATGTCCATTCCAAATAGGATTTATGATCAATATTACGCAGACTTGTTGAAAATATCATAATTCAAAGATTTCTTATTAAAAACCTATCTAAAATAGTTTGCCAATAAAGTAGTGAGTAATTATGGCTAGAATATTATAAAAATATCTATTTTTCATCTAAAAGGATTTCTAGATACTTCTATATAGATTTATACTAAAATTGATCGATGTTAAATTATTAGATAGGATGGAGTTAATTTTGATGAGACTTTCAATTAGACCAATCACACTTGTGAAAGCAGAAATCACCGCTAAATACTTGACTTTGTTATCATTGAAAAATAATGCAAGGACTAGTTTTTGCAACTAAAACGAAGGACAAGTACTAAAATTCTCCTAAATGCGAGAGGACCAAACATCGGACTTTTCTTTCAAGAAACGTGTACAACATGCGCCCCATATAGATTTGCCAGTGTTGAACAAGTCCTTTCCGTCCACTTATAAACGGAACTTTGACTTGTCCGCCAAAAATAAGTTAGAAAATTAAATCATAACTAAATATAATGCTTGGATCTAAAATGAATTTGAGAAATTGTACGAGGACGATTTTTGTAATTTATCCTAAAAAGTAACCCTTCAGAGAAGTTGCTTTGAGCAGAAATGGTTGACTTCTATACGAAGATACCAGAATCTACCTAAGTTGCTTGGCCAATAACGTTGGCGGGGTCAGCTACAAAATAAATATCTAGAAATGTAAAATTCATAGAATAATACGTGTCCTTACGTGCCGTCCGATTCATCTTTCTCTAGTTACGTAATGAGGCACACGTCATATTTATTTGCTAGCAATCTTCGGCCTCATTTATTGAATTTAGGAATTCATTCTCATTAATGGAAGACTATAACCAAATCAAAGTAATTCTTTGAACTCTTGTTGACATGCCGGGATTTATATACTTCGAGCCGGAGAAATTAGGCCTTCTGATTTCATGTAGTTTAACGCTCTCAAGAAAAATAAGTTAAAAAATAGTGAGTAAGTTATCAAAAATAAGAATATATAAGAATATATATCTATCTAGAAGTTGTTTCATAAATTTCATAACTAGCTTGTTATTTCCTTAAACATCGAATATTGATATTCTATTTTTCTCAAATAATAGTTGATCGCTAAATCATATCAAATTCCATCAAAAGCTAAAAAGTTTTAATAATCCAATGAATTATTAGTTTTAATAGATCATTAACTTCCCAGGTTTACATATGATTTGAATTAGCCGGTCAGAGAATTTTTAATCTTATAATATGATTTTTTTTTATAGTATCTATGTCCAATATTCCATCCCGTCAAAGTTATGTTTAGTGAACTTAACATAAATTTCTTTCCTTACCTTGAAGTCATATTAATTAACTCGATGTAAGCTTCTTAACACCTCCCCTCATACAAAAGACAGGTTAAATAGGACGATGAGCTACCGCGTCGTTTAGTATGCAGTTAAGACACCATAAATGAAAAGACGAACTAGTAGTCATTAATTAATATATCGCATCAAGCTATCACGTCATTTGGTATATCATTTTTAATGAAGTCCCGATACATGTACTAGTACTCTTTGTTTTTAGGGACAACAAAGCCAGTCTAAATTGTGTATCCGTGCTCAGAAGTTACGCTACTAACTTCATAGGTAGGCTAAGATGGAATTAATTTAGATAGATGGAAGTGTAATCAATTATTTAAGCTCCATACAATCTTGTAACTTAGTAGATTCAATCAACCCATTGAATTCGCACTATTGACACAATGCTTGAGTCATTCACCTCAAGATGCGAGAGGTCCTAAACTTGATCCAGCAGTCGATCAATCGTCTCATATACTTAATAACTACTTTAAGATTATTGCCTACCAATTATTTTATTGAAAATTTAGCTAGGGTTGTTTCTACGCTAGGTAAATAGCTTGGGTCATCCGCCTCAAGAGCCGAGAGGTCCTGAGCTCAATCCCACCATGAGTCAATTGTGTCATGTACTTAATAACTACTTTGCAATTAGTGTCTATAAATTCTTCCATTAAAAAAGGAGCTACGGGTTGTTTGCATATAATGTACTCTTCCTCTTGATGAATGCATAAATTTACAACATCAAACGACCTCTATTACAGCTTCACACAATGTATTCACAGAAAACAAATGTAACCTACATAATTAAACAACATCGTATGCGTTTCCTTCCTTCAAAACAACGGAAGAAAGCGATTGAAACCTGGTTATCTCAAATTCCTAAAGTGAATGCCATGGTAGCTACAAGAGCTCCAGCTTGGGAGCTGATGCATACACCATGCAAAGAAGCCTTTCGTGCAGAAGCTCCTCTCTCCATTTGCTATTCATCTTAGCAATGAACTCCTCACTCCTCCTCTCCAAATCAATATCTCCTTCTTCTTCTTCTTCTTCTTCACTGTCCTCTTCTTCTTCTTCTTCTTCTTCTTCTTCTTCACTGTCCTCATCGTCTTCTGCTTCCATGTCATCCTCGTTATCTTCCTCATAGCCATCATAACCGTGGTATTCATCGTCTTCATCGTCGCTGTAGCCACCTTCCTTGTTCTCTTCTTCAATTTCGTGGTCAACGTTTTCTGGTGAAGGCGGCACAAAGAACATCCCGTCGATATCTACACTATTTATCGGCTTAGAACTCTTGAGGAACCCGAGAAAGATCACAATGCTGATGAAGTTGAACACAACGTAACCAACTGTCCGGTTCAATCTCGTGGCGAGCATGAAGGTGGAAACGAAAATGTTGTGCCAGGCAACACCATTATCAAACAGCAATAATGATGCGGCGACACTCATGCATGAGAGAACAAGAAAGAGAAAGCAAGAAGGACGTGCCAACCTCTTCATGCCAATTCTCAGGACTCCTGTGTGATCAAAACGATGTTTTGCAGAGTTTGATGAGTCTAGCAAGAATCTGTGATGTTGGTTTTTATAGTTTCCGTTGAACTCTTAATTATTTTCAAAAGCAAGCAAGATTCGCGTTCAGTTCCTGGAAATTCCCAAGGAAGGTGCCGAAAGTCGGACGTTCTGGACGCGCAGGAAAATTTGAACCGATTGCTAGTTAAGAAACACCTTGTTATGAACGACCTGTCTTTCCCGGTGCAATTGATTGAATTGATCGTTGCCTGTCTTGTTAGGGTTGGTGAAGTACCCAGAAACTACACTTTGGCGAGACTTGTCCTCATGAGACACTATTGGACATTGAGAATTTATGGGCATATTCCAAGCTTGCGTGGATGTCTGAAAGCAACATGCTGAGAGAGAGAGAGAGAGAGAGAGAGAGAGAGAGAGAGAGAGAGAGAGAGATTATGATAATTCCAAATGCAAAGAGTTGGTTCAGGAGTCTCCTGACTGTATACAAATATATATATTTGTGCCAATCGACAGAAGATCATAGTTCTAAACAATAGTCAGCTGACCGGCTCTTGCTTTTACAATGTTATTGTACCGTGTAAGCGATTGCCAGAACAGATTATATTTTAAACTAGAACATGTAGGACAAACTATTTGTAATAGATTAAATGCATAGGGAATTACGTTGTTGGTTCTCTTCATCTTGCCCAGCTAGCAGAGTTTTTTTTTAACTTAGAATTAGAATTGATTGCGTAAGTAATGCTTGCAAAAACATAAATTGAATGAACAGCCCCCATGTCCATGTTCAAGTTTCTCCAATACGTTAGATTTGTCTAAGAGCATAGCCGGTGTAGGCATTTTGACTATTTAAGCAAGCGGGTTTTAAAACAAGATACATATATTTCGTACTCAAGCTCGGTAATCATTCGCGTGAGCCCATGCCTATTCGAAGTTCTTTTCTGTGCTGGTAAATTTGAATAGGTGCACTTGTCTATTCATTTTTGATATTAAGAAACCTACCTCGCTCAATTTTTGAGGTACTATGGCTGTAAAACAGGTATAATTAAACATATAATTGACAACACTTCACAGCATAGTTACAGTTCAATTACGATCATACTAAATGGGCTTTCAAATCAACTAAATAGAATTACCAAACATATAGTTTACAACACTTCACAGCACAGCACAACTACAATTATATCAAAGCCGGCTAACAGGTTCAATCGTGCAAAGCTAAATAGAGAACATTGTAGAGCCAGTGTTTCATAGAGTTACTGGCAGCTAAACCCTAATATTAATGAATAATAGTTGCTTGAAAGAAAAATGGAAAATGACACAAACAGTCCTTGAACTTTGGGTTAATGTGCGATTTGGTCCTTGAGCTTTTCAAAATGGTCCATGAATTTTAGTTCAATGTGTAATGTGATCCCTAAATTTTTAATTTGTTGCAGTCAATATAGTCCCTAAATTATATGAAAATATTCAATGTAATCCTTTTACATTAATTCAAGACCAAGGACTACATTGAAGATTTTCATATAGTTCAAAGACTGTATTGAATATGTATCAAAAGTTCGGAAACTACATTGAACAAATTAAAAGTTTAAGAACCAAATTAGACATTGAGCTAAAATTCATGGACTAAATCATACATTGAGCCAAAGTTCATGAACTGTTTGTGTCATTATTCAAAAAAAAATCAGAATATAAGAATGAAATACCCGAAGAAAATAGAAAATACACAATAAGATCGTAAACTTAAATAACTCGAGTCAAACAATTTTATCAATCCCTCTATCAATATCTTGTCTTAAATAATATGTACGACTCTAATACAATATAAGCTGCATATTATTATTATTATTATTTTGGGTACCCGCCGGGGGGAGAAAAGGGGCGGCGTCAACAAGATTAAAAGGTTAGAGAATTGAAAAGGTCTAAAAAGGCCAGCCGACTTAAATAGATTTGGCCCTTTCCCATTTTAGATTTCTTCAATTGATATATATATGTCAAGATCTGAGAAGTATCTTAAAGAGGAATGAGGTAAGTGACCCGCTAACACTCAACAAGAAAAAAGGAAAAAGTACATACTGAAATCATAGAAGAAAATCTGCAGAAGAGAAAATCCAGCTAGTTCGAATGTTGAGAGAAGCAGATCTTATTTTCTTTGGTTTTCATGACAAGAGTTCAAATTTTGTTCTGGTCGCATGTCTATAGGACCAGCAAGGATCTCATTTTCTTTGGTTTTCTTGACAAGAGTTTAAATTTGGTTCTACTCGCTTTTCTTAGGGTTGACGCGAATACAAAGTCTAAGAAAGAATCCGAAGTGTAAGAGGAGCAGTAAATTGTCTACATCGAGGGGAGCATGTGAGCCTAGCTCGCATGTCAGGTCAGGTGAGATCCAACGGTAGATAAAAGAGAAGAACACCTCCGAATTTGTTGCCCTTAGGATGATTGGGTCTAGGATGGGTAAGGTCTAAACTTAGATCCTGTACCCGATCCTTTTATAACTAGTTCTCCTTTTTTGGACTATGTATCATATCCTATTTTTATTGGATCATATTTTGGACCATACCCTATTTTTTCTATCCGAGACCAAGGTTAACCTTATTTTCATTGGAACTTATTTTGAATTTTACATTAATTTGCAAATTATAATCCTCCTAACATTATAAGACAAAGTAAAAATCCTAACAATACATAAATATTAATAACAAATATGAATATAATATTAACCTTGTTCCCATATAATCTAATGCACTTACTCATATGTATGCAATGGAGCTATTATTAAGAGGAAATATTTCTTAAATTGGACTGAAAATGCTTTAATTAGTTCTACAATAGTTAATAGCGTTTGTCTCGTGACTACAGTAATAGTTGAAAGTAGGACCATTAAAAAAAAGAAAAATAATGCATGAAAACAGTTCTTTTTAACAATTTTTTAAAGACAATTCTCCCTTATGCTTTCCTTTTTTAACATTTCTTCAAAAATAAAGAGACTCAAAGACACTATAAAAAGAAGAGAGACGATTTTTTTTTCTAACAGAATAAAAACCGATTTCAAAACCAATCCAATTCCAGGTAAGCCTTTGCTTGGACCTGGTTCTTGGACCGATTTCAACCAGTTCCCAAAAACTGAAATCGATTCCCGGACTGGTTTAATTGAAAACCGGTTCCTGACCCTATTTTTCAGGCAGTCCGGTCCAAGTTCCAAGTAAACCCGATCCAATCACACACCGCTAGTTGCCCTCAGTTTGTTCCTTCATTCCTACCAATTGAGTTTCTGAAAGTCCGGTACAATGGAGTTATACATACAATTCAATCCCATATCCTCCAGAAAATACGCTAATCAGCTTTGCTAGGGCGTGAATTAATGTGTACAGAATACAAAATTCACAACTAGAAGGCAACTTTTCTTTTTCACAAGGGGTTAGAAAATTTGTCATGATACACCCAGATTGCACCTTTCCAGTCTGGCAAAAGCTGGTGGTACAGGAAACGTTGAGATTGCACCGATCCACTATGCTAGACATCCTATAAATTCTTGCGCGGACTCGAGCCGTCGAACCTCGCCCCCGGAGGAGGCAAGTGTCGGGACGAAGAGATGAAAACCCTAGCCAGTGAATGCAGTTGGGCGTTGTCAAGCTCCCGTTCTTCGGCTGGATTCATGCGAAAATTCTGCAGGCCAGCCGATGCACCGTTTTGAAGCTGAAAGGAGTCGAAGTACATGCTCGGCAGAGTCGGGTTGGGTGCCACTTCCGAGAGCAACGCTGTGTCGGAGGAGGTCTGGAGATCGGGCGGTGGCGGGCTTTGCGGAGGCAGCGGCTGCAGAGGAAAGTGCTGCAGTGAAGCAAGACGGGCTTGAACGTAGGCTAGCTCGGCTTGCAAGTTCATCACCTACAATGAACGGATGCAACATACGTAGTTCCAGTTAAATCAAAAGCATAAGTCGGAATGATTCGTACGAAGTAGCTCTTCATCGGTTCTGGATTATGCGACAGCCATTTAACATGTGACTTCATTACTACATAATTCATTCTTTTACACAACATCAATTTGGAATGGAGAAGAAAATTGCTTAATCAGTGACCATCTGTTCATATATATATAAACCAAATTAACGATTACAAATATAATAACAATTCTCTGCTTCTTATCAAAAGCACATGTAAAAGGTAACTTCTGAAATGACAGTAGCGACCGGCACGCATAAAGAATGAACTATAGATGATATTATAATCGATCTATGTCACCATTAAAATAAATCAATCGAGATTTTTTACATAAGATGTTTAAATCATCTCTCTAACCCTAAAACACATCACGTGTGACAAAAAGAAGAGAACAAGAAAATAGGATAAGAACGTAGGGTAAGTTCCGAGTCATTTCCTTTAAATAGGTCAAGAAAAAGGAAAAAGAAATAGCTCAAATCAGAATCCACGTAAGTGTTTTCAATCAACATATAATCGAACGATCAACTATGACGTACACCACATATTAGCTACTTGTGCATCGAGTACCATTATTACTACAGTCTCGCCCGGCAAATCAGAAGCTGCCTCGCCCTCTCTGTCTAATAGTCGCAAGAACGACACTTATCAAAGAGTAGTTTAACCAGGCCAACGAGCCAATAATTGAGACCAGCATATTTTAAACGGAAGTAAAACTAATTATTGGGTACATTACACTAATATAATGACTATATTAAAGAGCTCAAAATCAATGAATTGGCGTCCTTTATGTGTCAGGGGCGATGTGATGGGGACGCCCTGCAGCTATCTATTACATGGGGTTTTCAGCTCACAGAAACCTAGGGAAAAGGGCCTTTCTATTTTGCTTTTGAACTTATCGGAGACTACTGAAATTTGACCCATGACCGCCGATCGAAACCACCCCCCCGCGGGGGGAAATTGGCAGAAAAGGGTGAAGCAATTAGATCAATTTTGCTCTGGGAGATGTTTAATGATCGAGATTGACATGAACATATTTTCCCTCAGGTGGCGAATGTCAGATTCAGACAGCAAAGGCCGGCAGCAAAGAGAGCAACATTCCGTGGCTAGAGAAGATGGAGTAAATGCCAATGTCAGACCATAACCCATAAAAGGGAAAGCTATCTACATCCGATTTAAGATAACTTCATTTCTAATATGCATCAGACGAGGGTAATCACCACATCAATCATCCTAAAGTTTTATTAATCGATTACTAAACGAGGGTCTTCGGTCGATCGTTTATTTTAATAGACATTGATTGCAAGCCATAATTTATTTTTTCCCACCGGGGGATGCATGAATAGGAATGGAGAAAATACCAAAGAAGATTCATTTCCCAAAAATTGCCATTCATACATATCTTGAGCTGCGCTATAAAGTCTGCTTGGAAATCCGGGAAACAAAGCTTTGACTTCGTACCCTCTCATTCACTCCCCTCTCTCTCTCTCTCTCTCTCTCTCTCTCTCTCTCTAACAGTCAGTGAGTGAAGTAAGTGGCCAAAACAAGGAAGTCAGTACGACTTTTGCGCGGATTTTTTGGAAGACCCAAGGTGCATTTAATAAGTTTGCAGAGCAGAAAAACCCTAATGAACAGGAGAAAGAAAGAAGGTTTTGCTTTTTAACACTGCGGAAAGAAGGAACACGACAGCCCATGACCCGGAGGGAAAGGGGGAAAACCGCTGCTACTCGCCGACGCGCAGAAGAAGGAGAGAAGACGGTTCAAAGAAAGTTAAACATCAATGGATTTCTTCAACGCATGAATCGGGAGAAGGGTCTGCCGGAAGCAGATCGTTTCCGGCCCACCCCGGCTTTCGGAGCCGAAGCAGGAGGAGGAGGAGGACGGCGGCGTAACCACCACGTTCGACCATTGAAAGGATGGCAGTGGAGGAGACGTCAAGGAAGCCTAACCTAGGACTCTACACATGGGTAGCTGATTAAACGTACCCGAAGAAGAAAACGGAAACCCTAAAGACCAGGAGCCTGGAAATATGTTCATTTCCTGTGAGCGGTGAAATTTGACTAGGTGCGCACGTCACTGTCGCAGCGACAGTCGCCCTTCGTTTTTGGCCCAAAAGAAATTTACTTTTGATAATTTCGGTAGTGTTGGAAATCGAAAGGAAACACAACGCGTAGATCTGGGGTCAGGACTACCTATGGAATCCACATGCAGTCATCTTCTCGAATGGAGAATTTCGCTCTCGAGTCAAATATTATCCTACAATTCAGCAGCTTTCGGATGCAATAGCAGATTGAGTAGATAGATTTGGCAGAGTTCTTGACATCTTACACATGCGATGATGATCAATCTTGTACTGAACAAATTCACTACAACGAACAAGAACCGCGAGCTTATAGGGGTGGAAATGGAGCACCTAAAATTAGGTTTTACGGAATTAAATTTCAACTCTGGGTTTTGTTTGATCCGGCCAAACTTGCTCAAACGAAACCCAGAACATAAAAAGAAAGAAAAACCAAAAAGTCAGAAAGCTTCTATAAGCAAGAACCGTCGACGTCCATGCCTAATCTACGCATACTTCCACAAATGTCCAGCTTACGGAGTACCCTGTTCTAGGCCGACGACATACAGTACGCCGGCTCGTCAATTCAGGCATCGAAAGAATGCACAGTACAGGTACAGTGCGCTTACCTGCTGCTGGAGGGCGAAGATGTGGCCGACGCAGCCGTAGACGGGGTCACGGGCCCGGGCGAGGGCCTCGTAGCAGAGGGTGACGACGGCGTCGAGGCGGCGGTGGACGGGGACCCGGGCGAGGAGCTTGGAGGCGTTGCTGGCCCCGAACACCCGGTGCACGGCGGCGAAGTGGGCGGGGCCCTGGTCGGCGTCGAAGTAGGGCGCGAACACGCAACCCCTCACGCACTTCCTCCGCAGGAACTTGCACGCGCCGCACGGACCGCCGCCGCCGCCGCTCGCGGTGCTCGACGACGACGATCCGTTGGGATCGCTGCTGCTGGCGGTGTTGTTGTCGTTTTTACTGCTCATCTTCCAGGGTTTCTCTCGAGAGACTGAGCAATTCCTGGTGGTAGGAGGAAAAGATGGAGGAGCGCCTTTTGGTGGTGGGTCATCACCCTTATATTTGCCATTTGGTGGTGGGTCGTCGGTCTCAAACCATATTGGTTTTTGTTTTTGTTTTTAATTTATTTTTGCATAACTCAATCCGAAAATCTGTTAAATTGATTTATAAATTTATTATGTTGAATAACGCCCACCATCTTCTTTCGGTGTGATTTACTTATTTATAATATTTATATGCAGTTATCACATTAGATAATGGATACTAAACTTATAAGTCGAACATTATTAATCCCAAACATTTAATCATTTGATGTTTTGTTCGTATGATGGAGCTATGTGATTTCCTGATAAATATAGCGGAACAAATAATATAGTATCTATACAAACCTATCACAATGATTATGACATTTGACGGGCGTGAATCATGATTATTTTGTTTGAACAAACTTTAATCCTTTTTCGACCCTAAAAAAAAAAAGCTCTGACCCTCACTTTCCTATTGATTCTCAAAATACGACGTCTTACTCCATCTAAACCCTTTTTCACATGAATATGATGTTCAAGCTATCGCCCTTGACATGCTTTTCGCCTAAGAACTACTTCAATAGAAGCTAACGTCAATCGCTATTTTGGGTAATTTGAACATGTTTTCCCTCTTAGAACCCATCTTTATTAAATTCTAACATAATTCCTAATGATTTTCATTGTTACATACGTGTTAATAAGCACGAGTTAAATAAATGTGTGAATAGAAGTCAAATCATCAGTAAGATGACTCAATTTTCATTTCAAATCTTGGGAGAGATTTTTGATAGTGACTCACTCAACAAATGACCGTTCCATCTACTTATTAAATTTTCTGTGGGAATTTATGCAAAGCAGCTTACTTGTCCGATCGCATAATAAAAATATATATATAAGCGAACAAGAAGATCGAGTGGGGCAATTCGCAAATTGAACATGCTTAATCTAAAGCTTTGAAGTCACGGCAAAGCGTGTGGGAAATCGTACACAAATAGCTGTGGGAAGCAGCTTGCGTGAAGCAAACATAATAAAAGAGAACCTAATTATTTTCTTTTTCTTTTTTCCAATCGATTTTTTTCACCTTCTCACGAGAAGACGATCGCCACGTGCGAGCCGCAAGTGCGGGGCTTTCAACCTATCTAATCTCCCCTCAGTCTTTTCGATTGTCATCTCCCACACATCACTCAATCTCCCCGTCCCTCTCTTCCCTCTATCTCGAAAGTAGAAATTGATTGAGAACCAAAAGACAAAAATTTGGGTTTTTGCCATTTTCCGCCGAAGGAAGTGTTGCATAAAAATAAAAATAAAAGGTTGGGTGATTTTACAAGCTACAGGTATACTTGATTATATTGCGAAAGAACACCAAAAAATACATCAATCAAAGTATAATTAGCAAAAAGTGAACATAAAAACGAAATCACATGAGACACAAGATTTTCATGAAAATCTAAAACGGGAAAAATCATGGGGAGAGAGGGGGCTTCATTATCCTCAATAACGAATATGAGAATATAATCAAAAAGCTTAAAAAACTACTTAGTGAGTTGTAAAATCTAAAAATCCAACAATAAGATAAAAAAAATAAAGGAATGGAAAAATATAGTGACTAGGATTAGAGATATGTTTTTGAACACCTCCTTTTTATAGTCTTCCTTCGAAAAAAACCCTAAAATAAATATGCATAGTCAAAATGTTATCATCATTAATTTGAAAGTTAAAACTCAACAAATCTTCACCTTAATTTCAAATCTCCAAAAGGACAATATGCCAATTGCCACAACACCAATCTCTCCCTCACCACCAAAAGTTAACCACACAAGGCCATCCCCAAAATGACGAAATCAACGATGCACATCCCTAAGCCTTCGTGAGCATACTTGGTATAGGAAACAAAGGATGAAATGCCACCAACTCTGTCTAGGTAACTCAAATGGCGAAAACGGCAATTAAATCTAAGCAATGCTTGAACTTGGTTAAAGGAATTAGTTTGGTCAACATATTTGTTGGATTATCCGCCATAGGTACTTTCTTCATCATAACCGTACATTTAGTAATCTCATCATGCACAAAGTGATAACAAATGTCGATATGTTTTGTTCTCTTGTGATACATCGCATTTTTGATCAATTGGATTGCACTTTGGTTATCGCAAAGGATAGTAGATGCTTCCTCTTGGTTCACCCAAAGTTCTAACACCAAAGAGCTTCTTTTACTACTTCCGCCAATGCCATGTACTCTGCTTTAGTGGTAGACAAATTAATTGTGTCCTCCAATATTGCTACCAAACATAAAAACATAACTAGTTAAAGATCTCATTTTATTGAGATTGCCTGCATTGTCAGAATCAACGAAGTTAACAATCGAATGTTCTATATCACAACTCTTGTCAAAGACCAAACCCATATCAAGGTATCCCAAATATACCGAAGAATCTATTTTATGGCTTACTAATAAGCTTTACCTTGATGTGCCATATGCCTGCTCACGGCACTAATAACTTGGGAAATATCTGGACAAGTACAAATCATAGCATACATGAAATTATCCATATCATTAGAATATGGAAGTGGAGATATCTCATCTTCCTCTTCTTTAGTTTTAGGCAACAAATAAACCGAGAGATTAAAATGTGATGCCAAATGAATACTTACTAATTTGGTATTCTTCGCACCAAAGCACTCAAACATTTTCTCAATATACTTATTCTGCAAGAGGTATAATTTCCCAATGTATTTGTCTCCACAAATCTCCATATCTGTAATTTTGTTGGCAGATCCAAGATTCTTTATCTTACATTCTTTGCTAAGTTGTCTCTTCAATTGTTGTATCTCTAACATGTTTTTCGCTGTAATAAGCATGTTATCCACATATAACAGAAAATAAACAAAAGAACCATCATATAATCTCTTATAGTATACATAAGTGTCATATGCACTTCGTAAGTGGCCATAACTCAATATAAAGCTATCAATCATCTTGTACCATTGCTGTGAAAATTGCTTGAGACCATATAAAGAGCATTTCAACCTACAAACGTGATCTTCTTTACCCTCAATAATGAATACGGTGGGTTGAGACATATAGGGGTTGCAAAAATGCCCACCTTGACCTGAACCGACTCGACCCTACCCGAAAATTTCAGGTATTTTGGGATCAGGGCTCAATCTTGTTTGGGAAGGGCTTTGTTTTTTGGTATTATTTGGGTTGGGTTAGGCCAAATAATAACCCTACCCAATACCCACTACCCAGTACCCATCCACAAAGAGTACCTTGTATAGAAAAACTCGGTGTTTCCCGATACCATTGTATGTGCGCCTGATTCACTTATATGCAAAAATTAGGGTTACGAATATTTTGCTCATCTCTCTCCATAGTGAGTCAGACTTCTTAATCCTGGCCTCAAATCGCCTCAGATCGTCTGCACGGCGTCTCTCCTGGTGAACTCTGCATCATCTCCAACAAGCCTACATAATCTCTCTCTCTCACTCTCCCTGGATGTTCTTTGCTCTATCTCTCGGGAGCTTCTGTCTCGAGATCGCTCCATGTTTTCTGATCGTGGGTCATTCGTTGCTTAGCTCGAATTTGAGCTAGAGTCACTCCTATTGCTCGAGATTTGGTTAAATTCAAGTATGGACACTGTCGAGTTAAATTCATGTTTTCTGTTCATGGGTCGTGCTAGTTTTAGTGTTGGCCTGAATAGCTTTGGATTGTTAATCTAGTCAAGGCATGTGTTTTAAGTCGACAACTCTTGTCATGAGTAACCAAGTACTTGATTTCAATCAATGAGCACCATGTGCTCAGGCAAATTTCATGATGGGATGTGGATTGCTATTTAGCTTTAGATTTCAACTTCTGAAGTGAACTAATTAGTTTGTTTGCTTTTATCAGTTTGCTGATTTTGTGGTCGCATGCTGAAATTTTAATGACAGCAACAAACATAAATTGTTTAGAGGTTCTTCATTGTTATGTATGTGTTCTTTTTCACTGTTCTATTAAACTTTTTTTTTGGGTATTGACCTGTATATTTTTCTTCTTGCAATGAAGTATTCGTGAATTCCCCCTTCTTCATATCAGCAACGAAAGCAGGCGCACTTGAAGCAAGGTAAATTTGTCTTAATTTAATATTTACCTTTCTATTATATAACTCCGGTATGTCTTTTCAAGTATTCGGTTATATTCTGTAGGCAAAATGATGACTATAAAGAGATAAGTATACTAGTTGGTAAAACTCATGAGGTAAATATTTAACCTTCTTGTCAAATAGCTACATTTGAAGCAAGATATTCTTTTGTACCAAGTTATCTGTTTTGACATCACCGAGTCGATCCTTATGCATAGCTGATGGGTTATAAGCAATTAAATCTGCTTGTAGATTAGAGATGAATTTGTATTTGAGTTGAGTTTTTCTGCATCTATTAACAAACTGATACGATTGTCATATCTCTACTTATGTACAAGATGTAGGGAACATTATTCTTCATTGGCCAAATAGCTAGTGATTTTTAATTAAGAATTTAGACTCTGAATGCAAATGATTAAGTGGTGTTGATTATGACAATTATAAGCTGGAAAATAAAGGTTTACTGTTTTTTCTAAACTTTTAAATTTGGGTAGCTTGTTCTTTTATCATTATTTTGCTCAATGATTTATATTTTAGAATTCTATTTTAGTCCCTTTTTAGTTTCCTAATCATGGGTCCTACCAGGGTGCCGGCCATGTGGTATTAGAAAACATGTTACGGATCTAACTCCTATGCTAGATATGTTTTGTTGGTTTAGAAATCTAAGAAACTCCGTAGAATGTTGAGATTCAATAACTAAACTACCGATTTGTCCAAAGAACATGGTAGACAATTTTATGTTGATGGTTGGAATCAATATTTGTATTTTTTTTTAACATTTTTATCCTTCATGGGTTCTTCCCTAATACAAGCCAAAACAATGTCTTCGAGCTTCCTTTGTTGTGCCCTCCTAGTTAGTAAGTCCATTGTCTTGATGAGAGTTTGGATTCTACTTGTTGCACCTTGCAATCCTCACACAAAAGTGAAGCATTTAAAGTCCAATCGACTAGATAAGACTCAAGGAACTGTAGGATCAAGAGTTTGTTAGTATGTGATACTCACATTTTGCACTTTGTCCAACTCTAAATATATTGCATAAAATAATGGGATTGTTGTGCTTCAGTAAGAATCACAAGTCAACAAGATCAATTGATGTCTCAAAGTATTTGGTTAACAAAATTATCTTGTCTATTAGCAAATTTTTTTAGTCCTGCTGTAACCTCGATAATGGTGTTTTGGTTCCAAATTTGAATGACGCTTTGATTGGTGTGGGATTTGGCTTGAGTTATGGTAGAAGTTCATAAGGTGGAAATCTTAACAATAAAAATAATTGGTGTTCGAGTCATGTTCCTCCCCAAAAAAAAAAAAATTTGGTTTCCATTTTTTGAATGTATATCTTCAAAACACAAGTGCAACATAAATTGACAATTGTGATATGTATAAAAGAACATCAAGGATGCTCATAGTTGTGCAAAAAATTGAATATGAAATCTATCCATTTGTTGCACGTATACTTTCAAGGTTATCTCAATTTGAAATAATGCTGGATTTTATCTGAGCTTTTTCTTTGCTTTATACTCAAAGCTTGGTAATTTCATGCATTTTTCAGGTTATCTGAAGGAGGGGAACTCTTGGATAGAATACTTTCAAGGTTATCTTTTGTGCTAGCTTCTTGTATTCTAGCTGTAGATAATGGGTGAATTTATATTAGATGGATAAACATAAAAATACAGCTTTTCTATTGCCAAAGGCTTAATTTCTAGTGTCTTATTTGATCAGGGGCAGGAAGTACTCAAAGGGTGATGCAAAAGCTGTCTTAATACAAATACTTTTGATGTTAGATAAACCCATGAGGAAATTGGATACTTTGGCATTTCTGTAATTTTTGGCAGCATACAATTTGGTTTCCCCTTCAAGAGTCTCTTTCCATGATTACAATTTGATTTATCCCACATTTCGCATCGGAGTCTTTCAATGTATGTTAGGAATTCTATTTAAAAGTGACAAACTCAAAAAATAGCTTAGGGAATCAACGTGACAAATTGTCCATTGTTTCAATACATGTGCTCCTCGTCAACAACCTGAAGTCAAACCCGACCCAACCCTTTTTTTTGCTTCTTGTTTTATGCCTTTTGGGTTGGGTCAGTTTAGAGGATATGACCCTTATTGTTCGAGTCAGGTCGGGTCAGGTAACATCAAGACTCGCCCCGACCCGCCCCGTTGACACCCCTAAAGACATATAGATTATCTCATCAAGCTTGCTATGTAGAAAAGTAGTGTTGACATCAAGTTGCTCAAGTTTTAGATCATAAATGGCAACTAACGCAAGCAACACATGAATAAAACTATGTTTCATAGCTGGAGAAAACACTTTATTGACATGTATCCCCTCTTTCTGATTGAAACCCTTCACTACCAAACATGCCTTGAATCTTTCATCTTCAATCTTTGGAATTTCCCCCTTTGTTTTGAAGACCCACTTGCATCCAATAGCTATTTTACTCTTAGGCAATTTCACAAGATTCCAAGTTTGTGTCTTATGAAGAAACTTTATCTCTTCATTCATTGCAACAGGCCACTCATCAAATTTAAAACAAATGGCAGCTTCACGGAATGTAAAAGGTTATTTAATACCAAGCTATTCGGCAACTATAAGAGCATATGTTACCAAATCAGCAAAGCCTTACCTTTGAAGAGGCTTAATCTGTCATTTATCCCTTTCTGCAGCCAAACTCTGAGATTGCTCAATTTCTTCCACTTTGTCTTTGATAGAATTAGAGTATTGTTGCTCATATCACTTTCTAGCTGAATATGAACATTTTCAAATGTTCTCCATGGATACTCCACATGAAGCTCCACCTCTTTTCCAACATTCTCTTCCTGAAGACCTATAAACTTGTTAATAACCTTTCTCTTTTCAAGCATGGAATTTTCATCAAAAGTAATATCTCTACTAAATATAAACTTTGATGATTAATGGTCCAAATTCCACAACCTATATCTGTTAACCTTATGTGCATAACCAACGCAAATACATTTTTTGGCTTTACGTTCAAGCTTACCCTTTTTACATAATAGTAAACAAGATATCCAAATATATTCAAATCAAAATACTCAAAAAGTTTACTTTATTATATTTCATTAGGAATCTTACATTTAATTGCGGTTGAAAGATAATGATTTGTCAAATAGCACATCGTGTTTACGGCTTCAGCCTAGAAATCTTTCCCAAATCCAGCTTTAAAGAGCATATACCTTGCTCTATCGAAAAGTGTATGGTTCATGTGCTTCATCACCCCATTGTTGAGGTGTGTGCCAAATTATTTAGAACAATCCCTAGATCTTCACAGTACTTGTTAAAATCACCTCCGCAAAAATCAACACCTCCATTTTGAGAAGCTTCATCTTCTTCTTAGCTTAATTTTCCATTAACATTTTTCACTTCTTAAACATATTAAAAATATCGCCATTATACTTCAAATAATAAACCCAAACTTTAATGTCAAAAGATAAATTGCACCATTCTTAGATATCATTAGTGCCTGTCCCCATAAATCGAAATGAATATAATTAGCTATGCCCTTCGTCGAGTGCACCTAGTACTGAAATTAATTTTGCACTGTTTCCTAAAGATATAATTCGCAAAAATCAAGTGAAACTGTATAATCTCCACAAAGTAAATCACGTTTACTCAAAATAATCATTCTTCTTTCACTCATGTAGCCTAACCACATGTCACAATCTTAATTTTTTAAAATCTGAAGAGTATAATATATATTTAAAGAACCCACAACGGTACTTCCTTACATAACGTAAGAATTATTCTTCTTGTTACTTCTCATCACAATTGATGAACCTTTTGAAATTTTCAAAACTTCACATCTTCCTATGTGTGTGCACTAAAATTCTCAACGAAGTAAGATTTTTCTTTGAATTTAGGATATTGTCTAACATTTGTTAAAATTCTTACTACCTTATTATGACATTTAATCCACACTGTACCAATACCCACAATGCTACAAACGGCATTATTTCCCACCAAAATTGAACCACCATTAACTTTCTCATATGTGTGGAACCAATATCTATGTGGATTTGCCATAGACACTACAATTTGAAGACAAAATAGTAAGATAATTGTCTGCATTAACTAACTCTTCTTTCTTCACCAAAATAGCCAAATTGAAACTCTCCATCGACTTCTTCCCCTTAACTTTTAATATAAGACACTCATTTTTGTAGTGTCTGTATTTCTAACAAAGGTAATACTCCACCTTACTCTCATCTTGACCTGGCCTAGACTTCAAACATACTTTACTAGTATTGTCTTTATCACGATGATTCAACCTTCGATTAACAACTAAGCCATTAGTTTTATCATCACTATTACTGCTCACAATTAGCTTTGTATGCATTTCCACAAAAGTCAATGATGCCTTCACGTCCTCAAGAGCTATGGATTTCCTTCCATACAGCATGTAATTCATAAAATTCTCATTTGAACTCAGTAGTGACCATAACACAATTAAGGCTTAATCTTCATCATCCAACTTAAAATCTAGATTTTTCATATCCATAACAATCTTATTAAATTCATCTAAATGTTCTTGAACAAGATCGCATTATTGCATCTTTAGTGTGTAAAGACACTACTTCAAGAATAATCTTATTGTAAGAAATTTCTTCATGTAGAGGCTCTCAAGCATATTCTATAATTCTGAATCTGTTTCTTTGTCAGCAATTTCGAGAAACACCTTATTGGACAATGACAATTGGATAGTGCTATGAGCCATCTCTTCTTCATTTAAGCCAGAGGTAGTAAATCTTCATGATCTAAATTCAGATCACAAGTCTATAACCTCAAAATATGACTTCACGCTTAATGATATCTCATTTTCTAAGTGAGCAGAAAGAACTTAGGAGTTTCATACTTGGCTTAACACAAGAACATTCACTGCCGAAAGTCGGTATGATATACGACTAAGTTCACGAATAATTATTAAAAGCCTAAAGGACTTGCAAAGAAGAGTTTGTGGACATAAGAGTGAAAGATTTACGTAAGCAGAGATACATTATCATTCCTGTGTAAAAAAATCTTAGCAATGAAATATAGTATCAAGAAATTTGAGTTTCATCTTATAGGGCATCATTTCCTTATGGAGATGGACATGTTCTCATTTTCTCAAATGCTAAAGTTCAAACAAAAGTAACTCCCTCATCCTCAGCTTCTTAAGTGAATAATATGGCTTTCAGAGTATTCATATTGTGGGAACAAAGAATATACTTGCTAATTTTTTGTCTCAGCCAAAAAAATTTGCGGCTACAACATCCATAAACATGTATGTGTCAAGAAATTCATGAGGTTTCAAAACTCAAGAGATAAAACGCATCATATTCATACCCACTAGAAATTTCTGGGCTTATCCAAGATAACAATCTATTCGAAAATCTTGGAAGACTTAAATGATAATATCATTTTTGCATATTTAAAGAGCATGGAGGCCTTATCCTTCGCTCAAACGGTTTGCACTCAAAATATTTTTTCATTCATCCTTCGTCCTTCTCCCCAAATGAGAAATTTCTAGAAACACTCAAATAGTTTTATTGGTACTTGTTCAATCTTTACATCATTGCCATTGAGTTTCCAACAACCAAAAGACCTCTCATCATAAGTAGGATTATTGAGGGAGAAAGCAAGTACAAATATTTTGGGGACATGCTTAGTTGGTTTAAGCCATTAGGAGCATGGAAAAATATTTTCCAAACACCACTCCGAATATTCAAGCATGACCTAGAGCTTTATACAATAATTTTATTTTTTAAGCCATGATTATTTGTACGACCTAGCAGAAACATGTGCAAAACCCCATCAAATGTTAAAGTATCCACATATAAACCCGAATCTATTCCAAATGAGATTTTTGCAACTCTTCCTTTTAGAATCTCAACTAAATCTCACCAATATCAGGAATTACAGAGGATTTTGTATCAAAATAATCGAATCATCCCATTACAAACATGGCTAAAATATGACAATGATCTAGTCTCTTGGGAACATTATGATGATTGCCAGGCAACCCAACTAGTAATCGACGTTTGCTTAAGGACATACTATGGAATGGATACACAGGCGAATGACTATAATACTGGGTTACACATGTCTTCACAAGACTCAGGTCCATCATCTCAAGATCCGTGGGGAGGTCCATTATCACAAAATCCTTTTGATTACAATGAATTACAAATTGTGCTCAGTCTTGGCCTCAATTAAAAAGGTCTATCACTTCAACTTGGGAATTTACCCTAACTTGCATAATAGCAAGCTCCATTGATGTCCCAACAAGCTTTTATAAGTTAGCCAAGAGGCAAAGGTCGTTTGAATTAAGTGCTCTGAAAATTGAAGAAGTTGAAAAGCTCCTCGAAACGCTAAGAAAATAGTATAGTACCTCACTGACGTTCCATCCAATTCCTATCAACCTGTGGATGACATAGATACCGAAGACTTCGAGTCCCTAGAAATCAAAAGGCTCATGAAAGAATACATGAAACAAAAGGATGGCGATGGATTAGACAGCTCGAGCGATGATTCAAAAAAACCTATCCATAAGTACGACATGTAAAACATTCTCGTGAGAAGAAAGCAAAAAACAAGGGGAAAAGAAGTCAAAAGAAGTCTGACAAGGGAAAAAGAAGAATAAGAGAAATGACAAAGTTGAAAGAAAGAGTAACGTAAAGAAAGTTTGGCTAAGGCACTATTTGGCACTATGTGAAAAAGTAAGATAATGGCATGTTAAAAGCAAAATCTTAGTTTGTCTGTATAAAAGTTAAATAATTAATCATGATCAGCCCTAAAAAGTCTGTAAAAATAGTAGTGGACTACCGCCAATAACTATTTGTCTGGCGTTTGTCTTATGTATGGTTTTATGCCTATAAAAGGCAATGCATGTAACATTAAGAGGTAGAGACCACACCCTCCTTGAAAAATAATATTATGTGATTTGTTATAAATTCCCAAAGCTCTCTTCCCTCTTCCTTTATGCTTGGTATGATTTTCAAAAACTTGAGATGTTCTGATCAATCCTAGTAGTATACTTTGCACTTATCATAATGTGGAACCTGTGCATCAGAATTATGCTACTTGAAAATATTCTATGATATGAGTTAAAGAGCGAAAATGAATTTGTTGGCTACCAAGTAATCTCTATTCTGAAGCCATGGAAGGGCCACGTGTGTAAGATAGTATACCTACCATAAATTCTTTTTTGTTCTCCCTAGCTTGAATCATAGGTCAATTTTCCAAAAGCTTAAATAACTACTTGATGGAGCTACAAAATCTAACGATCCAACAAGAAGATAGGAAAAACAAAGAAAATGAAAAAAATTGGAGGTTAGGGTTAGGGATACGTCATTAAACACGTCCCCTTTGTAGTCTCCCTTCAAAAAAACCCTAAAACAAATGTGCATGATCAAAAATACACTTATAACTAATTTGAAAGTCAAAACTCAACAGATTAAATATTTTGAAAGGGTTTTAGGGGCCTCAATTCCTTGGCCAAATGTCAATTGTGTTTGGTAAATTTTTTGAATAGATCTAGAGAAATGTAATTATATTCTCAAAGGCTTTTAGTTCAAGGCAAATCCAGAAATAATTTGGAATGCTGCATTTTTCGGAATGCAAATGGAATTTTTTTTTCTTCCAATTTTACCCTCTCTCTACTTTATAATTACAAAAATGTCCTAAAAAACCCTAACATTTCTGGTGAAGGCCTTAGTCACCCATGAGCTTATGGCGAACAACCAACAAGAACAACTTCACATGAGGTCAAGTGACCCTAGGCTGCAATCGCCTGAATTCACATGACTTAGGTCGACGATTACGCAACAAAGGCGACCATCCACCTAGGTTTGCGCGAGTCAAGTTGATAGTCACTTGGCTTGGGTTTGCGCCACCTAGACAAATGACCGCCTAGGTCACATGGCAACCGTTGGCAAAGGTTGGGCAACCTAGGCCTTACCTAAGGCCAAGCAACATCAAGCAATGCTACCAACACTAGATTTGGCTCTTTGACAACTAGATTTGCCCTATCAAGAGTCTCACTAAGGGCTTGTCGGCCAGTTCTTAATCAGTTTTGATTTTTTTTTAAAATAAAAGCAAAAGGATTTTGCAAAATGTACTTTTTCCTAATAGCAATTAGATTAAAGTTGTATCTCGGAAGTCAAATGGGCCAAGCACACATTGCTCAAGCCGACCATCGCTTTTCGGGCTTTTGGGATATGATTGAGCCGCTTGTTCTTTGATCACCTCTCTAATGGTCAAGCTTTGCTCTCTGATTAAACATTCGATTACCCTACTATCATAAATGCTAGGGAAGATTTTGTCCAAAAAGTTCCCTCAACTCTACTTAAGCTAATCAGATAGGTTCCCATCCTAATATGTGAAATCTCAGTAGATTTTGCGGTCGGGTTACTTGACTTCGATTTCAATTATGTTTGTGGCCAAAGGTTCAAAATTGTCCCAAATTTGATAGAATCGAGGGCGACAACGCTTATCTTAGACTAAGACGATAAACGCGCGGATTTGTCGCCTTGATCAATGCTAAGGCGTCGTACCCAAAGGCGACAAAATTTTGTCCCGTTGTAGCTGTAGTGCTTTTTCTTGTGGTGAAATGTGACGTGCATGCGCTTGAATTCAGAAAAAGTTAATTCTTCTTCCCAAGGCACCTTTCGGAATACACACGACATCCACGAACCATAATGGCGTCATTCGTGGACCGACAGAAAGAATTAGCAATGGACAGGAGAAAGAGAAAAGCTAAAACCGAAGACGTACATACTTGCCTTTTATAATATGACTGACAATTTATACGGAGGAACACCGAGAGAGAGAGAGAGAGAGAGAGAGAGAGAGAAGCGCCGTTCGCCGTCGTGTCTGGTGCGTGCGGGAAGTTGAAGCAACCTTAGGAAACAAGCAAAACGACCGACATTGGATTGTTACCGTTTCATTCTCTTTCTTGCCCAGCTGACAGACTGGCCGTATCATTGTTTCAGGCATCGGTGGAGACACAAGCGAACTCCAGTGGTTCTCCATGTTATTTCTTCTTTTTGATTTTCTTTCAATGGGGACATGTCAATTCCTTAACACACATCCGATTAATCTCATCAAATCAAGACGGTTGCTCATCCGACATGTGACTCGTTTGATTTATATGGATTATGGGGCCGGGAGTGTCCCTTGGTGAATTTTCACCAAGCTCAGACTCAAATTCATCTCAGGCACATGATTCTAGATAGTGATAAGGTAAAAGATATCGTTAAATGATTTGTGAAAAACATCTTTCATTAATTTAATAGTTTCCTTACTTTACGCATTATAATTGACATGTCGCGCTTAAGGCTATAATTGTTATATTATTATAATATTGGTGTTGATTGGTGTTTACGTGGATTTTCACTTGAATAGCTAGAGTTTTAAGTAGAGTTTTGTTACAAGTGGATGGAGCCCATCCTTCGATTAAAAAAAAAAGAGATATAAAGTTGTGATATTGCTTGAATCATAACATAGTATGTGCAATTTCCTACCACATAGAATAATATGAATCCATTATAACATGAAATTATAACGCAAGATTATAGAGAATAATTCCTCTCTGTTGATAGCTTTGTTCCATGATCAAAATCTTCACTTTTGTGATCTCAATGTTGTATGAAAAGTGAGCTAGCTATCTGTGTGGAATCTTCTTGAAAGTAAAATAATAAAATGATTTCTCTTCTCCACATCTGCTCCTCTCTATTTAAAATTTATAGAGAATTAGAGGTTTTCCATATATTTCAATTTCCTTTTGATGGAAACTCCCCGTTTTCTTTTGGGTGTTATTCGGCTAGAATTAAACGTATCACAAAGCAAATTGATAATTAAAAGAAAAATAAACAAGATAAATAGCTCAAGCTGGTAAATCAAAAGTAGTTTGTTACTTAATTTATCAAAGAAAAGTTAGAAAGTCATTCTAATTAAGGTAGATAATTTCTTTGAAAAAATGGTACATTTTTTTTTGGGCAATGTACATTTAAGGTGTTACTGAGAATATGTTAATCTATAAACAATAAGAAATC
This sequence comes from Corymbia citriodora subsp. variegata, assembly GCA_014858505.1. NCBI lineage: Eukaryota > Viridiplantae > Streptophyta > Magnoliopsida > Myrtales > Myrtaceae > Corymbia > Corymbia citriodora. The sequence goes on from CM026414.1 coordinate 12,413,319, forward strand.
TTAGCAAATAAAAAAAAACAAATAAATGTGGTTAAATAACTCAATTGTGAGTCAGTGACACAATGCTAGGTGATAATTTAATGGGAGAAAGGTTGATGTGTCACGCTAATTTAAGTTGATAATCTCTAAAATGAGTCAGAAGATCTTAAGGGTTGCTAATTGATGCAGTGCAAAAGTGATAACTCAATAGAAATATTGGTAAACTAGAAAAGATAATTAAGCTTAACTCAAATGATAATCGGTAACCAAAAACTTGTTGATAACTAATCTAACAAAAGTCGATAAATCACTCTAATTTAGTTTGATGATTTTCTATGCAAATTAATGAATCTGAAGTGCTGATCAGTTATGCAAATAAAAGTTGATAAGTCAATACAACTTGGAACCTACAAAAAAAAGTGACGATTTCATAAAAGTATTGATAAATTACTAATAAGTTACAGAAAGAAAGTCACAAATGTACTTGTTTTACCAATAAATTTTATGACAATTGTCAACTCTCATTGAAATTTCTTGCAACGAGAAAATTTGATTTGCATTTTCGCATTCAAAGCGATAGAATACCACATTACGTTGTGCAATTCAATTTTATCTTATTTCGATTTTTTGTTACAAGTCTTTAAAAAAATGCAATTCGACCATCATCTAAGTCCAATCAATTATTGGGAAAAAAAAATGATTAATAGACGTGTAACAAAACTCCTTGAATAATCCAAAAAAAAACAAAAAACGTGCGATGGGAATCACTGTTCCTTATAAAATTCCATTTCATTATATCACAAAGATAACGGGCCTCCAGTCGCACGATCAGCAAGTTTATTAAGTAATGCGATGGGTCATGCCTCTCATCGAAACTATACTTCTTCAGAAATAAATTGTTGACTTTCCTGTCGGCCAATTTCATATTTTCATAGACGATTTACATAAATTTAAAGAGAATTATGACGAGCTCAAGCATATCTCTAAAAGGGACCATTCTCGACACGGTCCACGAGCTCCACGATCAAAATATTTCGAAAATTACAAGTTTAATTGCTAGACATTTTCAAATTGAAGCTCGGTACATGTATAATCTAGCGTTCAATTGCACTAGTTTTTTTTTTTTTTTTTGCTTTAGAAGAGGATAAGCAAAATAGAAACAGGACTACAAAGATTTAATTAGTTACTATCACTTGCCTCTTAAGTATAACAAGAAAATCAAAACTCCCTTGCTGTTGTATGTATCCTCGAACTGTCGATCCCGGGGCAAGTACTTGTATAGATTAGGGTTGTCAGTCTCATTTCGAGAGGGATGATGGCGATGACATTGCGTCTATGCAGCCAGGAGGCGGAGATCCTTGCCGTCGAAGCAATTCCCGGGCCAGTGCATTAAGATCGCCGCCACCGCCTTCGAATTGGCGGGGATCTATCTGCCGTTGTGGCACCATCCACGCTGCTTGTGCCATCGGATCAAAAAGGGAGGACAAATCGTAACTAGCTGGGATTGACGAGGCAGATGGGAGATCAGCTATCGATAGCTGCGGTGGCCCCAGAGCCGGGGGCGGCGGCGGAGGCGGTAAAGGCGCTGGGAGCTCCAATGTCGCCAGGTGGGATTGTAAGAAAGAGAGCTCGGCTTGGAGGTTAACCACCTGCACCAGCAATTCCCCCAATGAACCAAACAAAACTTGAGTTAGCCCAAAGGCACTGCATAATTTGCCAGAAATGCTGTAAAAGCTGAGGAGCCCTACTCAAATTCCCACATACGATTTAAAGCGAATTCTCAAAATTACTTTAAACAAGGCTAGATAAGCGTCTAGATACAAAGGGAAAAAATTGCATTCAGTCAATGACAACAAAAACCATAATGTCTCGATCTAAAACTATGAAAAACGATCAATTCAACATAATTACAAAGGAAACAAAAACCTCGTTCGACAGCAAGAAAAGACGGTCCAAAGGAAAGCACCATCGACCCATTGCATGAAGTGCATCGTGTCAGCTCACCCGCCACAACCGGGCATCAGAACGTCTCGTTTCAAAACTTCCAAAAACAATGCATGTAACGTACGTATGTGTCCCGGCACAGATCATTAAGTATAATCGAAAAAACCAGATGCATCGGCCATTGCATGCGGGCGCTTCGTGTCAGCCCATCGTCGTCGTAACGTACGAATCCATACATCATTAAATAGATAAGAAGAAACTTCACGAGACGGGAAGCTTGCTTGCCGGCTTGCCTCTAAGCCTAGTCAGTCTTGCTTTGGCAAAAGATCGGACCGCGCTAGTCACGCTGAAAACCAAACAAAAACCCTCTCTGTACAACCCACCTACCACCCCTTCTCCTCGCAGCAATCAATGCATTGCCAAAGCGGGACGCAAGGTCTATGGTTTTTTCTATAAGAAAGAGACGAACGAAAGAGGGAAGGCGAAACCCTAGGAAGAGATTACCATACAAGCCTCGCCTCGATCGAAGCAGGCAGCAAACTCCAGGAAATGATTAACTTACAATGATTTCGGGTGTGAAACATTTGACGAAATCGTCGTGCGTGTGTGGGTGCGTGGCGCTTTCCCTTGTGCAAGGCTGTGCGATATGCTCGAAAAAGTGCGTGTGCTCGAACAGCGTGCATGGGGAACGTGGAGGGAGTTTGCCAACAATGCAAGACTTAGGAATAAGCCTAGGGGACAGAGGATTAATTAAAATAAAGATTTCTACGTTTTCACTTGCATAATTGCCCTTGGGATGGGCGTGCATTGAAGCTTGGTGGTTGAATTCTCTCTGGTGGGTCCATTGTTTACATTCTTTTAAGTGTCCTGAGAAACTAATATAATATAAAAGCTTGTCACCAAATAATTGAGTGCATAAGCGGGTCATATTATAATGCTAAATCCGAATGTTACATGTTGGATCATAGCATAACGCCTGACAAAACGAAAAGATCGTTGTACTACTCCTTGACAACACATGGATTGGAATGTTAGCATCTAAAAAAGATCCAAGATATACCAAACTTTAGGGGCATCTAACATTCATTAATCAAAGACTAAGAAGGGAAACTTTGGAACAAAGTCCCTAAAGTATCCATGAAATAAAATGACAAGAATGCCCCATGCTGAGTCACACATGATTTGAAGAGAGGGAGGGACAAAATGCAATTTTCCTGACCTTGCCCTAGATTAAAGAAAAAGTCATATTTTATTTTATTTTATTTATTTATTTTTTGGGTGCTATTTGAGAAGAGGAAGCAAACCGACCACTTCCTTAATAACAGCTAAAAACACGATTTACGCCCACCCCCTCCCATCATCATCATCATATGATATCAGAGAAAAGTTATTCTAGAATTCAGTAAAGTTTTAAAAAAGAGAAAGAAAAAAAGGCCCCTAATAACACTCACGTCATACCCTGCTGCAATCCATATCCATTGCCTTCAAGACCTAATTTTTTCCAAAAAAAAAAAAACTTCTTTTCCGAATAATAGAGTTCCTTTTTCTGTTTTTCATTATGAGCAAGGAGACAGTGAAGATTAATACACATTTTCAAGAAAAAAGAGAAGGAGAGAGGGAGAGAGACCCCTTGTGTATTTTCGGGGGGTGCATCCACCTACCACAGAACGAAGCAGAAAGATGATGAAGAACGAGACCGGCTTTTGAATCATACATAGCCTTAATGGAAAAAATAGAAGTCGCTATTCATATTCATACTCATGACATGTTCATCGCCTCGTTTTGTAAAATTCTTCGTCGCTTTCGAGCAGGGACATCATCGTGAGTCATCAGCTACGGTCGAAACTATTGCAAAACACGAAACGAGAAGAAAATCTTTTTCTCAGGGTGCCAAAAAAACTTACCGACAATGGAACCCGGAATTGATCGTGGGAGAGAGAGAAAGAGAGAGAGAGTAGAACAGCATGGACTCTCGAGCTAAAGATGCCTTACGATTGAACAAGAATCGAGAGAATTTTCATACGATCGTGAACGACAAGGGCCCGTACCTGCTGCTGGAGGGCGAAGATGTGGGCCACGCAGCCGTAGACGGGGTCCCGGAGGCGGGCCTGCGCCTCGTAGCATATGGTGACCACCGCGTCGAGCCGCTTGTGGACGGGAATGTGGAGGAGGAGCTTCGACACGTTGCTGGCCCCGAACACCTTGTGCACCGCCGCGAAGTGGGCGGCGCCTTGCTCCGAGTCGAAGTAGGGCGCGAATATGCACCCGGGCACGCACTTCCTCCTCAGGAACTTGCAGGCGCCGCACGGCCCGCTGCTTTCCCCTCTCCCACCCCCGCCCGCGCCACCGCTCCCGCCGCCGCCGCCTCCTCCGCTCCCCCCTCCCCCTCCGCATCCGCCGCTAGAGCTAGGGTTGGAACTCATGGTCTCGAACTAGTGATCATAACCCAAGACGTTTTCCATGATTAGGGTTTGAAGGGCCATGAGGAAGGAGAGGAAGAGGCTCGTTTGACTTAGGGTTCGGTTGTGTTTCTTGGTTGGGTTTGTGAAGAAGAAGAAGAAGAGAAGGAGGAGGAGGAGGTGAAAAAGGTGAGGGATGGGCGAAGGGTGCGTGGTGTGTTTATTTAAAAACGCCCCGAGGGGAAGAGCCTTTAAAGCCACGCGAGAAAGCAAACGCGACCACTTCTCTCTCTCTCTCTCTCTCTCTCTCTCTCTCTCTCTCTCTCTCTCTCTCTCATGTTTTAAGCTCCTCAACTGCCCTTTTCTTCTTCCTTTTCTCTTTTTTTTTTTAGTGCGTGCGTCGATTCATCTTCTCGTGAATCAATTCTCTGTCTCTCTGTCTCTCTCTCGACATCGTATAATTTAATAATTTATTAGCCAAAATAGCTTTCGAAAACCCAACATGCCTTGGCCACAAACCCATCTCTTCCATCTCTTTCTTTCTTGCTGTGTGTTTGGGTTGAATTGCCATCTGGATCTAGTTAATCTCTTCTCGAGTAATAGTCGTTTCTTCTGCGGACTGTGGTTTTGCGGACAAGAAAAGATGTGAGGGGAAACTCAAAAGCCGAGGATCGTGGTTTTGGTTCTAACCAACGGTGTCCGTCCTCCAATTTTCATTTTTTTTATTTTATTTTATTTTAATTTTGGCCACCGCGTGTTTTAAGCTGCGTACGGGACAAAAGACGCCATCCATCTCTCTCTCTCTCTCTTCTTGCGACGTTGAAAATGACTCGGCTTTCCACAAAACGCAAGGCCAACATCGGGTGCTGAAAGAGACTCGAAAATGCCCACCTCATCGCAACTCTCCATACCTCACGGCTATTCTTGGCAGTGCCTAGTGAAAAATCGTATTATCTTCCTCCAAGAAAACCCACCCAACAGAAAATAAATAAAGAATAAAGAAGTGAACGAGGAGATTTCAGATATAATTATGCTCTTAATTGGATCAAATTTTTCTTGAAATTCGAGAGTTTTAAGACAGAAATTCATGATGTTTAGAGACTAAAAGACGGTCCGTGTTAAGACCGAAGAGAAGGGCCGTGTTGGGGGATAACGTATTAATCTCGGGAATCTAATTAGTCCATACCCATAGACCCCTTATGGTATATATGTAAAGGAAAGCGAGACCCAATATTTGGTTTTTCTAAAAAGGGTATGGAGAGATTGGTCTAAACTTGTGATGATACAAGACTATAATGCTTTTGTCAATATTCCTTTAGGTTAACCCCCAAATAGAAAACTTATATCAACGTCGAGAAAAGTTGGCATCACTTAGTAATTGCCATATCCGTCTGATCCTTGCGTGACCCTCGTTGGATTTTCATTCCTAGTTTCAAGAGAATAAGTGTTAGCTTCGAATTATACAATCCATATACGAACAAGCACATTTGCACACGTCGTACTTAGGTATTCGTAGCGCAATTGTGCAGTAGGTATGTAGCTTTGTGCGTATGTTGGTGCGTATACGTACACTCAGTTGGTGTTCTTAGTAATTGCCATATCTGTCCGGTCCTTGCATGACCCTCGTTGGATTTTCATTCCTAGTTTCGAGAGAATAAGTGTTAGCTTCGAATTGTACAATCCATATACGAACAAGCACATCTGTACACGTCGTACTTAGGTGTTATTGTGCAGTAGGTATGTAGCTTTGTACGAATGTTGGTGTGTATACATACTCTCCTTAATTCCTGTAGAGTGGAGGGAGAGGATAACGTTGGATGCATTTCCTAAAGTTTGCTTTTGGTAATATATAGTAGAAGCTATGGAGCTAGACAGAAACCTTTGTGAAAAGTTAGGTTGTTTTTTAATCAATTAGTGGATCTTGTCATTTAATGGCGATAGTTTCCTACACCAGCTAAATCGAAGCTTAACCCAAGCTGAAGTTATGTAGTTAACCATCATTTTCCATGGTGGAGAGGGATATTGAATGAATAGATTGGTAAAGGAAAGAGAGAAGAGAGAGCGATCTATATAGAAATTAATCTCACGCAATAGATAGGGGTCGAGAAGTCGAGCATGCACCTTCGTGGATATGATATTAAGGGGCGTGTCAAATTGAAGGTTGGTTCAATGAATTCAATTGCATCGTAGAGAGAATTTAGTGCAGGAGAACTTCGTTAAAGATAACCGTCGTGTAAATGAATATGTTTGGAGCGACTTTTACTCATGGCTACATCTTCTTTCTTATAGTTAATTGAGTCTTTAGCAATAGAGGCCAACCAGCTTTGGTTAGCCTTTTGCTATAAATCCATAAGCTTCTGGTCCGCAAGAGACTATAATATTTAGTGAATTCCTAAGATGGAATCAGAGGATCATTTTCAAGTAATGTTGAGATAGTCGTTCTCACGCCTTTCATTGGTGGGACTTGCCGGTCAAGAGTCGCACGAAAAATTATTTTGAAAAGGAGACCTAAACAATATAATTGACTAATGCAGTTGAGTTGTACGAATTAGTGAAAAATAATTAAAATTTGCTGATTATCTTGCTCGAAAGTGGAAATGACTTGACTTGTGGTTATACGGATGTGATATAAGCATAACAGACTCGGAAAAAACTTTTACGAGTGAAAATTACCTTTTATACTTATTTTATCAATATCAATTTAATTTTAAATTTTTAAATTTTATCAATTAAATCATGAATCTTTACATGAAATTTTCATATAATCACTTCAACGAATTTTCATCAGAAAATGGTGGTCAAGTCATTGTTGACGAATCTATATGGCATATCGTCACGTCGGTGATTTTTCATGAAAATTGACCGAAATAACTACACTAAAATTTCATGCAAAGGTTTTAAATTAATTTGGCAAAATTAGAAAATTTAGAACTGAATTAGCATTCATATAATAAGTTTAAAATTGATTAGACAAAATTCCCATTTTTTGAAAGAGATGTCAATTATGTATGTACATGTAATCCCAACTCTATGTTTAAAAATAAAGTAGGATATAGTCGGGCAATAGTTCCTTGTGCTTTTGCCGTGCGTAATTCTGCTTGGAACAGAATTGGTCTGCCTACAACTTTAGGGTAAGTAAACTCTATATTTAAGAAGAAGATCTGTCATGTCATTTAATGCATGTCACTTTTCATAAGTGTTCCTTGTAGATGTAAAGCTCTTTTTCTTTTTTTCCTTCTAATATCGGATTTCATCTTAATTGTGCAAATCCTTCACTCGCGAAATATGTACTCGCTAACTTTAAAGACAGAAAAAAAAAAAAGGAACCAAAACCCAAACTAGTGCTTCAAGCATGAGTTTATCCGTGCTGGGTAGCGTGGGAATTGAACTTTATATTTTAAGTTGCAGAGAAATCTAAGATCTTCTAATAGCATCGGTGGCTCAATTAAGTAAAGTGGAAGATTAAGATGATTAACCTTTTCAAAAAAGAGATGAAACCCTCACAATCCATGGACATAAGTTTATTTCTCAACTATTGAGCCAACCTCAACGTTTTACAGATATAAGTCTCATCAAACTTTTAGAAAATGTATTTTCTAATAAGTGGCTCGAATAAAAATACATTATTTTCCTTGTGTTATGAGTAATCGATGCTTCAATAATCGAATCTTTTTATTAATTATACTTTATCAACGAGTCTCTTTAAAGGCCAACATTAAAAAGACTCTTACAAAATTATTCCTTTAAAATTAGAAGGGTCATGTTAACACGTACCTTGCCACGTTTGTTAAAAGTACTTTTATTATTATTTGTTTAATTTTCAAATGCATCATTTATGCGCGACATTACAAAGAAAGCCAAATCATTTAAGGATCATAATTATTTTTGTCCTAATTATGAACACCATTCCGAGAATGCTACAGTTCGAAATTGAAAACCCATTAATAAGATAATTTGAAATAAAAGATTGAGTATAATTTTCCTTGTCGGCATTTGAACATTTTTTCAGTTAAATAAGAGCTAAAATCAAGTTTCGAAATATATTTATGACTGAATTTATTTTATTTAAAAAAAGTGGTGAGAGAGTGTGGGTGGGAGTCATCAGTTTCCGTGCCAAAAGTACCAACTTGGCTAATAAAAATCCCGAACCAATCAAAGAGGTCAAAAGGGCCGAGGGTTCGGCGTTCAAACTTCAAACTCCAAAGCACAGTGACTGGGGCCCCCCCTCCCCGTCCAATCATCTCCCGCCACGTCGGAGTCGGTGACCTACGCACCGTAACGGCTCGGTGGTGAGGCTCGACCTCCACCCCGCAAAACCTGGGACCGCCCGCCGTTCAACTTCAAAGAGAAACGTAACGTTCCCCACCCTTCCCTCGGTTTTCCCATTTCTATTTTCCTATCAATTATCTTATGAGAAATTGAGATAGATAATTTCCGAACTTTGATCCAATATACAATTTAATTTCTAAAATTTTGATTTATTCAATGTGATCTATGAACTTTAACGCAATGTATAATGTGATTCCTAAACTTTTAATTTATTTAATATAGTCTTTAATTTTTTTTTATACATGTTTAATCTACTCTCTAAATTTTATAAAAATGTTAAATATGGTGTATACTAAACATTTTCATATAGTAAAGGAATCAAATTGAATCTGTACTAAAAATTCAATGGTTATATTGAATATAATTAAAAGTTCAGAGATCACATCACACATTAGGTTAAAGTTTGGAATCACATTGAATAAATCAAAATTTCATTAACCAAATTGCATATTGAACCAAAATTCAATGATTATTTGTGTCATTATCCCTTATCTTTTTATCATATTTCCTTTCACTTCATATAATGAAAACTCCGCTCAAAAATGTTTTCGTCAGAAATCGCGATTAATTTAGCAAGTCGAATAATAATACATGGATAAAAAAAATTGGAGACCCGACTATTTACAAGCTAATAAGAAACTCCTTACAAATTCAATGAACCGATAAATTTTGAGTCCTTTGGCATGTGCATGTGGTCTTGACTCAAAGTGATTTGTACATATTTTAGGTATATTAGTATGGTTTATTATTTAATAAATATTTATTAAGAAATAATGGAAGGGAATGAAAAAGAAATAAAAGAGAGAGGAAAAATAACAAAAAGATTAGTAAATAAAAATGAAGTAGGTGAGAGAGTCAAAGCACTTTGCTTTCGGAATCACCAAGTTAAAAAGATCACATTTTCTTTCTCTTACTAGATTCAATATTCACAGGTTGATCTACTTCATTATTATTGTTGTGACTAGTTTACATTTCTTGTCATAATCAAATTTGTGGTTTTGAAATGCTGCAAGGAGCTTTTTTAGTATTTATATTTAGATTGTACAATAATCATATATTTGTTGATGGATGTTATCTCCTTTTGTGCATTTGTAGTGTCTTAAGTGGAACGTAAAAGATTCTAACCATTTTCGCTTGTGCATTTAAAGTTCATTTACACTATTTGTCGATGTATAATAAGATTGGATTTGAAACATATTTGATTTTAACACTATGACTAACCAAATAGTAGATATAATATAGCAAAATCACTGAATTTTAGATTATATCCTATCTAATCCTATACAGGTTAAAAATCAAGATAACCAAACATAGTTTTAGGGTTATCACGAGTTAAATTCAAGTAGGTTGTTAGAGGGTGAAGTTGTTTAATATTTGTTGGTGGTATAAATCAAACTTGTGATTCATAGATATTTAAAAAAGAAGAAGAAGAAGACCATAACCAATATCAACCCGTAGAGAACGTGATTCATGCTTCCAGCAATAAATGTTTAGTCCCATCTTTCGAATTCCAAAAATACACAAATAGAGTGATTATAAAGAAATGTAAAAATAATCAGTGTGATCCGTAATATCCTTAAATATTAATAAGATACTAATCCATTGTACTTAGACCAATTTTTTGAACTGAATCTGTCCCAGTACCTCGCAAACTCATTTAAGATATTGCTAAATCGATTCTAAAAATTTGAGTGATGTTGTGTGCTTGTTTTTGTTGTGCTACTTGCAGCTCTCTATTAAATCCCGGTGCTACTTGCAGCTCTCTATTAAATAGAAAAATAACTAGTTGTCATCCATTATGAATTTTGGAATTATTGTTAAAAGAATATACATAGAGATATATACATTATATATATGTATATATATTTCACAAAATTTGTTACGAGACAGAAAAAGTGAAAAAATGAATAGAAATGGGGTAACAGTAGATGACGGCGCCTTTCCGCGCCGTCCGATTCCTGTCCGGTCCGTGCGGAGTGAAGAGGAAGCAAGGACAGTAGCTTCAACCCCTCTGTTCTCCCGACACGTGTACTTCGATAAAGTGACAGCCTACGGGACTTCTATGACTAGGCGCTTACGTCCTCCACAGCTCTCATTTCCATTTTTGTTCCCATAATTTCTATCAATTTTCTTAAAGCGAGAGAGCCCTTGAGAATGGAGAAATTAGCTGTGGAGGCATAGGAAAATCAGGAAAGAAAATTGCATCAGTTGTCTCGATTGTAGTTTTGCTGGTTAATTTAATTTGTATTTTTAGGAAACTACTCTTTAAGAGAATGTTGCTTTGCATTTAGATCACAAAAGACAACTTGACGTGATTAGATTGATATCCGTCGTACGTTAAATGATATTTTAAAGTCAAATTACATGATTGATGAGTAATTAAATTTGTATTTTAAAAAACTACCCTTAATGGAATGTCTCTTCACATTTTGATCAATCAACGGAAGACAACTCGACATGTTTACATTGATATCTATCATATACTATGTGATATTTTAAAATCAAACTAGTTGAAGATGAGAATTAGCGGTTGCTTTTTTTTTAACCTGTGCAACATATTGAATTATTGAATTAAATTATGGGGGTGTCAATGCAATGATAGCAAAAATATATATAGATATATTGAAATTAATAATACAAATAAATAGATGGCAAAGCATTAAGTGCACTTATGGACCTCTCCAATTAAGATATGGCAAAATTATTTTAGTCTATACATATGATACGAGCTATGTTATTGATTCAAGTCGCTTATGATACTGTCGGTCTCTCCACGTTATGAAGTAAATCCAACATCATTTTTCAATATTAAAATTCAATCTAAAAAAATGGACAATAAATATGACTCTTAATCAGTGGAAGTAGTGATAATTCAAAAGAACCGACATAACTATTATATGATCAAATTGGTCAATAAATTATAAAGTTAGAATGCATTTATTTTGCAAAAAACGAACGAATTAATTTTTTTTTGTTCACGGCATATTTAGACATAAATAATTATTGATAATGACATTTTTTTCTTTAACCAATTATTAAAAGTAACTATTTCTAAAAAATTATCATATGAACCATTTATTATCCATGATTCTTAAACCATGGACACAATGATAATTCAAAAGAATAGACATACATTAGTATCTCAATAGTTGGTAAATTCTAAATTTTAATGATGACATTTTTTATCAACCAATTATTGCAGTGGTTAATTTTAGAAAAATATTTTTGGAATAGTTTAATATATACAAAATAAAAAAGAGTCTTATCAAATCATTTCATTCTCTGTAAATTGAATTAATTTTGTAAAATCAGTCCAATCGCATTTTATATCTCCTCATTTAATTCTTTTCCCTTTTCAGTTTCCGTTCGCATGGAAGTTTGTGCCTATTTTCCTAACATATTAAACTAGAAATCTATTTATAAAGGTTTAATTTAGATGTTATCATGTTAATTTTCTCATCATCCGATTAAATCAAGCTACGTAGGACCGTAAGCCGCCTGGGTAATTCTCTAATATTTAATGAATGGGATCGAAGTATGGAAAGTGATAAAATAAAATAATCTTATTTTAACATATTCTCTGGTTTTTTAAGGTGAGATTGCGCACAAAAAGTCCAATTCAGATGCGTCATTTTCACTTCTTCGTTGAACGGTCTCTTGTCATGATTCACCTCAGCAAGGACAGGCAACATCAAGAAACAAAAGAATAATGAACATGAGAGAGGAAATTCCAGTCTTAATTTTCACTAAAGAACAAAACATCTTGGCATATAAAAATGGCGATCAATTAATTAATTGGCTTATCATGTTGGAAGTTCAAGTGACAAAGCTCCCCTAAAACATTTCGGGGACCCCATTCGGTTGTACACCAACACATTCACAATTTTTTAGATTTTGATTTCGTCCCAAAAGTTCTTCTGACCATTCCTTTCATTGATTAAATTGTTTTTTTTATAAAAAAAATTTAATTTACATTTTTTTTTTTTTATATACGGCTTCTTGCCTTAACTTTTCCAAACTGAAACATTGGCTCATCTTTTCTTGTCCATGTTACTCAAGTGTCTACATAGGACCCACTATTTTTTTCCCCCACGCCCGTGCGGTCAACACCTAGAGATTATACAATAATTAGTTTTTTTTTCTTTGCACATATAATTTGTTTTAGCTGTCAATTCATGCAAGAATTTTGAAAAAATTGGTTTTATAATGGAGGGTGTCGCCCTCACATGGGGGCAAAGATGAGGTTGTTCGAGGGCGATTAATTTAGCTTAGGAAACATTGACAAGAATGACTTTAGGAAATTGTACTGAACATTGGTGACATTTGCTAAAGAGTAGTCAAAATAAAGAATTTAGCCCCGTCTAATCATGAGGACTTTGGGTTCCTCCATTCATGAATGACTTTAAAGACAAACTAGCCGGTCAAGCAATCAATACATGGAGATGTACCTGCTTTGACTCTATTTTTGGCTCTTAACACATGTATCATCTCAAATAATCGTGTGCGTTAGAAGCCATAACTTGTACTCGATATAATAGACATCACAAATAGGACACTCCCCTAAATTCCATAAATTTCAATCGATTGCTTGAATTGATTGCTTGAGCATTGTGATTTTCGAAAAATGTTCAAATAAATATCATAACATCTCTATCAATTAAGTGAATACCCGATGAAAGTTATGATACTTTATGATTTTATTTTCCCAGTTATATGCATAACAGAACAATGAAAAAAATGGCAAGAAGTGTGGAAAAAAAAATACAACATGTACCTTTATGCCGATGCTCGCATGCATAAAACATTGCTTCCTATCTTTTGGTTATGTGAAGTTACATAGTTCATAAAATTTTCCCTGATGTGAACGAAGGATACAGACTCACATTTATATTATATAGATGAAGTAGTGAGTAAAAATGGAAAGCATATAAATCAAAGTCGTCCGTGATGGAGAGAGAGCCCCTTTTTGTCTCCCTCTTTCCTCTTTTGGAGCTTTCCGTTGTTCTTTTCTCTCCTAATATGTTATGGGAGTTTTTGTGTGTGAATAAATTTCTGCAGCTGATCTTGGTTGAGTGAGACTAGTTTGGCCATTTGTCTAGTCGACAGTCATTAAGGAAGATGTTCATAACGTGGCTTTACAACCTCTTCGATATCCTCTCCTGATTTAGATTTAGATCAAGTTTTGGAGATTTTACTCTCTCGAATTAGATCTAAATAGAGATCTGGGAGCTCTTTACATGTATTTAATATGTGTTCTTTTAACATTTTGATGTTGGTGTCTCTATACGATGATGGTGATGACAATGTTGAACCAAGGGGCACCACAAGTTGTTGCAAATAGAATTGGAGATCTTGACGTGTGTTCATCATTGGATTTGGTGATCGACCGTCAATTAATTATGGTGTCAAATATGTTATTGAGGGATGAGACTCTGCTTCTAGTTGCAAATGCTTTGTTGTTTGCATTTTAGCCTTTGATTTGTTATGCAGTTATTTGGGATTTGTTAGGCTTTAAAGCCTTCTATGTGCTTCTCGTATATCATTATGATATATGAATGTCATCTTTCTTTTGATAAAAAAAAAATCAAAGAAGACGCATGATTCAAGCACAATTGCGATAAAACGAAGATCAGATTAATTGGTTGCTCACCAATTTGGAGATAGTAATTGATACTAATCAGTCAAATGTTTTTGGAGATGTTACATTAGCTTGACCTAATAAGAGGGACTTTATTGTAAATTTGATTATGTGCAATGCTTTTTATATCAAGAAATCCATGGCGTTACACTTAATTATTAAGAATGGTGTTCATCAAAGAGGAGAGCTTTCTTAATTAATAGTACGTTAATCATTAGGATTTGTCCCAATAATCACCCTTCCCACATAGGAAGAGGGTGGTGAAGGGTTTGAATTCTTACCTTTTAGGGGATTGGGGAGGGAATGATTTACCTTTAGGTATGGGTTTCGACTTTCATGCCTTGTAAAAAAGTAAGACAAAAGTTTGACAATTAGGCTCCGTTCGTTTCACGGAAAATGTTACTTTTTTAGAAAATATTTTCCAAGAAATTATTTTCCAGGAAAATGTAATTATTTTCCAGTATTCGGGTAAAACTTGATTTTGAAGTGGAAAATATTTTCCGCTGTTCGCTTGGGAAAATATTTTCCAAAGGAAAACAATGAAAAAAAATTCATTCGTTTTTATATATTTAAAAAAAAATATTTGTAATCATTTATTTTCCACGTAACAAATGTACCCTAAGTAATAATCATTCTCCCATGAATACTCATAATGAAAAAGTAAGTGAACATGCATTTCTTAAAGTTTTGATCATTAAGGGACCTAATTACACAATAGATGCACTTGCATTTGTAAGGATTCCAAGTCTTGTATCTTATTGATTGCTCAAAACATATCAGATTGCATTACATTGGATGAACAAAAATGTTAATTGGGTCTTGTTAATGTATCATTCCGGCACGCTTGTTAAACATAGTTAAAATATTTCTATTTATGAATTATTAATTGCACATAACACACCGATAAAAAAAAAAAAATACACGTAACAGGAGTATGACACTAGAAACTCTCTTCAAGTAGGGTCTATTTGAATTTTCATAAAAATGATTGCTTGTATCGTTTACAAAACCGAATAAACAAAAAATATTATTACCGTTCATGAAAATATTTAGATATAAATTGTTGTTGATTATGAAATCATTTTTATCGGCTAATTATTCTAGCCGATATAAGCAATCATTTTTAAGAAAGCGGTTTCTGAATCTCCATTTTTCACGAAACGAATAAACCCTTTAGTTGCTTAACCAATACTCGTAGGAACTCATTAACCAAATCCATATTAATTTATCAATTCGTCATCATTAATGGGCAATTTGAGAACTTAAAAAATAGTTTTAGTTATGAACGGTTATGAATAAAATCGTGTTTGAATTTATACTCTATATGGCCGAAAGAGAAAAAGCTCCTCTATTTCTGCAAAACGTTATGGTAACAAAGCAATCTTTGGGCCTTCCCAACGTAAAGCATGTGAATCAACAAGTAGCGTAGGCCCATCGCAAATGCCGGTACGGGAAGGGCGAAGCAACCGGTTGCAGCAGATCCCTGTGTTATCCCGATCCGATTCGCATTGTCGCTCGCTCATACCAACCTAGACGGCCTCGGCCGCTGCTATTGTGCGTTAGTTAATGCTCGTGAACGGGACGGTTTGCATGCATTCCGGGAATTAGCGGGCGATGTGATTTCTGAACAGGAGACAGTCAGGCCCTGTAGCCCAGAAGGAATTGAAATTGGGGGTCTGGATTTGACTGGGTTCGGTCAATTGGGCTTCTCTTTCCGGCATGTTTGGGCTTGGCCTAAATACAATCTTTAGGCCCAAATTAGTCTGCCTCTGCGTAGCGCGATTTACGTGCATTCCCGGGAATTAGCGGGCAATGTGATTTCTGAACAGGGTACGTTCAGGCCCAAATGGAATGGATGATGCGGGGTCTCGTTTTGACTGGGTTCGGCAAATTGGGTGTCTCTTTCGGTTTGGGCTTGGCCCGGATCCAACTTTGGGCCCAAATTAGTCCACCTCTGCAATGCCTTGATTTCCTTTTCTCAGCAGTACCACATCGCTGCGGCACTTGCCGGTAAAAATTCTCTTCTCCTTTCTCTTTTTCTCTTCCTTCTTCTTTAGTGATGAAAAAACCCCATATTATTCTGGCAAATTTCAAGCTAATGAGATAGTCCATGGGGACTTTCGTATGGCTTTTACTTTAGTGTCAAAACTTTTTTTTTCTCGCTTGAATACCACAAGTTTGAAAAATCGATCATCTGAATGTCAATTCTGATGTGGCCGCCGGTTATTTGAGGTGACCATCGATCCATTTCAGCTTACATCAGAAGTGATGTTCAAGTTATTGATTTTCCAAATTTATGGCACTCAAATGAGCGGAAAAAAAATTGGCATCAAAGCGAGCGCCGTACGAAAATTTTGATATTAATATTATCCCAATCCTGATGCTCCACTTATTGAATGAGTAAATAAGACGAGAGCCCAAGCCTTGATGTGTAAGCAAGGGATGATGCTCACTTTTACATATTTCCCTATTCTTCTTGTGGTTTTCAAATTAACAAATTTGCACTAACTTTATTAGCTTTCTGATGTGTTATTTGCATGCAGCATAACTTGCCAGCCAAAATTAGAGTGATTTACCAGCTTTTGTTAGATTGAAAGACCAATTAGTATTTGAAAAAAAAATATAGATGGCTTGGTAAATTAGAGGGATAGTTAAAAAAAGAAAAATCAAATCAAAGTTACTGGAAGATAAGGGTATTTGATAAATTGTAAACAGTAGAAAAGAGTCAACAGTTTCATAAATGTATTGTTAAGTTACTTACAAAACTTGAAGTTCAAAGACATAAGGGCTTAGCTATCTACATAAAACTTGAAGAGGGATCGCTCAACATTATCGATAATAGTGCTTGTGATCCTAAATTGGTTCACAAAACTCGCTACTTTAATTTGATCAGATATTGAATGTGACTTATTGACTTTTTACCTTGTTACTCTACCTTGTTACTCTAGATATCAATCTACATTATACTAAATACAGTGGTTAATCTATCCACATAGCAAACACAAATCGAAAATATGGTCACAAATCTCTAAGCTTTTGGCAATGAAATTCATGCATAGCACATTACCTAAGCGCGTAATGTTAGTTTGATTAAATAATTTTCAATGTTATAATTCAATAGCAAATTAGATTTTAACGTTGTCTGAAAAATCACTGAGTAATCAAATCTCTATAACATGCCTCATGGCCATCTTATCGTGTTTGGTTTAGTAAGTTTATTTTTGAAGATAGACTGGTAAATTATAAAGGAAAGAATGTAACATCTGCTCCATCAGAGTCTTTGTATTGGGTGGTCTAAGGCCTCCCCCACACTTATAAATGGACGATCAATTTTTTACAATGACTTGCCCTTTTCACAACTGATATGAGAAGTCCTTAGTAATCTTCTTCTCACACATCGAGTCTGGGTTAAAGGTGCAACAACTTATTACTCTCTTGAGTGATTTTTTCTAAATTTAGATTTATTGACAAATCCCGAAAGCTAACTCAAAAGGGTAAGGTATTTCCTCACAATTATAAACTGACTACCAATCTTTTTTATTTTATTTTTTTACAATTGACATGGAACATTCTCAACAATGGTCATCAATTTTTGAAATGGGGAATCGAACACATTCACTTGGGAACTGGCCTAGAACCAAATGGGCTTATTTCAAGATCAATTCCAGAATCGGGACCCTATTTTTTTTCAGATCTTAAACGAACTTTTAAGTAATACAGGTATCGTTTTAAGAAAGTACACATGCGAACCATTTTTAAAGTATGGATGAATTTCCTAATATATGCGGTTTTCATGTGAGCAGGGTCGATCCGATCCCCAAATTGACCCAGCCGCTCAGCCCCTCCAAAGTCCAAATAACGGCGGAGGAGAAGCCCAAAAATCCATCGCTTTCCTCTCGCTGAAGTCCACTGCTCTGACTCTTCCTCCTCCGCCTCAAGCCGAGGCACCCACGTTACGTAAGATATTCTCCACCATTTCTCCCCATCGGTCCGCACTTTCCCCGGAACACCCTCCGGTCGGACGCGTAATTACGCCTTTGCCACCGCCTAGGAACCACCCTTCCCGCCGCCGCGGATCCGGGCCGCGGACGAGAGGGGTAGTTTCGTCAATTCGCTCGCCTCCGATCTTGGACTTTGCTGTCAAAACCCGATCTAAATCTCGAAACGCCCCCGTCGTCCCTGCGGGCAAAGCAGCTCACTCCCCCCCCCCCTTTCTTCTTCCTCCTCGAATCGCATTTCCATCCCCCCTCTCTCTCTCTACGACTTTCTCTCTCTAGGCGGATCGCCATCTCGCCGCCGCCGCCGTCCCGTGCCGGATCCCGGATCTGCGAGCCTTGCCGGGTCAACTCGGGGGGATGGCTTCTCCGGAAGCCGATTCCCTCTCCCGCTTGACCCTGGTGGTCGCCCCGGCCCTCGAGCGGATCGTCAAGAACGCCTCCTGGCGCAAGCACTCCAAGCTCGCCCACGAGTGCAAGTCCCTCCAAGACAAGCTCAAATCCCTCCCCTCCGACGCCTCCGCCTCCGACGCCGCCGCCGACGAGCCCGACGCCTCCCTCCCGGGCCCGCTCTTCGACGGGCCCGTCCAGTTCTCCCTCGCCGACTCCGACTCCGTCCTCGGCCCCCTCATCAACGCCTGCCTCTCCGGCAACGTCAAGATCGCCGATCCCGCCGTCGACTGCGTCCAGAAGCTGATCGCCCACGGGTACCTCCGCGGCGAGGCCGATCCGTCCGGGGGCGGCGCCGAGGCGAAGCTGCTGGCCAGGGTGATCGAGTCCGTGTGCAGGTGCCGCGAGCTGGGCGACGATGGCGTCGAATTGTTGGTCTTGAAGACCCTGCTGTCCGCGGTTACTTCCATGTCTCTGAGGATTCACGGGGATTGCTTGCTGCTGATCGTGAGGACTTGTTACGATATATACCTGGATAGTAAGAATGTGGTTAATCAGACGACCGCGAAGGCGTCCTTAGTGCAGATGCTCGTGATTGTGTTTAGGAGAATGGAGGCCGATAGCTCGACTGTCCCGATACAGCCAATTGTGGTTGCGGAGTTGATGGAACCGGTCGAGAAATCGGATGTGGATGGTTCGATGACCCAGTTTGTTCAAGGGTTTATAACCAAAATTATGCAGGACATTGATGTGGTGTTGAATCCGGTGACGCCCGGTAAGAATCCACTCGGAGGACATGATGGGGCGTTTGAGACTACCACGGTCGAGACAACTAATCCGGCGGACTTATTGGATTCGACCGATAAGGATATGTTGGATGCGAAATATTGGGAGATTAGTATGTATAAGACGGCATTAGAGGGTAGGAAAGGGGAGTTAGCAGATGGAGAATTGGAGAGAGAAGATGATTTAGAGGTTCAGATTGGAAATAAATTGAGGAGAGATGCATTTTTGGTGTTCAGGGCACTTTGCAAGTTATCTATGAAAACACCTCCAAAGGAGGCTGTGGCAGACCCGCAGTTGATGAAGGGAAAAATTGTGGCTTTGGAGTTGTTGAAAATTTTGTTGGAGAACGCAGGAGCTGTTTTTAGGACAAGTGACAGGTAACTAATTTCAAACTAGAGTGAAGAACAATCTGAGTGCTTCAATTTGTACTCACATGTTCCTGGAGGAGTTTTATGATGGCTATCAACTTAGTGTGTGGTAGTTCATTTAAGTTAGATTTATCTTGATTTACCGGTTATGCCAAGACTGCATGATAGTTTCGATACAGGAACTTGTTCTGTGATATATCTGTGTATAAAAAGCATGCTAGAATATCATGACGACAGAAGATATAAATATTGAAATTGGTATAAGAGAGAGGGTATTGTACTACTACTTACATGTTTGATACAAGGGTTGCTTCAAACCTAAGTGTGACAATAAGAGTTGAGAAAGAGGTATGCTGAGATTTTCCTAATCTGGATGATGAGAATAGCGTCCAGATGAGCCCACATGGTGGTATAATACTGTTCTCTGTATTTTGTTGGAGACACCTGTCCTCACTTTGGGATGCATGTGCAGTTTAACTACCGAATTATGGATAAGGATATCTACTTGCTCTTTGGTGTCTAAAGCATTTATTCATTGGAAGACCTTACATTGCTACTAGAGACTTTCTTTAGTTGTTGTCTTCCTGTATGGGGGCTCCATATCCATTACACTTGCTGGATGATTGATGTCTTAGACTCTCAGTTGATTGATTATTGTACCAAAGTTTGTTGATGATGCTTGGCGAAATAGTCTTGGAACATTATAAAGTACAAGCTTTCTCAAGCTCTCTCCTTCCTTTGCCTCTGTTCAAGAATTTGTTCTTCCTCTATGCTTTTGCTTGTTTTATTGCTGATTACAATCTTTCCTATTTTTGGTTGACTTCTATTCATCTGTGGAATCTGCCTGCTGTGTTTTCTTTGCCATTCAGGCTCTTAACTTGTGTCATATCCTTGCTTTGATGTTGTGACAATATATTTAAAACATAAAAGCTCTCATTGTTTTGGTTTCTCTTTGTTGCCATGTATGAAGTCATGTTCTTTCATTGATGTGACAAAATCTTTTATAAATGAAACTCTCAAATTAATTTTCTGTTTGACTGCTTTTGCTGTAACAGGTTTCTAGGTGCTATTAAGCAATATCTATGTCTGTCATTGTTGAAGAACAGTGCTTCCACGCTTATGATCGTTTTCCAGCTTTCTTGCTCCATTTTCATCAGTCTGGTGGCCAGATTCAGAGCTGGATTGAAAGCTGAGATTGGAGTATTCTTTCCTATGATTGTGCTGAGAGTTTTGGAGAATGTTGCCCAACCTAATTTTCAACAGAAGATGATAGTGCTTCGGTTTTTAGATAAGCTCTGTTATGATTCACAGATCTTGGTGGACATCTTTATCAATTACGATTGTGATGTCAATTCATCTAACATATTTGAGAGGTATGTCTTTTTTGTTTGGTGAAATTGGCCCCTTTCGATACTGCAGTGCTGAAAATGATGTAGCACATTTATCATCAAATTCAATATGTTCCAATCCATTGTACTCATTGTTCCAGAATGGTCAATGGACTTCTTAAAACTGCTCAAGGTGTCCCTCCTGGTACTGCTACTTCACTGTTGCCGCCACAAGAGGCAACCATGAAACTTGAAGCTATGAAGTGCTTAGTGGGTATTCTAAAATCAATGGGAGACTGGATGAACAAGCAGTTGCGTATTCCAGATCGCCATTCTAATAAGCTTGAACCCGCGGAGAACGGTTTTGAAGGGGCAACTCCTATGGCAAATGGGAATGGAGATGAGCTTGTTGAAGGATCTGATGCTAATTCAGAAGCTTCAAGCGAAGCCTCTGAAGTTTTGACAATTGAGCAACGTCGGGCTTACAAACTTGAACTTCAGGTGTGTGATTATCCAATTTCCTTAATGCAGGCAGAAATAATTTGTCTCTATTATTTGCTAATTCTTTTTTGGTGGAATCCCCTGTGAAAAATTTCTGCCAGGAAGGTATTTCTCTTTTCAACAGGAAACCTAAGAAAGGAATTGAATTTCTCATCAATGCAAATAAGGTGGGCAACTCACCAGAGGAGATAGCAGAGTTTCTTAAGAATGCATCAGGCTTGAGCAAGACTTTAATTGGTGATTATTTAGGTGAAAGGGAAGAAGTTTCGCTGAAAGTGATGCATGCATATGTTGATTCTTTTGACTTCCAAGGAATGGAATTTGATGAAGCTATAAGGGTGTTCCTACGAGGATTTAGATTGCCTGGAGAAGCACAAAAGATTGACCGGATCATGGAGAAGTTTGCTGAACGTTATTGCAAGTGCAACCCAAAGGCATTTACAAGTGCTGACACAGCCTATGTTCTTGCTTACTCTGTCATATTGCTGAACACTGATGCTCATAATCCTATGGTGAAAAGCAAGGTACAATCCCTTCATTCAGTTGATGGGGCGTTATATCATTGGAAAGTGTTCATATTTCTCTTTTCCTGTCTGCTTTTAAACTGTGCAGATGTCGGCTGACGACTTCATAAGGAATAATCGTGGAATTGATGACGGGAAGGATCTTCCTGATGAGTATCTGAGATCACTATTTGAACGGATATCAAGAAATGAAATCAAAATGAAAGATGATGATCTGGCCCCTCAGCAGAAGCAGTCTTTGAATACTAACAGGATTCTGGGTTTGGATGGTATCTTAAACATTGTGATTCGCAAGCGAGGGGAAGAAAGTCATATGGAGACCAATGATGATCTTATTAGACACATGCAAGAACAATTCAAAGAAAAGGCTCGCAAGTCCGAGTAAGATGAACTGTTTTTCCTTTGTTTTGAATAATTTCCAATCATGAATTCATTGCATAATCATACTTTTTCATTTTTCTTTTCCATTTACCACCCCAGCATATTCTCTTGTCAAACAGTTAATTTTTCCCGAATGGATGTTGCATTAGTCGTGCATAGATATACCCAATAAATTTTGCATCACAGCATCCTGGAGAAATTAATTAATTAATTTTTTTGATCGGTATCCTGGAGAAATTAATTAAATTAACTTGGCAATCGACATTTTGAGTGGCTTGGAATTTCTACAATTTCTACATAATAGTTCTGCTATGCCTGTGTTGAATGCAAAGGAAATTCAATGAATTTGACCATCTTCATGCTCCATCTAAAGCTATAGAATTTGGTACTTCGTGGATTTCTAATCTGGTCATGCGAGGTATCCATTTTAGTGGTATGTTAGAAAGAAAATGCAGGCATTATTTTTGATATATTTTTGTTGGAAATTGTAGGTCAGTCTACTATGCAGCTACAGATGTGGTGATTCTTAGATTCATGATTGAGGCATGCTGGGCTCCAATGTTGGCGGCCTTCAGCGTCCCACTTGACCAAAGTGATGACGATGTAATTTTAGCTCTTTGCCTTGAAGGCTTCCGCTATGCCATCCATGTCACTGCGGTTATGTCAATGAAGACTCATAGGGATGCTTTTGTGACTTCATTAGCCAAGTTTACCTCCCTCCATTCACCTGCTGATATTAAACAGAAGAACATTGAGGCAATTAAGGTTGCTATCTGGCCCTAAATTTTATCACTCTTAATTTTAATTTGTTAATTCATGTTTTCAGTTAATTGTTTTCAAGCGAAATCCTTATAGTTCTAGCATTAGAAATTGGCGCTGTGGGTTTGGATTTGCTGATCTCTCTAGGTGTGCTCTGTATACATGCTCAATTGATGCATGCAGCTACTGTGAAAGTACATTTTGCAATTTAGAATCCAGTTTAACAATACTTTAGTGTGGATCTGATGTTTCATGTACTGGATGATGGTAGGCGATTGTAACCATTGCGGACGAGGATGGAAATTACCTTCAGGAAGCTTGGGAGCATGTCCTGACATGTGTTTCTCGGTTTGAGCATCTACACCTTTTGGGAGAGGGTGCTCCTCCAGACGCCACGTTCTTTTCCTTTCCTCAAAATGAATCTGAAAAATCAAAACCAGCAAAATCAAATATTCTTCCTCTTCTAAAAAAGAAAGGACCTGGAAGAATTCAACAAGCAGCTGCTTCTGTATTAAGGGGTTCATATGATGGTGGCAATGCTTCTGGGGCAGTCACATCTGAACAGATGAACAATTTAGTCTCCAACTTGAACATGTTGGAGCAAGTTGGAAGCTCAGAAATGAATCGGATTTTCACACGGAGTCAAAAATTGAACAGTGAGGCTATCATAGACTTTGTGAAGGCTCTCTGCAAGGTTTCTATGGATGAATTGAGATCTGCTTCTGATCCCCGTGTTTTCAGCCTAACAAAGATTGTAGAGATTGCGTATGCACCTTTTGTCATTTCCCCCCGGTTATTTGAAACTTGTTCTTAATGTTGAATGCTAGACTGTATATGTAATTTTTATCTCTTGTGGCAGGCACTATAACATGAACCGCATCAGACTTGTGTGGTCAAGCATCTGGCACGTGCTATCTGAGTTCTTTGTAACCATTGGTTGCTCTGAAAATCTATCAATTGCAATTTTTGCCATGGATTCTTTACGGCAATTGTCGATGAAATTTTTAGATCGAGAGGAGCTGGCAAATTATAACTTCCAGAATGAATTCATGAAACCTTTTGTCATTGTCATGCGTAAAAGCAGTGCTGTTGAAATCAGAGAGCTAATTATCAGATGCGTCTCACAAATGGTTTTGTCTCGAGTGACTAATGTTAAATCAGGGTGGAAGAGCATGTTCATGGTACACATTCTACTTCTGTGTCTGTTTTAAATTACAAAAGAAGCTCACTTAGTTTTGCTCGATATTATGCTAATTATTGTCATTGTTCTTGAACCTTTTTCAGGTTTTCACAACAGCAGCTTATGATGATCACAAAAACATTGTACTCTTGGCTTTTGAAATAATCGAGAAGATTATACGAGACTATTTCCCATACATCACGGAGACTGAAACCACCACTTTTACTGACTGTGTTAACTGCCTCATTGCATTCACCAATAGTAGATTCAACAAGGAAATTAGCCTGAATGCTATTGCTTTTCTCCGGTTCTGTGCAACCAAACTTGCTGAAGGGGATCTCGGGTCTTCATCACGGAATAAAGAAAAGGAAGCTTCAGGAATGATCTCTCCTTCCCCTCGAAGGGGTAAAGATGGAAAGGTGGAGAATGGAGAAATCATGGAGAAGGTTGATCACCTGTACTTCTGGTTCCCACTGTTGGCTGGTAAGAGGATGCATTACAACTTACTTTAGCTGTACTTATTTTCCAATTGACCAGGAATGATTTACTGAGGGCATCATGGGATTGCTATCCCTGAAAAAATAATTAGTATAGATTAGTTGCACAAACCCTCGGAGGGCTTCTCAGCAGAAATTTCTTGCTTAATGCTTAACAAAAATAAGAGAGCCATCGGGCTTAGTTGTTTTCATAGGATTTTCTTTGTTTCCAAAGGTCTCCAGAGTTTGACTGCCAAAATAGGGCCTTTAAAGTTTTCTCCTCCAAACTAACTGAAAAATGTGAGGAATAAAAGGCAGGAAAAGTTAAATCAGTTTGCATGCGTTTAGGTCCTTTATAGAACCAGTAGTTGTCTAGGGGAAATGCTACTGTTTAATGTAGAAGGGAATGAAAAACTCTCTTAATATCTTCCTTTCCTTCTTTTCTTATTTGATATATAATTAAGGCTTAGATGAAGAGTACCAAGGAGGGTGCAACCTGTTGTGAGGAGAAATATCTGAGATCTATAGAGAAGAAAGCTTGTGAAATGACTTGCCACTATTAAGACCAACAAAATAGTGGAGAGCCATTTGTACCTTTACAACATGAACATGTGGTTGTTGTGGGGGTCCTTCCTTTATTCTCAGATTCCCTGTCTGTTTTCTCACCATACTACCAGGAAAATGGATAAAGACATTAAAACAAACTATTTAAACCAGAAAACCAGACCATGATTGAAGCCTCTAAAATGCAGAACAGAGCCATATCCATTGGTACTAGAGTGCTATTCTGATATGAAATCCATTGTAGTTTATATGACTTTGTTATTTTCTCCCACGTCACCTGCCATCTACCTCTCAATCCAAATCTACTCGATGCTGTTTATCAGGAAATGGTTGCTCTTACTACTAGCTATGCAAAAGAGATATGGAAGTCCAAAATTGGCTTAACTAAATTATAACTTATCATGAAAAAAGTATTCTATGCCTTCTCTGGTATTAGCTAAGGAAAAGCAATCACTGTCCCCAGACAATCCCTCTCCATTCTGGAACCCAGCCTTAACCCTCTGATTTTAGGATCTGATGCAACGGGGATGTTGCTTCTTAGTGCCCTGGCTTTTATAAGAAACTATCTTCCTCAGTCATGAATCTTCAGATTGATTTACTGATGAGCTTTGTTGTTGATGGGGAAAGATTTTTTGCAATACTATATGCATGGCTTATTCATGAGAGATTTCTATTCATCCCTTTATAAATTGGCTTGGACTTTTAGTTATTTGCATATGACTTCTACAGGTTTGTCAGAGCTCAGCTTCGATCCTAGGCCTGAAATCAGGAAAAGTGCCTTGCAAGTACTGTTTGAGACTTTACGCAACCATGGACACCATTTTTCGCTGCCTTTATGGGAGAGAGTATTTGAATCAGTTCTCTTCCCTATTTTTGACTATGTGAGACATGCTATTGATCCTTCTGGAGGGAATTCACCCGGGCAAGAGCCAGACAGTGAGATGGGTGAGCTTGATCAAGATTCATGGCTCTATGAGACATGCACTCTGGCCCTCCAACTAGTTGTGGATCTTTTTGTCAAGTTTTATGGTACAGTGAATCCCCTACTAAGAAAGGTTCTAACACTTCTCGTGAGTTTCATCAAGCGTCCTCACCAAAGCCTTGCTGGTATTGGTATTGCTGCATTTGTCCGGTTGATGAGCAACTGCGGGGATCTCTTCTCTGATGAGAAGTGGCAGGAAGTGGTTCTGTCATTCAAAGATGCAGCTAATGCGACTCTCCCTGATTTCTCCTTTATTCTCAGTGGGGAAACCACAGTTGGGAGCTATGGACGCACGATCAATAGACAAAATAGTGACGAGCCAGCTGAGTCTGGGACTCCTGATGATGATCCAGAGAATGCAAGGGCTCAGCATCTTTTTGCTTCTATTTCTGATGCGAAGTGCAGAGCTGCTGTCCAACTTCTACTTATCCAGGTAGTTTCTTCATTTCATGGTTCTCAATTAAGGATGAGAATAAACTCAACAAAAAGATGTGAGGTCTGTATGTAGGGCAGGCAGTAATATCAAATTTGCAGCCGCATTTCTGTTTTACATGCTTGTGCAAACTCAGGGAAGCATAGTAGACTAGCCTAGATTTTAGGGTCATGTTGCTGTTGGAAACCCAACAATTTCTAGAACTGAGACACTAAAGTTTATTTACTGAAAAGAAAATAAATAGTCTGACTCTCAGTCCCCTTAAGTTGGGTCTTTCAAAAAATGGGAGTCAACCCTGTTGGAGAAGTACCTGATCGCCTTGGTTCTGTTTTCAGTCAACTTTTAGTATGGTTTACACCCAACAATTACAGTACAAATGGAAGTTCTCTAATTTTCCTAGCATTTGATATCCGTTCCTTATCATTTTGCTCTTAGGGGTTTGGAGTCTTTATTTGCTTCTCTGCATTCTTTTTGGTTTTGGGAGAAATACTGAGTTTTCATCATTGACTGACAGGCAGTGATGGAGGTCTACAGCATGTACCGCTCTCGCCTTTCTGCCAAGAATATATTGGTCCTCTTTGATGCTCTGCGTGATGTGGCATCACATGCACACAAGATCAATACTGATGCTGCTCTGCGTTCAAAGTTGCAAGAATTTAGCTCGATGACGCAAATGCAGGACCCTCCATTGTTACGTCTCGAGAATGAGTCCTACCAAATTTGTCTGACATTCTTACAGAATCTGATGCTGGACAGGCCTCTGGATTACGATGAGGTTGAGGTGGAGAAGCACTTGGTTGACCTTTGTCAAGAGGTTTTACGGTTTTACATCTCGGCTTCCTCCTCAGGACTTGTAACCAAGTCTTCTTCAGGAGAGCAGCCACGTTGGCAAATTCCTTTAGGCTCTGGGAAGCGAAGAGAATTAGCTGCTCGCGCTCCTCTTATCGTGGCGACATTACAAGCCATATGCAGTATGGGGGAAAGTTCATTCGAGAAGAACTTGGTTTGTTTTTTCCCACTGTTTTCAAGCTTGCTATGCTGTGAACACGGCTCGAATGAAGTCCAGGTAGCTCTGAGCGAAGCGCTAAGCTCATCAGTGGGCCCTGTCTTGCTCAGATCCTGCTGATCTCCGGTAAAAACGAACTTCCTGTTTGATATGTATGATAGTTTTGCTCATGTAACTTCTCTCCTCTTTTTCTGTAATAGTTAATTCTTTTTTCGGAATTAGAAGTGATAGAATATTGAAGAGATAGATATATTTTTGTCTCTAGCAGTGGCTTTTTAAGTTTTTTCTTCGGTAGAAATCCTCCCTCCGGTATTCACACAGGTTCCCAAGATCTTTCCCTCCTATGCATGAGTAAATTATTCATCTATTTTTTTCCAGAATGGTATATTGTATGAATGCTTGGATTTGGATTTGGATTTGGAGTTGAGAAGCGCTTTAGTTGGTTTCTCGGTCTAAAGCTCCTGTAAATCTTTTGCATATGATGTGTGAATTTCTTAGGGAAATGACAAATAGCCCAATCAATCTCTCCTCTATTATTCCTCAAATTCACTCAATTTTTTCAGGGTTTTAGCATATTTTGGAGTGCGTACAGAAATTATCATTATAAGCTTTGTTCTAGTCTTATGTTTAAGAGTTCTTTTTGCATTTTTAAGTTCTATAACAATTTTTTCAATGAATTAAGTTAATACGATGATTTATTATGCTAAATACTTTAAGTAATGAAAATAAAAATTAAAAGTTGTTTGTTATAGATTGACATTATGATTGGTTTATTTCTAACAAACATGGAGTAGTGACTATTAAAGAAAGGTTTTGACAAATTATAATTGTATCATTTTAACTTTTATTAATTTTTTTTTCATTTAACCAAATATGTAAGCCCTTCCAAGTAATTTATAAGATACTTTTCAATATTTATAGCTTTTCTTTTCTTTTTTCCTTTATTTTATTTTATTTACTAATAGTCATTTTCACGGGGCCCTCCTTGGCCATTGGGTGAGGTGACCTTGCCTGCTCAAGCGACTTTGGCTAGGAGCTTGAGCAATTAAGGGCTTGCATGGTAATGCTTCCAGAAATAATTAATTATGTTATTTTGTTTTCGGGAGCGGATTTATAACAGAAATGTGTTTGATAAATTTTTTGTTTTCGGGAATTTTTGTTTTCGAGAATAAATTTGTTTTCTGAAACAGATTTGAAGTAGAATTCAGAAGCAAAAAAAAGTTATAATCACTTTTTTTTCCCTTCCCTTTCTTCTTTTTCTTCCTCTTCCTCCTCCCACCCCATCACCACCCCATTGCCGCTGTCGGCAAGCAGTTGAGTGAGGTTTGGCGAGCGGTTGAGCGAGGTCCGGTGAGCTTGACGAGGCGCCGGTCGGCGTAAGGCTCGCCCAGCCCGACGAGGCTCGGCCTTGCCTAGATCTGCGAGGCTAAGCCTCGCTGGTGGTCGGGTGAGGTTCAGCAAGCTCATCGGAGCTTGCGGGCCACCACCATCAGTGCCGGCGACCAAGATGGGAGAAAAAAGAAAAAGAAAAAGAAAAAGAAAAAAAGAAAATTATAATAAAAAGAAATTAAAAGAATCAAAAGATTATAATTTTTTATCAAATGCATTTTTGTTCCTAGAGTAAAAATTTAATACAGTTACCAAATGCCTTTAAATGCTTAGAAATTGTTTTTGGGAACAGAATAAAAAAGAATAATTTCTGAGTAGAAATTGTTTCCGGAAATAGAAATGTTGTCATACAGGCCTCAAGTGACCGACTGTAGCTTGGAACTCACTCTAGATTTCATGTCCATGTCTATGAGCCTTGAGCTCTCACAGTCGTTGCCATGAGCTTGAAGCTCAAGTAGTAGGTGAGGCCAGAAGACCATCGCAACTTGCCTAGATTTGGGCAAGGTTGGGTGAGGGTATTGTGGCCCTCATCTAGTAGCTAGTGAGACCCTTGCAGTCCAGTTGTAAAAATAAATAAATAATAAAGAAATAAAAGAGATAAAAAGAAAAAAAAGGACAAATAGTTTTTAAAAATAATATTAAGAATTGTCTACGTTAGTGCCGCATAGCCAATCTAAAATTAGATGGATGGATTTAATGGGCAAAATTGAAAGATTGAATATTGAATTGATAAAAGTGTAGTGTGCTTAGAATTTTTCAGACAAATTTTCCTTATAAGTTATGTTTAGTTAAAGGTTATCGAATGCATTTAATAACGTTGATTGTTGAAATATTTAATTTTCCGTGCTTAATGTAAGCCTTCAAATAATAAAATAACCAAATTGTTGGGGAAAATGCTATTTTTTACAATGAGAGAGATAATTTTTTACTTGTGTAAAGCAAAGTGCAATGTCACTGCCTAAACCAAT
This sequence comes from Corymbia citriodora subsp. variegata, assembly GCA_014858505.1. Taxonomy (NCBI): domain Eukaryota; kingdom Viridiplantae; phylum Streptophyta; class Magnoliopsida; order Myrtales; family Myrtaceae; genus Corymbia; species Corymbia citriodora. The sequence goes on from CM026414.1 coordinate 12,443,638, forward strand.
TTAGGGAAAATATCAATTAAAAAAAATAGATGCTGAAACTCACTTTGAATCTTGTGTCCTTATGTTTTGTCTGCAAGCCTTGAGCTCTCACAATCGTTGCCATGAGCATGAAGCTCAAGCTGTGGGTGAGGTTGCCTCACCCACAACCCAAAAGGCCATTGTGGCAATGAGCAAGTCTGCCTTGCCTGTGGCCGTGCTAGCCTTGACCAAATTTGAGCAAAGTCAGGTGAGGGTGTTGCGGTCCTCACCTAGCGATAAGTGAGGCCTGGCTAGTGGTTAAAAAAATAAAGAAGGAAAAGAGACATAAAGGAAAAAAGGAAAAAAAGAAAAGATTTTTTTTTATAGAATATTAATAAGAATTGTCCATGTCAACACTAGTTGGCCAGTTCGAAATTAGATAGATAAACTCAATTAGCAAAATTGAAAAGTTCATGACCGAATCAACAAAAGTGAAGTTTGTTTAAAATTTTTTGAATAATTTTCCCTTTTAAGTTATGTATAGTTAAAGATTATCAAATGTGCTTAATAGCATTAATTGTAGAAATATTTAATTTTTTGTGCTTAATGGGAGCCTTCAAATAATAGAATAACCAAATTGTTGGGAAAAAAAGTTATTGTTAAAATGAGAGAGATAATTTTTAATTTTGTAAAGCAATCAATCTTGTAGAGTCCAATGTCACGTTCTACCTAAACCAACTTAGTAATAAGATAAATTAAAAAAAATAGATGCTTGAAACTCACTCCAAATCTCATGTTCTCGTGTCCATGTCTGCAAGCCTTGAGCTTGAGCTCTCATAGTCGTTGCCATGAGCATGAAGCTCAAGCATTGAGCAAGGTCGCCTCACCATAACCATACGGCCACTGTGGCAGTGAGTGAGGCCACCTTGCTTGTGGCCATGATGGCCTTGACCAAATTCCAAGGTTGGGCAAGGGCATTGCAATCCTCACCTAGTGGTCATCGAGGCCCTTGAAGCCTAGTAGTTTAAAAAATAAAGAAGGAAAAGAGAAAAAAAGGAAAAAAAAAGATTTTTTAGTATATTAATAAAATTTGTCCGTGTCAGCACCAATTATGTTAAGTAGCCAGTCTAAAATTAGATGGATGGATTTAATTGCCAAAATCAAAAAGTTTAGGATTGAATCGACAAAAATGGAATATGTTTAAAATTTTTTGGATAACTTTCCCTTTTAAGTTATGTATAGTTAAAGGTCATCAAATGCACTTAATAACATTAATTGTCGAAATATTTAATTTTTTGTGCTTGATGAGAGCCTTCAAATAATAGAATAACCAAATTGTTGGGGAAAAAGTTATTGTTTCAATGAGAGAGAGAGAGAGTTTTTAATTGTGTAAAGCAATCAATCATGTAAAGTCCAGTGTCATGTTCTACCTAAACCAACTTAGTAATAAGATAAATTAAAAAAGTAGATGCATGAAACTCACTCTAGATCTCATGTCCTCATGTCCATGTCTGCAAGCCTTGAGCTCTCACAATTGTTACCATGAGCATGAAGCTCAAGTAGCAGGCGAGATCACCTCACCTACAACCCAAAAAGGCCACCTTGCTAGTGGTTGTGATGGCCTTGACCAAATTTAGCCAAGGTTGGGCGAGGTTATTGCAACCCACACTTGGCGGTCGGCAAGGACCTTGTAAATTGGTAGTTAAAAAAATTAAGAAGGAAAAGAGAAGAAAAAAAAATTATTTTTTAGAATATGAATAAGAATTGAATTGTCTATGTTAGCACTGGTTGTACCATGTAGCTAGTCTAAGATTGATGTGACTCAATTAGTAAAATCAAAAGGTTTAAACTAAATCGGCAAAAGTGGAATGTGTTTAGAACTTTTTGGATAATTTTCCCTTTAAGTTATGTATAGTTAAAGATTATCAAATGCACTTAATAACGTTAATTGCTGAAATATTTAATTTTCTATACTTAATGTGAGCCTTCAAATAATAGAATAAGCAAATTGCGGGGAAAAAGGTTAATGTTAAAATGAGAGGGATAATTTTTAATCGCGTAAAGCAATCAATAATGTAAAGTCCATGTCCTGTTATGCCTAAACCAATTTAGGGACAAGATAAATTAAAAAAATAGATGCTTGGAACTCACTCTAGATCTTGTGTCCTCATGTCCATGTTTGCGAGCCTTGAGCTTTCACAATTGCTACCATAAGCTTGCAGTGGGTGAGGTCGCCTCACCCATGACCAAAAAGGCCATGTGGCGGCGAGGGAGGCTGCCTTGCCTGTGGTCGCATTGGCCTTGCCCAAATTTGAGCGAGGTCAGGCGAAGACATTGTGGCCTTTACATAGCGGTTAGCAAGATACTTGCAAGCTAGTGATTAGAAAAAAAATAAAGATGGAAAAAAGAAAAAAAGAAAAATGAAAAGATAAAACAAATTTTGAAAAAATTATTGAGAATTGTCTACGTTAGTATTAGCTATGTCACGTGATTGGTCCAAAATTAGATGGATGGACTCAATTGATAAAATCGAAAAATCTATAACTGAATCGACAAAAGTATAATGTGTTTAGAATTTTTTAGACGAATTTTTCTTTAAGTTATGTATTGTTTAAGGTTATCAAATGTACTAATAATGTTAATTGTTGAAATATTTAATTCCTCAAAATCTTGACCTTAAAACTCAGGCTTTGTTGGAAGGTCTTGGGTCATAGTGAAGCGAAATTGAGGTCGACTTCACCAACCTATATTTTTTAAGGGTGTTTCCACCTACAAGGGCTGCCAGTTGTAGTCCCTCCAATAAGGGTGCTTAGCTTAGCTGCGTTCCTTATTTTAATGTGTCGGTACTTGCACTTCTTGCATTCTTTGTTTCAAGTTGTATATTTTTCTTCCCTAACAATGTGTGATACCCCTTGTTTTATGTCTCATGATTCAAAAAAAAAAAAAACACTTTAAGGATTTACTCAAGTTCGTATTCTACTTAATGTGGGCCTTCAAATAATAGAATAGCCAAATTGTTGGGGAAAAAGTTTATTATTACAATGAGATAATTTATTAAGTAAAGCAATCAATCATGTAAAGTCCAATGTCATGTTCTGCTTAAACTAACTTAGGGATAAGATAAATTTAAAACATAGATGCTTGAAACTCACTCTAGATATTGTGTCACCGTGTCCATGTCTACGAGCCTTGAGCTTTCACAGTTGCTGCCATGAGCTCGAAGCTCAAAGGCAAGGTTGCCTCACTCACAACCCAAAAGGCCATTGTGGTAGCAAGCAAGGCCACCTCACCCGTGGCTGCAATGGCCTTGTCTAAATTTGGTTAAGGTCGGGTGAGGGCATTGGGGCCCTCAGCTAGTGGCCGGTGAGACCCTTGTAGGCTAGTAGTAAAATAAATAAATAAATAAATAGATAAATAAAGAGGGAAAAGAGAAAAAAGAAAAATAATACTTATTAATAATTGTCTACGTCAGTGTCACGTAATTGGTCCAAAATTAGATGGATAAACTTAATTGGTATAATCGAAAGGCTTATAACTAAATTGATAAAAGTGGAGTATGCTTAGAATCTTTTGGACAATTTTCCCTTATAAGTTATGTATAGTTAAAGGTTATCAAATGCACTTAATAACGTTAATTGTTGAAATATTTAATTTCTATACTTCATGTGAGCGTCTATATAATTAGAATAACCAAATTGTTGGAGAAAAAATTTATTGTTACAATGAGACAGATAACTTTTAATAGTGTAAAGCAATCAATCATGTAAAGTCCAATGTCACGTTCTGCCTAAACTCATAAGATAAATTATAAAAAAATAGGTGATTGGTCCAAGTTGAAACTTTGACCTTAGCCGCCTTGACCTGCATTGCCTCCAAGCAATTTTATTTTAAAACATTTTCAAGAGTTTTAGACGTTGATAATCAATTTTTTACATGGAATTAATTCCACTGATATCAAGATTGATACTATCTTGATGTAAAGAGTACTCTTTTTGCTTTCCTGTCGAAATTTTTAAATATCACCTAAATTTTCAGAAATTATGAAAAACTTATGAATCTTCGTGTCAATATTTGTATATCGTGAAACATTTTGGATGTTTGAAATTGGTAAAAGTCAAAGTATGTACGCTACATGATTTACATTAAGCAAAATGTGAAAAGAAAACTCTAATTAGACACACTCTTCATTAAAAATGGAAGGTGATTATAAAAGTTTAGGCATCATTGTTTAACCCATTTAGTATATTTGACATCTTAATATTTCTAGCATTGCATTTACCCGGGCACCATTTCTCTTCCTTTCCAATGTTTTTCTTGCACCAAAGCAAATTTTTTAATATTGTGCCTTGTCTAGTCAGACGTCAAACAATCGATTCAGCATAATCTAATGACTCATATGAAATGGATTAATATAGATCAGGCATACCTAATACTCTTCCCAAATAATGACATGTGAGACTCAACTACTCCTCTTGCGCATAGTCCAAGGGTCTAATGTATGAATTCATTTTAATTTTCCTCGGGAAATTGTTAGAATAAGCCCATTTGAGAATCTTAAGCTTTACACACACATCGCAATTTAATTTAAATATTTTAATTTGCACAATTGATTCCCAAGCCCTTTTAAGAAAAGTACAATCAAGTTTTTGGATAAATAATGCCATCTATGTGGCAATACTTGGAATTTTGCGGACATGACAACTTCAAATTGCCTTCTTCAACACACTTATGGAGGACTTGAATTATACTTTTCAGTGAAGTTAATAGCTTAATCGCTTAAGTGGAGGATTTCTCAGCTTCATCCCTCTTTCGACGAAAGATTACGACTTTACTGCACCAATCGAAGTGTTTAGAGCCCGATCATATTTCATTAATAAAGCTCAGTAGCTTTCTGGTCTGTCTCCCCAAAATTGTCTCTACCGTCCGTCTCTTTCGATTCCATGTCCTCATATCAGATGCTTCACTTAATAGATTCCTCGTTAAGCTATAAAAGCAGCTGAGGTTGGTAATAGATTCCTGAAAAAATACAGACGCAAGTACTTATATCACTTACACATCACTCTGTTCTCTCCTTCCTTTTGCTTCTGAAGATGGCTCAGCTGAAGTGCCAGCCGGAGCTCCGGTTGCCGAGCAATGATCTCAAGAGGTTCTTCTTTCTGTGCTTTTGCTCAACGAATATGCGTGTATATATGTACGTTTCCATGTGTTCTTACGTCGTGCGCGAGTGCACATAAGAACGTGAATTGTTTCCCGTTCTTGGGATGGGGTGTAGTAGTAAGTGGGTTCGATGAACAGTTCATGGGCGGATCACAAAGAAACACGAAACACCCTTTTGGCTTTGAGTTAGGTACCCGCAATCGGGTGCTCGTAAAAAGGTTGAATTGTTCACGATGATTGTTCCCTCAGCAGTTCTAAAGAAATCCTCTTTTGAGAACGGACGAGCTCGGGATGAATTTTTTCGACCTTTATTTGTATCGATCTGGTTTATGTTGCTTGTGCAAGAAAACTAGAGCTGTCAACTGTTCTTGCAACTTCTGTTCCATCTGTTTCAACTTCTTTATACGCTTCTTTGTTTCTCCCTTTTTCTTTTTTTTGTTGTGTGTGCTTGCTACCGATTCTGGAACAGAAGGAACGGGAATTGGTGGCCTCGAAAGACGACTGTAGTCCCTAATCTCTGCCTCCCAGGGCGAAGCAATGAGATCCGATACAGGTGATCCATAAAAAATGTGTGCACGACGAGACATAATGGAAAATCCTACTTATAGATGTTACATGATTCATTGTGAATGCCTGTAAAGGTTGCGAACGTGCTTGTCGATGCCGTGTTTCAACAAAGTTCTGTTCTATCCAACAAATTCATATCATGACAAAGTCAAAAGGATCTTCAATTTTTGTTTCTATGCATTGCCCGCTGCTGCACGAGGTGAAAATGCACTTATTAAGCAGTTGGCCTTGCTATGATTCATCGCTTTGCTAATCCAGGTCACTGGTCGAGGACATCAGATCACTCCGGCTGATCACAGCTATCAAGACACCGTACCTACCCGATGGCAGATTGGACCTCAAAACCTACGATGGCTTGATTGATATGCAGATCGCGAAGGGTGTGGAAGGAGTCATCGTTGGTGCCACAGCCGGGGAAGGCCATTTGATGAGCTGGGACGAGCACATCATGCTCATTGGACACACTGTCACTCGCTTTGGTGCTTTGCTCAAGGTGATCGGCAACACCGGAAGTACTCCACCGGGGAAGCAGTGCGGGCCACTGAGCAGGGCTTTGCTGTGGGAATGCATGCTTCCCTTCACATCAATCCTTACTATGGCAAAACATCGATACCTGGCTTGCTTGCTCACTTCAATAGTGTTCTGCCTTTGGGCCCGCTGATAATATACAATGTGCCAGTAAGGACAGGTCAGGACATTCCTCCTAGCGTCATCCAAACCTTGGCTACAAGCCCGAACTTTGTCGGCATTAAGGAATGTGTCGGACATGATCGTGTTAAGCAGTATGCAGAGGAGGGGATCACGGTTTGGTGCGGGATGGATGATCAATGCCATGACTGTAGGTGGGATTTGGGGGCTACAGGATCGATGTCTGTCGCCAGCAATTTGATTCCCGGCTTGATGCTTGAATTGGTCACAGGGAAGAAGAGTCCTCCATTGAACGAAAAGGTCCTGCCTTTGGTCGAATGGCTCTTCCACGAGCCAAACCCGATCGGAGTGAACACTGCTCTGGCTCAACTCGGGGTGATCCGGCCGGTTTTCAGGCTCCCTTACGTGCCCCTTCCTCTATCGAAGAGGCATGAGTTCGTGGGCTTGGTGAAGGACGTTGGAAGAGAGCATTTCGTGGGAGATGGAGAAGTTCAGGTACTCGACGACGACGACTTCATCTTGGTGGGAAGGTATTGATACTGGTCATCTTCATTCCAAGAAAACAACCTTCATGTTTCATTTTGCCTCCTCAGATGTACTATGTTGTTTCAGTCACGAAATTGGCCGGAACAAGAGGTCAGATGTATCACTTTGAAATTAAGAAGCATTAAACGTATTAACTGTCAACATGATTTGGGTTCCTTTTCTTCTGCCATACTTAATTCTACTTGTCTAGCAAGTAACATCTAAGAGGAGTGATTACTCTGCGACCGACTTCTTGTATCGGCAAATTGGCAGGGAACGGAAATTCTAATCACCCCCGACATGCCTAAATGACTTCATCTTCAGGTTGATGAATATGTAATCGTGACAAATACGTCCCCTCGATTAAGTGAGATTTCTGAAACTAGGAGGAGAAAAAGAGAGCATCGGAAATTGCTGAAGAACCGAGACACTTACTGTCACACCTCGAAATTGCAAGAAAAGGGAATATGACACGGCCGTCCTTCCACACGAAGGACGCAGTTTCAATATAACCAACAACCTGATATCAACATATATAAACTCAAGCCTATATATATATATCAGATAGATCAACACGTTGGCTATACATCAGAGTTTATATAATTCAAATAGACTAACATGTTGGCTATACATCAGAGTTTTTATAATTCTCCAAAATAATATTAACAAACAAAACTCAGCCAAAAAGAATCAAAAGTTTCCTCCCAACAGCGCTCTCGCTTTACTCGTCGCTAACCGAGGAACCTGAAAACATAAATGATGAGTGAAATGAGCAACCATCGCCTAGTGAGTAATACATATCTTCTAAGCAGATCGGACAAGCACTGTGTATGGATTCAAAGAAATCCCATAATCTTTAAACTCCATTCAATATATAAAATACACAATGAATCATATAGGAGTTACTTTTATACTTATATGAAAAACTCATTTAAATAACCATCACAATGCAAGAATCAATGGTCAAGTCCATTGAATAATCTCCATTCAAAAATCACAAGTCAATGGTCCATCCATTGACTAATCTATTGATCAATCTCTTACCATGGTCACAACACAACGCCTTATGACAAGGCGACCAAGATTCCCCCCTTGGCAAGGTCTCCACCTATAATGCTGGTGGCTCGGCCCAGAAAGATATCCTACGCAACATGCCTTTCAATGGGCTCACAGTAATAATGAGCAAAATAACCATAATCCAATATCAGAAAGTCAATCCAGGAATCAATATAATAAACCAAATAAATACATTTTTGCAATATCATCATCAACAATTTTTCAAGTCATCCACATACTTTTTCATAAACCATTTGCAAAGCACTTAAAAATATATTTTGCCTTCTACTACTTTGCATAATACGTTTTCCAAACCTTTATAAATAATCAAAAGGTAGTCCATGCTCGATCCGATTTTTTATGCAATAACAATGTCATTTCATAACCACATACTATATATAATCCATATAATTTTCTCAATTCAAAGAAGATATAGTACCACTCACCTCGTCGCCTACGATCCAATAAAACGATATTTGAATCGTCAAACTAGCGGTCCTAACAAATAATTGAGGAATGAGTTAAAACCCGATAAAACTCTACCTCATTTATTGAGACAACTAAATCACGTCTTAATACTAATAAAATGACCCCTAAGAGTTAACAAAATGCCTAACAAAAGCAATTTATTCAAAGCCGTTCAAGAAGCGAGACTAGGGTGCAAAACTTGATTATGTCATAACTTTCTCATCCAAACTCCGATTCAAGCAATCTTGTAGTCAAAACGAAGATAATTCCGAGCACTAGAAGAAAAATTAGTAGGACAATCCAATTTTGAGCCGAAACTGACAAAATCAGACCCCACAGCAACCGCGCGCGTACTGTACATCTAGCGGGCAGAAGTTCAAAATTCAATTTCGGACAAACCACAAGCTCAAATCCAATTCCGTAAAATCTCACGGGTCCATAACGTCTTAAAATACCATTCTTATAAATTTTCACAGCTCAATAACATAAAAATCGGACTTTGCCGCTCAATATTTCCAATATTCCGAATTTGAGCTCTAAACCGGAAAAATACTTCGATTGGAGAAATAAGAGGCACGTGTACTCACCAGGTGTTGTATAAAATAGTTGAGTCGGCTTTGTGAGGCTCCCATGGCGCACACGTGCGAAACCCTCTCCTCCTTTCCCTTTCTCCTTCTCTCCCTCTCTTCCCTTTTCTCTCTTTTTCCTTTCTCCTTCGCGACTGCTTCTGGTTTCTGAAAGTGGGAGACAAAACCCCACTTATTCTCTCTCCTCTCCTTTGACTTTTCAACTCCCTTTCTTCTCTCTTTTTTTTTCTTTTAAATCCATGTGGAGCCCACCAGCCAACAAAAGAACCGAATATTACATCATACCCTCCTTAAAAAAATTTCGTCCTCGAAATTTGAACTTGTCTTAATCCTTAAACAGATGCGGATATTTGCGTTTCACTTCCTCCTCAAGTTCCCAAATAGCCTCTCTCTCTCGGTATGATTTTGCCATTGTATTTTCACATAAGGAATAGTTCGTCGTCGCAACACTTGATCCTTCTTGTCGACGATGCGGATAGGGCGCTCTTCATACGTCAAGTTTTCTCTTAATTTCAACGGTGAAAAATCCAGTACGTGGTTAGAATTTGGCACATATTTTCGCAACAAGGATACATGGAAGACATTGTGAACACCTGAGAGTGCCGGGGGCAAGGCCAATTTATAAGCAACTTCACCAATCTTTTCTAAGATCAAGAATGGTCCCACGTATCTTGGACTTAACTTCCCACGGGTGTCAAATCTCATTACACCCTTTGTAGGAGAAACCTTTAGGAATACGTGATCACCCACATTAAATTCTAACTTGCGTCTCTTAAGGTCTGCATAACTTTTCTGACGACTTTGAGTCGTTCTGAGACTTCACCAATCTTTTCTAAGATCAAGAATGGTCTCACATATCTTGGACTTAACTTCCCACGGGTGTCAAATCTCATTACACCTTTGTAGGAGAAACCTTTAGGAATCGTGATCACCCATATTAAATTCTAACTTGCGTCTCTTAAGGTCTGCATAACTTTTCTGACGACTTTGAGCCGTTCTGAGACGTTCTCGAACCAACCTAACTTTTTCTTCCGACTGTTGAATGAACTCAGGGCCAAGTAGTCTTTTCTCACCAACATCGCCCCAACAAATAGGACTTCTGCATTTTCTGCCATACAAAGCTTCAAAATGTGCCATTTTAATGCTGGAATGATAACTGTTGTTATAAGAAAATTCTGCCAAGTGTAGATGTTCATCCCAAGAACCGCCAAAGTCAATAATACATGATCTCAATATATCCTTTAACATTTGGATTGTTCTCTTTGACTGCCCATCTGTTTGTGGATGAAAAGCTGTACTCAAGTTGAGTTTAGTGCCCAACGCTCCTTGCAAACTCTTCCAAAAGTTAGACACGAATCTAGGATCCCTATCAGAAATAATGCTTATTGGAACTCCATGAAGCTTCACTATCTCGTTAATATATCACTTGGCCATGTCTTCCATTGAAAGGCCAAATCGATATGCCAAAAAGTGTGTGGACTTAGTTAATCGATCAACAATCACCCATATAGCATTCTTACCACTTGGTGTCCTCGGTAGACCAACCACAAAGTCCATAATGATATGCTCCCACTTCCATTTAGGTATCTCTAGGGGTTGTAATTGCCCACCTGGTTTCTGATGCTCAATCTTCACTTGTTGGCAAACTAGACATTGATCAACAAATTTTACCACATCTTTCTTCATGTTGACCCACTATAAGTTTTCTCTCAAGTCTCTATATATTTTAGTACTTCCTGGATGAATAGAGAATCTAGTACTGTGAGCTTCCTGCAATATCTCCTTTTTCAGTTCTGAATCATTAGGAACACATAGCCGACCATGAAACCTTAAGGACCCATCTACATGTAAACTGAAGTCTACTTGTCTTCTAGCTTCCACACCCTCTCTGAATTTCTGCAATTGAGGATCTTCGTCCTGTTTAGCCTTAATCGTGTCAATCAACATCGGTTGTACTCAGAGGTTAGCTAATTGAGCACCAAGATGATACACCAATACCTCTAAGTCCAACTTCCTCATATCTTCAAGGATAGGTTTCTGAGAAGTAAGTAAAGTTGCCATATTTCCAATGGACTTACGACTCAAGGCATCTGCTACCACATTAGCTTTACCTGGATGGTAATTGATAGACAAGTTATAGTCCTTTAAAAGTTCTAGCCATCTTCTTTGCCTCATGTTTAATTCCTTTTGAGTAAAGATATACTTCAGACTTTTGTGATCAGTAAAAACTTCACATTTTTCACCGTACAAGTAGTGACGCCATATCTTTAAGGCAAATACAACCGCCGCTAACTCCAAATCATGAGTGGGGTAGTTCTTCTCATGTGTTTTTAATTGTCTAGAAGCATCGGCAATGACTTTATCACATTGCATAAGAACACAACCCAACCCTTCTTTAGATGCATCACAATAAATTATGAAGCCACCACTTCCTGAAGGTAGAGTTAGTATAGGAGCTGACACTAGCTGTCTTTTTAACTCTTGGAAACTGTGCTCACACTGATCCGACCATACAAATTTAACTCTCTTCTAAGTTAGACGAGTGAGGGGACTAACAATCTTGTACTCAAAACGAAGATAATTCTGAGCACTAGAAAACCCATTAGTAGGACAATCCAATTTCGAGCCGAAACTGACAAAATCAGACCCCACAGCAACCGCGCGCGTACTGTACATCCAGCAGGCAAAAGTTCAAAATTCCATTTCGGACAAACCACAAGCTCAAATCCAATTCCGTAAAATCCCACGGGTCCATAACGTCTTAAACTACCATTCTTATAAATTTTCACAGCTCAATAACATAAAAATCGGACTTCGCCGTACAATATTCCTAATATTCCGAATTTGAGCTCTAAACCGGAAAAATACTTTGATTGGAGGAATAAGAGGCACGTGTACTCACCAGGTGTTGTATAAAATAGTTGAGTTGGCTTTGCGAGGCTCCCACAGTGCGCACGTGCGAAACCCTCTCCTCATTTCCCTTTCTCCTTCTCTCCCTCTCTTCCATTTTCTCTCTTTTTCCTTTCTCCTTCGCGACTGCTTCTGGTTTCTGAAAGTGGGAGACAAAACCCCACTTATTCTCTCTCCTCTCCTTTGACTTTTCAACTCTCTTTCTTCTCCTTTTAAAAAAAAAAAATCCATGTGGAGCCCACCAGCCAACAAAAGAGCCGAATATTACACTTACATGACTAGAAAGGCGTCATGCTTCATCGAGTTGTTTGGATAACAGTTGACAGAAGCATTTCATACACATGGATGCGAGTCACCCTTGGATAAAGGCCACAGAAAACATAGCCAGCACGATGTCACCTGGAGAACCGCAAGCTTTGGTTTTCTTGATTCGCGAGGAAATCAAAAAACAGTACGCAATGCAGACCATCTCATATTGAAAAAGCGAAGTTCCTGTAATAAACTGCAAACCATTCATTCGAGCGGATCGCACCTTTCTTTTCATACACAATCTTCCAACTTTGCAGCCCGAACACTCTGATCAGAAGCATCTGAGTGAAACGCACTCAGATCCTTGTGTTTAGAGGTAAAAACTGTAAGGGCCAGCCTTTTGTCCCAATCGTAATGATACTATCCACCTGTTCAAAAGTAAAAACTATAAGGGCTGACCTTTGATCCCATTCGCATTGATATTATCCGCTTTGGGCCGTAGCTGCACTGCCATTGTCCTCATGGTTTGTTTTTTTGGGTGAAGCCTAGAAAATGCCCCATTGTGAGTTAAGACTGGTATTACACCTTATAAGGCATGTCATCTTACCATCTCAAGCGATGTGAGATTCGCTTCATTCTTGCCCCCTTTGTCATCCTAGAGGCGGAGCCACACTCCCATCCCTCACAAGACTGGAATGTCATAGGCCCACCAACTTCTGCCTAGTTTGTTCCCGCACCACACACTTTCGGCTGGGCTTGGCTTTAATACCATTTGTAAGGGTTGACTTCTGGCTCCATTTACAATGATATTGTCCGCTTTAAGTAGTCGCATTACCATCACCCTTACGGTTTTGTTTTTCTCAGCTTTGCTCAGAAAAGGCCTCATTACGAGTTAAGACTGATGCCACACCTTATAAGACACATTATCTTACTGTTCCTAGGTGATGTGAGATTTGATTTATTCCTATCCTTAAGGCGGAGCTGCACTCCCATCCCTTGTAAACCTGGATCGTTGCAAAAATGAACTTCCTGTTTGATATGCATGACAGTTTAGCTCATGTAGCAAATCCTCATCTCTTTTTCGGTAATAATTTTCGACTTTTCCGGAAATGAGAGAATATGAAAAGATGAGAGATGTTCTTGCCTTCAACATTGGCTTTCAATGAGTTTTCTTCAGTGGAATGCTCCACCCAGGACCCACATGCTGCCGAGATCTTTGGCATTGTCACAGAATTGCAAAGTCGCCATCATTCACCCGACCACTTTTTTTTGTTTTTTCAAAAATAACATTTTCATTCATTTCCATAAAAAAAGCAAGAGAAAAACGGCGCTGTCCACAAATTCTAGACGGTTTGAAAACAAGACAAGCTCCACACAACAAGATAAATTATCAAAATAAAGTTAGGAGTCACACACTCAAAGAACTGGTATGTGTTTTTTTCCAAACCAAAATCAGCGACTGATTCAAATTCGTTTCTAGTAATTGCACACATCGAGAATTCTATTTGTTACTATGGCTTTGTTTTTCGGTGGTGCTTGTCTAAGTTCAACATCCCCAATACCATTGTTGTTCAAAGTAAAAAGGTTGAACAAGCATGGATTTGATCGTGAGAGTGAAACCTTTATGAAACTCCTTCAATTTCCTGTGAAACTGGACTTGTATGTCAACGAAACTCGAGGGAAGCGTAACCCAAACATATACACAAAAATCCCTAGATCTAGACTAGTTTGGGATAGAAACCTCTTAGAAATGGGAAATAAGCTTCTAGATCTAGATTAGATCAGAAGAGAAAAGATCCCAAATAAGAAGAAAAGTAATGAAAAGAAAATAGAGAACCAAATCACTCAAAGAAAAAGGGAGGGGAGGAAGAGAACTAGTTCATGAAATCAGATTCAAGATACCAAAAATTTAAGTGCTAAAAGTGAAAATAAGATACCGAAAATTCAAGTAGTAATTTGTTCGATAATACATAAAACTCATTATAAAAATATTATTGTCTTCTTAGCAGACATGCAATGACGATAAGTATTGAAAGGTTTTGACGCTATCTACTTGTTAAATAGTTTGATTTCTTTTAAGTATCTTATCATCTGACCAAAATTTAAAGCTTTATCTGAAATTTCAAAAAAAAATTATATGTGAATTTACGTGTTATCATTGATATATTGTGAAAATTTCAAGTGTCTAGGACTAAGAAAGTTAAAGTGCGACTTCACAAAATTTATATTAAGTAAAATATAAATTTTAATCAAACCCGTTCTTAATTAAAAAGGAAATGATAATAAGAATCTCGGCATTATTTTTTCAATGAATTTAGTAAATCAAATGTCTAGGACTAAGGAAGTTAAAGTGCGACTTCACAAAAATTTATTTGAATAAATGTAAAAGTTTAATCAAACTCGTTCTTAATTAAAAGGAACATCTCGGCATTATTTTTTAATCAAATTAGTAAATCAAATGTCTTAATATTTCTAACATTGCGTTGACCCAAACACTCTTATGTTTTTGATTATGTGTTTTTATTGCACCAAATGAATTTTTTTTTATAATTTTTCTTGTCTAGCTAGACATCAAACAATGATTTGACATGATCTAAAAGCTTATATGTAGTGGATTAACAAAGAGTACCTATAATTTTCTCAAATATTTGCTCATGAGACTCAATGACTCCTCCATCGGCATATTCCAAAAGTCTAATATATGAAGCTGGTGCATTTTCCCCAGCAGTAGCTAAAATGACAACAAATTTCCTTGTCAAAAAGTTCACACTGAAACTATTAAAAAAGTTTACTGAAAATCCTAATTTTATACACTGAACCCAATTTAATTTAGACATTGTAATTTGTACAACCAATTCCAAAACCTTATTTTAAAAAAAAGAATTGCAATCGAGGTCTTTCGATGAATAAAATATCTACAAAATTATCCACATGAGAACATTTGGAATTTCGCATACACGACAACTTTAAGTTGCAGCTTTCAATACACGTTTCTCGGACTTGATTAAGCGAAGTTAAGGAATTGATTGCTTACGTTAAAATTTTACAACTTCCTCGATCTTATAGCCAAGGTTTACGACTTAATTGTGAAATATTTGGAGCCCTATCATATTCCATTAATAAAACTTGAGACATTCAGGCTAAGGTTTCCCCCAGACTTGACTCTGCCGCTTCCAAATGTCATCATCTCATTTGCTTCACCTTTGACCTCAACTCCATAGCTATTCATCAAAGCCATAAGATGCAGCTGCAGCTGGTAATGGATTTCTACGGACATATCAATACACACAACGAGTGCATATTACTGCATTCTCTCCTGCCTTTTGCTTCTGAAGATGGCTCAGCTGAAATGCCATGGCATGTGCATGAGAGTGTCAGCGCCGGAGCTCCGATTACCGATCGATGATCGCAAGAGGTTCTTCATTCTGTGCTTTCCCTCAAGCCAATTTCAATCAATTATTATCTAGTTTGATCTATAATTACTTTTGAGTTTCAACAAGTATATATGTATGTATGCTTCTATGTGTCATGGACACACGCTAGCTAGCGCACATAAAGAACGTGAATTGTTTCCAGCGCTAGGGATGAAGTGTAGTAGTAAGTCAGATGAAGATTTATGGGCAAAGAACCATGAGATAGTCTTTGGGACTCGAGTTGAGTACTCACGCATCGAATGCTCACGAAAAGATTGAATTGTTCATAATGATTGTTCGCTCAGCAATCCTCTTGTGGTTAAAGGTGAGCTCAGGATGAACTCTTTTCGACCTTTACCTGCATCGGAAACAAGATTGGTTTGTGTATAGCTTGTTAGGAAAGCTAGAGTGTGTGTCAAATGTTCTTGCTACTTCTCTTCCATCTGATTCAACTTCTTATGTGTTTCTTTTGTTTTCCCTTTTTTCATGCGCTCGCAATGATTGCAGGAATAGAAGGAATGCAAATTGGAGGCCTCGAAAGGTGACTATAGTCCATAATCTCTGCCTCCCTGTGCGAAGCCCTGAAATCCAAAACAGGTGATCCATATAAAATGTCCGCACGGCCAGATATATTGCAAAATCCTGCATTGTAGATGTTAAATGCTCAACTCGTTGTGAATGCCTGTTACAATCGCGAATGCGCTTGCCGACATTGTGTTCTAAGAAAGTTCTATGATACAAATTCTATCATGACAAACTGAGATGATTTTCGATTATGTTTCTATGCATTTCCCTGCTGCTGCACGTGGTGAATATGCACTCGTTAAACAGTTGACCGTGTAATGATTCGTGGCTTTGCTTAATCCAGGACTCCGGTTGAGGATATCAGATCGCTCCGGCTGATCACAAGCATCAAAACCCCATACCTACACGATGGCAGATTGGACCTCAAAGCTTATGATGGCTTGATCGATATGCAGATCGCGCAGGGTGTGGATGGAGTCATTGTCGGCAGCACAGCTGGGGAAGGCCATTTAATGAGCTGGGACAAGCACATTACACTCCTTGGACACACCGTCGCTTGCTTTGGCACTTCGCTTAAGGTGATCGGCAACACCGGAAGTAACTCCACTGGGGAAGCAATGCGGGCTACTGAGAAGGGCTTTGCTGTAGGAATGCATGCTTCCCTGCAAATCAATCCTTATTATGGCAAAACATCGATATCTGGCTTGCTTGCTCACTTCAACAGCGTTTTGCCTATGGGCACGACGATAATATACAACATGCCATCAAAGACGGGACAGGACATTCCGCCTAGTGTCATCCAAACATTGGCTGCGAGTCCGAACTTTGTTGGTATTAAGGAATGTGTCGGATATGATCGCATTAGGCAGTATGCAGAGGAGGGGAAAACAGTTTGGTGCGGGATGGACCATGAATGCCATGATGCTAGGTGGGATTTGGGGGCTACGGGAGCGATGTCGGTTGCTAGCAATTTGATTCCTGGCTTGATGCGGGAATTGGTTGCGGGGAAGAAGAGTCCTCCATTGAACAAAAAGCTCATGCCTTTGATCGAATGGCTCTTCCAGGAGCCGACCCCGATCGGATTGAACACTGCTCTGGCTCAACTCGGGGCGGTCCAGCCGGTCTTCAGGCTTCCTTACGTACCGCTTCCTCTATTGAAGAGGCAAGAATTTGTGGGCTTGGTTAAGGACATTGGAAGAGAGCATTTCGTGGGAGAAAGAGAAGTTCAGGTGCTTGAAGATGATGACTTCACCTTAGTGTGAAGGTATTGATATTGGTGATCTTGATTTCACAAAGATATCCTTCATGCTTCATCTTGCTTCCTCAGATTTTACCATGTTCAGTAACGAAACTAGCTGGAACAAGAATCAAGGTGCATCACTTTGGAACTAAGAAGCATTATACGTACAGCTATTTACATGACTTGCATTCCGTCTTTTCCAGCAAACGTTCCGGCCGACGTCATTTTATAGATATTATCTATGCCATCTGAAGAATGCTTATCGGAAGACAACAAAAACTAGGAGGAGAAAAGAGGACACGGAAAATCACTTCGGTGCCGAGACATGTAACTAATGGAGAACCATGAGAGATTACTCGAACATGCTAGCGGCAAAATCTTCCTTCTCATGGAAGCCGACGAAATAAGCAATCCATCAAAAAACCAATTAAAACCAGAAAGGCTTCATCTAGTCACTCCCATGCCAAATCGATAGAAGCATTTTTAATCACATGGATGCGATTTGCACGTGGATAAAGAACATAGAAAACATACACCAATTTAAACCCAATGTCACCTGGAGAACTAGAGGAATCCACAAGCTTTGGTTTTCTTGATTTGCAAGCACGTCAGCAGATGGTATGAAGTAAAGACCATCTCCATTGAAAAGCAAAGTTCCTGCAATAAACTGCAAACTCTTCATTCGAGCGGATCACACTTTCATATATGATCTGCCAACTTCATGGCATAAACACTATGAATTGAAGGATCCCACAGGAAATATCATGAACAAATTATAATTTCTTTACATAATTTAGTTATTTACAAAAGGATGAGACAATGATTCCGGAGGAAAGGGAGGAGGGGAAAGAATGTAGATCCCTTCAGTGTCAAACATCTATAAAGACCTGATTCAGATACCACAAAATTTCTAGCCGAGTGAGTCTTCTTGGGTATCTTCATCATCTTCATTCATCGGATCATCCAAATTTCGACCCTCATCAACTCTACTGCTCTCTTCAATCTCCGTCTCTGAACTTGACTGGCCTTGGGCACTGCCATTAGCATGATCACTCCCAGTGTAATCCTCTGTATCAGAGTCTGAAACAGGAACCTGGTTCTCTCTCCCCTCAGAGTGATCATTATTCATTGTGCCAGCAAACTTTTCCTTCAGATCAGGGGCAACAATCCCAATCATCTCAGTCAAAGCACGTCGTTCTTGATTCAGTCTAGCCACATCAGATGATGGCGTACTTTGACTCTCGGCAACAAAGCCATTGGAATCAGGTAAAGGTGCCGCACCAATCTCATTCTCACCTCTACTTCTAGGAGTATCATTCTCTCCATGGACAGAAGGAGCAGTGCTACAAGCCCAACTCCCAGCAACTTCCGAAGTTAAGAGGTCTGCTGTCCTGATCGTGCCCAGAGTTTCTGCTTCAATATCTTGTGTAGCTTTTAAGGTTTCCGGAGCATTGTTCGATTCATAATGCTGTAGAGTTTCCTGCTCCTGACTAAGTGGTTGAGCATGATCAGCAGTTTCTTGCACATTTTCTCCCTCATCAAGTTGCATTGTGTCCCCGGCCAAAGTACTAACTCGATTCAGATCAATATTTTGCCCACCATCAATTCCAGGGCTCTCAGTCTCGAGAACTTGCTCAGTGTCAACGGGATCTCCCTCCATAACTGGTTCCGTTCCAACACCATCAATGTCAGAGCCAAATCCACCTTTAACATTCTGACCAGCACTGGTGAAATCTGCCTCTTGTGTATTTTGAGCCTCTTCTTGGCTTCTGATATCACATTCATGTTTCTCAGTGACACTGTCTTCGTCTGTAGATGCCACAACATGAACCATGTTGCATCTCTGCGCTGAGGTAGCTGAATTTTCCTTGGCATCCTTGTTGCTGCGATTGCTGTTCTCCTCTTTCCTTCTGTTCATGAAACAGTCAATGTTCCCATAAGTTACATTGAGGTCAATATCAAGTGAAGTGTTTTCGTAATTCTCCTCATCCTCCAGAGTCTTCTGCATTGCTTTCAACTGTTCCTGCTGCTTCGAGAATAAGACCATGATTTCTTCAGTTGTAGAATAAAATGCCCGTAACTGAGTCTCACTGCATGACCAATGAAGCCCAAAAAATCATGAAGCAGCAAAGCAAACTTTAACGCAATGTGCACAGATCACAAGGGGAAATGTCAAATATTGCAGAATGTCAATAGGTTTGAACATCTCACCGCAGCATCACTCTTTCCCGGGCACCTTTCAACCGTCTCCTCTCAAAATCAAGATCGCGGATTGCAGCACTAATCTCAAGCTCAAGTTTTGAAACCTTTGCCCATGCTTCTTCTCGAGCAGCCTGCTACCAAGACCAAGGAATGCCTCAGCTCAGATGCACTTAAAGGTGATAGATTCACAATTTCCAATTCAACATGCACATTTTGATAAGAACAAGAAAAAAACATCAATCTACCCAATCTTTTAGAAGAACAAGATGGAGTAGAGAACTATATGACTATCAACCTGCCCGATCTGTCCTCCCTCAAACTATGTACTTGAGGAGTATGTAATCAATGTCCAAACAACTTAAGGAAAATCTCAAATAAACAAAAGACACCAGTCCACGGAAAGATATGTTGGCTTCTTTTCAGATTAACAATCTGGCAAGATATAGTAGGTGCCATCTATCCTCATCCAAAGATCAATTAAAGCAAGCATGCTGGCAGCTACACAAACCAACGTGAGTGAATCCTTTTGCTGCCATTTGATTAATTCAACATGTTAAGGAAAAAGTTCATTCACTAATAGATCTCCCCTAGAAAAGAAGCCCAAACTTAGTTGCAACTCTTTTAGTGCTTTCTCAGGGGAGCCAGCAGTTACAATCTGCACAGAAAGTGCAGTCCAACTTCCCGATGAAATGATAAGGCTTATAATAAATAAAGTCATCGTGAAAGAAGAGTTTTTCTTACCAAATTACTTTAGAAAAGTTTTTTTCTGACATTAATAAAATGAGAAAAAATATGCATAAATATGCTTGCAAGAAAACTCGTTTGGCTAGTGTTCTTATGTTCTACCTGGCCCTCAATTGAAGCCTTCCAAACTGTTGCACAAGGGTGTTCATAAAGGCACAGCCCATCTTTGGTCAAGAGGTAATGGACTATGTTATGAGAGGAAGTTGCACTTCCCACTCATTGGCAAGATAATAAGGAGGGAATAGTGAAGAGTGAAAATTCATACCTTCTCACTTTCAAGCTCTTTTCTCAATGTTCTGAGCTCAAGTTCAAGTTCTTCTACTCTCTGCCCCAGCATGTTGCCATAAGACAAATTAGATCCGTTGGAACTTGCATAAGTGTACACCAACAAATTAGAAGTGGAAGATCATTTGTGGTATATGCTGAAACATCTTACTTTTCCTTTATCTGCATGGGCTTCCTGTTCTTCACAAAGTTGAGCTTCTAACTGCCGTACTTTATTGTCAGATATGACCAAGTTTTTCCTTGTATCCTCCTGTGCAAATCTTCATTAGCACTTCTACTGATCAATCATCTTAATTCCCACCCAACACCAAAAAAATAATGAATCAAGTGAACCTAAGAAAAAGCTAATGCAGAAGTACCAATTTGATCCTCAAAGTATCCAGTAATGAGCACCTTTCTCTCTCCGTATCCTGAGGACCCAGTACCAGATTTTCAATCAGATGCCCAAATAGTCTCTCATATTCTTCCCAGATAAATATTGCAAACTTAAAGTTCATAAGTTAGTCTTTCCAACCTGGAGCTTATTTATTAATTCTTGCTGCTCGTGCTCTCGTTTTGAGGCAGCATCCGAAGACCGCCTTTGCTCCTCCTGAGCCTCTGCATGAGCTCTTTGCACAGCAGCTTTTAGATCTGCTGCAGCCTTTTCACGTTCTTCTCTTCTTTGTTCTCGCTCTTCCACCAACTGTTCTTTAAGTTTAGCTATGGATGCCTTTTGGCTGAAAGCAAGTATTGAAGCCATTGTCACCTTCTCTAGGCCTACTAAGCCCATCATATGCAGATCAAAACAACAAAAACAAGTCTATGCCATACCACACATAAAAAATTGCGCATGGTTACTTTGCAGAAGTTAGGCCATAAGAAAAGCCACCCATGCCACCCATACCAAGGGAGTAATGGAACCCCTTTGAAAAGGCTTATAAGAGGAGTAGAAAGCAAGAAAGAAATCAGAAACTAAGCCATGAAACATGCCAAACACGCATACAAAAAAGAGGTAAGACATAATTCAAAATGCAATTCCCACCGATTGGACAGCTATGAATCCAAAGTTTACACGTAATCCTCTTACCACATCTATTCCAGTGAAAAGCATCTATGGAAAAGTAGATCAGGTTTGGTATGGGATGATAATTCTGGTAGGTTAGTGAAGAACAAAAAATTTGTGCATTTGTGACTTACCTGTCCACAATCTCATTTGCTTCAGCACATGACTGCAAAGAAGCATTCAGCCTTTCATTTAGATCTACAATCACATGTCTTTGTTCAGCTGATGACTTCTGCAGTTCCAGAAGCTCCTTCTGTTTCGTATCAACCATATCTTGCAACTCTTTAACCTGTTTGAGATAGGACCTTGAAATAGAATCTTTCACCTCCTTTATTTCCTACATCATCAAATTTTAGTTATCATGCTTATTAAAGCAGATAAGTAAAAGATAGTAAAAAGTAGACAGAAAAGCTACCTCTACTTAAGGAACTTGTCAAATCTAGATCAAGAATTTGAAAATTTTCATGTAACAACCTATGAGCCAATGAAAACTCAAGTGCAGAAAAAAAGCCGAATAGAGGTCAACTTGAAGGATGAGCATACATTTTCATGACGCTCAACAGATGCACGATTCTCATCCTGCAACGCATCAATTTGATGGACCTGACTTTCCAGTTGCTTCCTTAATTCCTATAAATAGCAAGTTCCAAGGTAGATCAATAATCTTCTGGCATTTGAAGTCAGTCACTAAAATTAAGCAAGCAACTGAACATACTGCATTCGACCGCTGCAGGCTTCGAAAATCATCAAGAGATATTGGACCTTCTAGAGAACCAATGCCGATGCCTTTAAGTCTCTTGATTTCAGGACAAATTTCCTCTGCAGAGTTCAGAGCCATGAGAACAGGAAATTTCAACAAAATTTATTGTGCCAAAGCATTTCAAAATAGTCTCGAAACGGTATCAGTATTGACAGTTCTTTTGCCACTTAAATCATGCTCAACATGCAAGGCAGCACAACTTTTTGTTGTGGACGCACAAAAGGCATAGTCACACACAAAGTTCTCCCACCTAGAACCGCAGTACTTTTCTATTGCCTAGTGTTAGTCAAAATTTGAATGTCGTCCTTCCTACCACTCTTTGGATGTTATACTAAGCAAGCTCCACTGGCATCATCCAGCAGATAATAATTTCCAAGATCTTAGTAACGTTTCATGCCAACAAAGGGGGGAATAAAAGATTGGCAATGCCAAAGCTTGAAGAAAATCCAGAGTCAACCATAACCAGGATATCCTTATAATTAGTTCATTGTATTAGAGCATTCCCACTTAAATCCTAAAATTAATTATGTTTGCCCATAAGAAGAAAAAGAAGGGCCCATATAACACATATATCATACCCAATGTCATAAATATATACCTCCTTTTCTTTTAGCAGATCCCCCAGCCATGGATGAAGTGCACCTGGTGACTTCTCGAAATACAAATGCATACGCAGCTTCTGCAATAAGGATAGATTAATAAAATATCCAACAATGACCTAACTTGGCAGCGAAAACACTCGGTAACTCGAATGGCTGTTCATTTATTTAAGTGCTTGTTGCTTGAGTTCTTATTTTCAGAAAAATTAATGGAAAATGGACAAGAAAGAAGCCAATTCTTTATGGTTAACAACCCACATTCTTTTTTAAAAGTACCGCAAGGCTATTGCCCTAGCTCTGTTCACAAAATTACAAAGAGTCTTCAAAGTCTAACAACCTATCCGTATGGAAAAGTGATTTTTCAGTAACTCAAAACCTGTAATCATCTATTCTATACATCAACAAGATCAGACTCTTAATTCTTAAAATCCCTCACGTTCCTCTCCCATCAAAATGGTATATATTCCAACTGAAACCACATTTATGCAAGCTCCATTATGAAGCTAGATGTTCAGGTTGGGCACCCTTCTAAGTTTTACCATTAAAGTCAAATCTCCCAACTAAAAACAACAATTGCACACTAGGCAGGCAATTTAAAAGGGTGGAAGCAACACTTAAACATGCGTCACATGTAATACCTTGATGAGGAGGAGCAGCAAATGATATAATGTCTCCATGATTGATGTTGGCTTCAGGATCACTTTTCTTCAACTTTGTCCAGTTAACGTATGTCCCATTAGTGCTGAACAAGGCTCAATGGACCCATCAGTAAGGAAGGAAGGCGAAATACAAAGGGAGAAAAAGCTGCAAAATAAGAAATACAACAATACCTAGTATCTTTCAAGAAAACTGATGTCTGACCCTTAGAAGTTTCCAAAGCTTCAGTTTCTAAAGCTTCAGTAGCGATTGTCTTCTTGTATATCATGCAATGATTCCCACTAACTGCTATGGAGTCGATCCGAAAATGTGATTCCACTACCATTCTACCGATTTTGTGCACATCTGCCTTAAGCAGCATATTTGAGCCCTATATTCAAATCTCTACTGTGTTAGGCTCACTAGCATAAAGAAATACCACTTAGAAAAAGTGCTCTGAGAAGATTCATCGATCACACAAATATCTAACTGAAATATTTAGACCATGAGGCAACAACATTAAAATTTTTAAGAAAAGAAAAACACATACTACCAGAGACCAATAACAGCAAAAGGGAATGACAAAGCAATATCATGTAAATGGAGCACGTGTATGCTATGGGGTTTCAAATGACTGCTTACCTGGTTCTCATGCTCAAGCTTGAATACAGGACAAAATATAAATTGAGAAGTTCAGCAGCTTAAAATGGCCTTCATTGTACAATCTGCATTTTTCTTTTTGGTCTGACTGTCTACCTTTTAGTCAGAAAGTTTCCCATGTCATCTTATTTTAATTATATTCACATCTCCGGGAAGAGCTTTCATAAATCCACAACTCTTACTTCCAGCCCTAAGTTGACCAGTAATATAACATTGTGGCCCTGTTTAATTTAGCAGCAATACAAGCTATTCATATCTATTGTCATTGCATCAGAAAATCTTATCCACTAACATGCTCTTAATCGAGACATATGAGAAAACCTTATGCACTTGCATGCTCCCAACACGCAAATCAAAGGCCCCTTCCCAAGCCCAAAGTTTGAGTTGCACTACTCTTGAAGTAACACAATTAACTCCTAATACTGTGAAAACCTAAATAAAAAAGATCTGTTCACACTGTCTCTGTCAGATAACTATCAAAATTCAAATTTAAACAACCATTAAAGGTCTGTTTCCAATGACTTTTACTTTTATATATTGTTTTTAGCATTTGAGATTCAACTTTTATCTAATACACACATGAAACCCCTCAAATTTTTTATCATATATTACATGGACATTTAAGGCCATTTCAAATCCACTGAAAGTATTGCATATTACTTAAGAATCAATTATGTTATTATATTGGCAGACAAGTCAGATAAATAGTTTCTGCTTCAAAAGTCGAAAGGAATGGTTCTTGATAAATATACTACAGGGTACAGTTCAAAAATCCAGAGCAGCAAATTCAAACAGTTCTCTTCCAAATGTTTTTCCTCATATGTTCTGCCCATGACAATCTTTTGAACCACTTTACCGTAAGAGCCGTATTTGTTCATCATCATCTCAAAGTTCACACTGGACAACTAATTTGCAACTACGGATCTAAACTGGGCAAATAATTTTTTAGGACAAAACTTCAAAGAGCACAGCCTAGGTTAACTTGATTTTTAAAGGAACAAGGTAATTAGACATTTATAATATATATATATCTACAAACCCACATTCTTTCTTAATACAGGGTATCAAAAATCAATGAATTCCAATATATCAAAGAAAATGTTTCCTTGCACATCAGCTAAAATATCCTTGTTGAACATGAAAATATTAGGATGTAGAAATTGCCTCAATAAAATCAAGTGCAAAAAATGTTTCTCATAAACTCCATCTGCTTCTCTATGTCAAACAACATCACAGCGAAGCAATAAAACAACTCAAAACTATCTTCTTGCTTCAAAACATTCGATCATGGAACACGCCAACACAAATAACCATAACAAGAAGCTCAAAGCCCCCAGGAAGTGCAATGCCAAGTATATCTAGACAAAACCTCTTGCTATGGTCACATTTATTAATCGATACATTATTACTCCAGAACAACGAGAAAACTAGACTAACAGTCTGCCAAGTCACTTCCAATGTCCTCCTTACTCAGTAAAGAAAAATTCAGCTATTTCCACTACTAAGGAACCGAAAAAAGCAATCCTTTCCAAGATGCTAAGGACGGAACGACAATTCATTTCCTGGCAACTCAAGCATTGGGATGATCAAATTCAAAACTTGAACAGAACGAAGGACTCAATTCCCCCCAAAACTCGGATTACGAGCAAAAGCTATAACTTTTCCCCATATCCGAGAGCAAAGTACTAGCTTTTTAACCATCCGCAGAGATATTTTCCAGGCGATCAACCTCACCATCATCCAGAACCGGGAGAAAAATAGAAGAAGGAAAACAACCAACCTGGTGTCTTTTGCGCGCGTTGTTCGAAATGGCAGTGAGCACGCCCCAGACTTGAGGGTCGCTGTTGTTCAGGGGCTGCGAGGCCAATCTGGCGGCGACTTCCATCATGAACTCCGACGGGCTCTGGGGCTTGCCCGGCTCCTCGTCCTCCCGCTTCGCCGGCGGCGGAGGAGGAGGGGGATCGCACGAGTTGCTCCGCGACCCGTTCTCCCCGGGGCTCGCCGTCGTCTTCACGGCCGCCGGCGACGCCTCCGGTTGCTTCTCTTCTTCTTCGACCGCCATCGGAAATCGAGATGGAGCGGAGAAAAACCCTAATTGTCTGAATCGTCCCGCGAGAGTTCGAGTGAGAGGACCGAGAGAGGAGAAGGAACGAGCGCGGGAGCACGCGCCGCACCAACAGAAAGTGACGGGGGTTGCAGCGAAATTTTGATAAAAAAAAGAGCAAAATGCTTGGTAATTGGAGAAAAAGAAATTACATTTGAAATTTTTATTTTTTAAAATAATCATTTGTAAAGATGAAGGAACCAAAAATATATTCGTTCAAACATAAAATTTGTCAAAGATGAAAGTATTTTGTATTAATCAATAATTTCAAACGATATAAGTGATTATTTTTAAAAAAATATTTACCAAATCATTTTGTATTTTACAAAACAAACTGAGTTAATTTAACAAAATTTAAATTTAAAAATATTTAACATATTCAATAGGAGATTGTCCTACATATCATTTTGTGAATTGATATGGAAAAAGTCGAGGTGTTTAGAAAGTCAACGATTTGGTTTCCCCGAGCAGTCATCATGTAATCGATTGAGTAGTATCTTCTTATACTTGATATCTATCGGTTTCTTTTTTGTCCCTAGCCAAAATGATGATAATTACTAAAAAATTTGCATCCAAGAGCATCCAGAATTTGCCCATTGTAAAGAATTGGGCATTACTCTTATCAGAACAATATTAAAGAGTGCCTTGGAAGACATGGCAATTGAGATTTTTCCCTCTGAAAAATTCAAATATCGCGTCACGTGACTTTTATTGATTTTAATTCACCGATGACAAATTCATACGCATCATGAACATGAGCATGTCCTGCACATGTTAGCCAGCTCACATTCATCGTTACATTAACAGTCCATGGTAGGATCATCATAATCAAGTACAAATATAGCCTACTTTGAAAGCAAAATGCATGCAGAATAAACCTCCAGAGACCCCAAAAATTTGTCATAATCAAATTTTGATTAAGGCGGATAAGATTCATAGTTACTTAGCAACGACTCGATGGCAGATCACCAAGATGAACACGCCCCAAACAAAGACACAACATGCAACCGGCACAACAGAGGCGCTGACAAGCATCTTTTTTGTATTTGGACTGCTCCAATACATGGTTTGGAGGTAGATCAATGTACTTGAATTTTTACAAGTACCATCTTTGATATCTATCATCAGCTTACAGAGATCCCTAAGCTAAAGCAGAACTGTTAAGATTCCTAGTGAACAAAACAGGAAGATAAGAAAAGAAACCCATCAGGTAAGGCTACCCAGCAAGAGGGTTTGCATGAATTGTGACACGATTGAGTCTGATCTCCGCAAGAGGTCTGTCCCCTGGTCCCGTTTGAGTCTGTCAAACCAAAATAAACAAAGCACAGCTTATTGCCCCTTGCCAGAGGAAACATGGATAAGAACATTTTCGGAAAAATTCTTAAGGACAAAAACAGCATGACTCTCTTTTTTATAAGTTGTAGAGACGACCACATTTTACATGAGTTTACTAGCCTGATATACATTCCTGGGGTGCCATACACAGAAACCTATTTGCCAAGCCAAGTTTAGAGGGGATTACTTTGGGAACAGAAAAGGAGGGTTCCTAATTAATGAAATCACTCCACAATGAAAATATAAGAGGACTTGCATTAAATCATCTTCCAGGGATTCAATAATAATTAATACTATCTAGCAGCCCGTATACCTTTTCCATGATATCTAGGACCTCAAACCCGTGAATCACTCGGCCAAAGATGGTGTATAGTCCATTTAGATGTGGCTGTTTGGCATATGTGATGAAAAATTGACTTCCATTGGTGTTAGGCCCACTATTAGCCATTGAGAGTATTCCCCTTGCATTGTGCTGGAAAAAAAGAAGAAGACTTCATTGAATTAGAATGATGAGGGATAAGTAGATAAACCTATGAAAAATAAATAATTGTCAGCTGATCATACAGGGATAAAAGGCCTTGATCAGGGCTTCTTCATACAAGAGTCAACCTCATCAGGGAAATAAAGAAGTTTGCTTTCCTTTTACATGGTAGAGATTATTTGATGATTATTTATAATAAGGTGTTTCTCGACTTGCCATGTAGAGGGGAGGGGTCATGATTTCACTACAGAGATTAGTTCCCCCTAAACAATAAGTGGTGACCTAAGACCAATCCAAAAAGATAGTTGGACATTAAAATCCAAAGTACTACTCATACATTTCGAATTGACAAAACAGTCCACGAAGTCTAACTGGAGGAATAACCCATTCCAGGATGAATAAGAAGCTAGTCAATTTCGAGATTGGCAGACATAATCCTTCAAATGAATGGTGACAAAAGAAAAGAGGCAATGCAAAGGCTGTCGTATGAATGTTTCCAGCAAAATATTACATGATAAATAATTACCTTGAGAGACTCTCTTATCTCATCATTAAATTTTTTGCCCCAGATGCTTGTTCCACCTTTGCCAGTTCCAGTTGGGTCACCACCTTGAATCATAAAACCCTTGATATTTCGATGAAATATGGTGCTGTCATAATACCCACTGGCACACAGTGCCAAAAAGTTCTGCAAGCAAGCAATTTCTTTTTCTTAACAGAACACCAAAATACAAACTGAGACAAAGACACTTAAGCCAGAAAGTACCCATGCAATAGTATTACCCAATAGTTGCACTATATTTTCAACATAACAAGCCTGATTCAATCTATCTTCTCGAAAAATCTAAACTTCATCTTGATAATTTGTTTCCTTGGCTCTGGAATTTTACTAGCTGAACTCGTTTGCTCAAGATAATGTAAGGGGCTGCATGCTTCGAACTCAGTTTCTAATCAACAGCCAAGAGTAAGGGACAAAACTACTATTATTTGGGCATTTTTGCCATTTTCCTCTTAAGAACCATTTTATCTCCCAACTTTAGCCATAAAGGAGGAACATAATAAGCATTAACAAGATATTCATATCACAGCACTAATCAGCTGGGTATCCAAAAGCTGGTGCAAACAAACTTAGCAGTGGGAAAAGAATGATGTGCACCTTCAGACCAAAGCCTTTAGGTTTGAGAAGTAGACATCATAGAAGCATCATTTATGTGAATATGGTGAGGTTGTAACCTTCCTAATGTCCAATATGTGCAACCAGTACTCAATTAGCAGCACCACTGTCCAAGTTAAAACTACCCTTTAAGATCAAAGGCTGGAGCCACATAGGATATGTAATTGATGAAACAACAGAGGAACATGGTCCAGTGTTGCTGAACTTTTTTGGTTGGAGTTGCACATATACATCAATCAAACACCATTTCACCTCTACTTTTTAGCCTGCTTACAAACTGAAGGCATAAGTCCCAAAAGACATACGAATCTATGTTAATCCGCCCTTCTAGTCTAATATACTAGTTTCACCAACATGATAAATCTGTATAGATTTTGAAGTGTGTTTCTTGGACACTTATATAACTTGACGGTGTCAAATGCAACACCAGCGTGGAAGAACTGAGACCACCTACTGTCTGTGCAACAACCGACCAAAGTCCGACCCATTTATTCTCAAAAATGCTGGAAAAATCATGAGAATGAGCAGAAGCCCTCAAAGAAATAGTTACACAGAAACTGCTCGAAGATTTAAATGACAAATTTCAGCCTTTTCAACTCACTCACGGGAAGCATAACAGAAAAAGGAGAAATTTAAAACATTGAAAAAGAAAATGTTAGCAATCACGAAAAACCACCACAACACCATCAAACTCCCCCAACCCAGATCATCATCCAAGCTTCCTTGGACACAAAACATAGCAAATTTCAATCTTAAAGTCAAACTGAAGCTCATTATATCGAAACCATCAGAGGCCACGTATTTCACTGCAAGCCTAAAACTTGCATGCTCAGCCGATACGGGTGTCGAAAATTCGAAACATACACCAAAAAAGGTCCTGAGAAACTCCAAAAAGAGCACATAAATCACCATGTAACCTTCCTTTTCGAAGTTTTCACCGGGAACCACCAACTCCTTTGCATAACGAAAACAAACGCGAAGACTGACAACAGGGAATGGAAGTCACTGACCTCGGCAGCCTTGGGGACCTCGTCGCAGAAGATCTCGCACTTGATGTCGCCGAGATTCGTGTGCAGAGTGACGGCCTGCGACGAAACAGAGATGGGTATAAGAGGGGAGGGAGGAACGAACGCAGGGCAAGTGTTCGATGAAATTATCCCGAGAAAAAACTCACCATCTCGACTGCGGCGGCGGCGGAGAAGGAGGAGGAGCAGGAGGAGATTGTTTGCTCGTGTCGACGAACTGAGCTTCGCCGGTGAGTCGTCGAGAGCGAACGAACGAACGAACGGCGTTTGGATTACCACCGGACGGGATTCTTCGGGAGAGCCCTGCTTTTTCCTTCTTTGGCCCAAATGATCTTCGCCCTTTTAGAAAAATAATAATAATTTCACCTGCATTTTATAATTTTTGGTCGAAAATAAAAATTATGTCTGTATATCCTTTTCTTTATTCAATATAATCACATTTGTTTTTCAGAAAACTCTTTAAATTAGTCCATTAATGAATTTTATTGTGAGTATTAAGAAGAAATGGCTATTTGACTAAAGAGTCGGATGATCAGAAAATCATGTCATATTTTACACTTGTAAACAAATAGTGACGACATGGCTTATGTGTTGCCAAATAAGCATCATGTCAATAATCTAAAAGCTTTAGGGAGATTACAAGCTTTATAAAAGAAAAGAAGTTTTCATAAGCCAACATGATAAGTACATATAATGATCTCTGTTACGAGACTTTGAGATCCCTTCGTTGTTGTCAAGTTATATAAACCAACATGGATATCGTCACACCCTGACTCTCAAGTTCATGACAACATCTTATTATGGTCAATTGAAAGCGACGTTATAGAACTCGTCGACAACCATTCATTTTATCTTTCGTTATGTGCAAGTGGAAGACGAATTATCCCAGTTCAAACAGACAATCAAACAATCAAATAGGGATAAAGGAATGAACATCAAAAACCTCAACTACTCATTTATACAATTTATTAGATTAACCAACGGAGGATCGTTTCCCGATACAAGCCCAACAAATGGGCCAATCCATCCTCTAAGTCAGTCTAAAAAAAAACTAAGCTAGGCTAATTCAACTATACAATATGAACCCTCGAGTTCAGCACCACCATCATCGAGACCCATTAGACTTAGGTTCTATCAGGTCGATCACTAGAGGAGCGGGGGCATAATTCTCTACTATGTCATTCTAAGGGCTTGAAAATGATTATTCAATAACCAATGAGATACAAATGTTAGTGAGTTCTTCCTCTTAAGCCTCGGTTGGTATACCAACTCAACCCGGGGTATTTCTTCAGAACTGTCTCTCACTCAACCCAACAACAAATAACCAGCAGTTAGCAATTAAACAATAAGTAAGGTCAATCAACAATCAAAAACCGATTTGCATGCAACCTTACCCGGTATGCCATACCCTACATATTATATATCAGCACAATAACGCAATGCACACGGCCGTTAGATAATGCAATTCATCAATTACATACGAGTCGCGTTACAAGAGATCTCACCTAGTCATTGCCACACCTTATACATAATCAATTCATGCATGCGTGCCATAAATAATGATGTGATCACCTCATACATAATCAGAACCAATGATGCAATGGGCATCTACACATGTTCCATTGGGCCAAGGTGCTACGACGCTACGACGCCTTTCTTCTATAGATGCGGTTTTGAGGCTGAGATCCTTAGTTGGTATCAGAGCCAGGGCAAGGTAGATCCGGGTGTATGTTAAGCCCCTGCGGAAGGGAGTCCCACATCGCTTGGGAGAAGCCCGCTGATGTGCAATCGTGCCATTCCATGCCCTCCTTTTGGTAATTCGGACTATCGTAGCCAATGCACACATACTTGCACATACACTTGTATTTTAAATCTTAATTCATTCCTCATAAAAGTGGTCAATTTCTAGTGTCCCTCGGATAATTCATCTTTTTCTCATTTCTATGAAAATCACACAATTCATGCGGATGCTCATACAATTACACATTTAATGCACTTCATAAAATCAAGACACATGAAATTATACACATTTTTAATTTCGAATGAATAGTGCATGAATAGTGAAATTTCATAATTTAATAATTCAATAATTAAATTGAGAAATTAAAAGAATTAAATTCCGAAAATTAAACAATTAAATGATTAAATACAGAAATTAAATAAATCATTAATTAAAACAATTAATCAAATTAATCTAGCAATTAAGGCAAAACATGCTTAATTAACACATAACACTCAATTAAGCCTAATTAAGCACAATCAAACATAAATAAGCAAGATTAAGCTAAGATAATCTTAATCATTTATCTAACCACCTATCTTAGGGCTAATTCACTTAATTAAACACCCTAAATAGCCCTTAATACTAATTAATTCAACTCTAAGCAAGTTTAGGCACTAACTAAGAGATTATAGGCTAAACTCACTCGTTAAGCGGGTCGGCTACACGGATGTGGTGGTGGTGACGAACCCGACACTTTGGAACCTCTCTCTCAACACTCCAAGGAGGTCCCAGGTTGAACACAGCAGCAACAACCTCTGCTCACACACTAAACTCCAGAAAACAGCACTATAGGAGGAGGAAAGTGGCTAGTCAGAGCAAAAATGGCTAGCTAGAGTTCCAGTGAGCAGTTGGTCGGTGACTGGCGGCACCAGGGGGTTGAGGGACAACTACTGGTGGCTAGTATGGGTAGTGGTTTAGTCGAAATGGGAGAAAAACAGAGGAAAATGTGGAATTGGGTAGGCTAGTCGCTATAGTGGGTGGTCAGCGAGTAATCGGCGGCTCTGATTGGCAAACGGTCGACGCCATCTATACGGATTCTCTCTCCTGAGCACATTGGTGGGTGATGGGAAGGCCATGATTCTCTCTCCTGAGCACATTGGTGGGTGATGGGAAGGCCATGAACAACTCGATTTTTGGAGGAAGGTCAAAAGCTGAAACTGTAGAAAGGAAGGGAAAACAAGGGAGAAATGTGTGGTTTTGGGGGGTTGAAGAGAAGGAGAGAGAGAGAGATGAGAGCTGTAAGATAGACCTCATTAAAGCTATTAATGGCTTGGTTCAAGTCCCCAAGAAACATGACATCATCTTTTCTCTCTTCTTTTGATTTTTCTTCAAAATATCCAAGGGCAAAATGGTCATTTCCACCTTGCACAATTCCCAAACTGCCATTGGGTTGAAAATGAAAGGCGAGCCTAGGAAACGGGCTGGAAAATGAATAGGAACATGCTTGAATTGGTTTAAGTTTAGACAAGGGGTTCGGGAGGGTAAATGATTGATTTGACCTCACGGGCTCACTTGCTTGCCTCGGGTTTACCATGGTAACTATCCCACCTTGGGCGTGAAGCCCATACTGATCTTGCCCTGCCCATGTCCTCGTAGGCTTGTTTCCTCGGTTCGTAAATCCCTTTTCTAAAAACTTGGCTCGTCTGACACTATCGATTATTGAAGAAGCATTGTCCAAAAGTCTGTCCCAAACGTTCCCGAAAATTTGAAGTCTAATCTTGGATTTTCATGCCATGTCAATTTCGCTTGAATGTCATTTTGGTACTACTCAAACTAATAGGCGACTTCAAGGACTCGCGTGTAACCGACTCTTACCAATTCACATCAAAAACTTCTCGACACATGGATGTCCTTAACTGTATGAAATTGCGAATAATCGATTCTTATTTCAAAGTACACGATTATCAAGGATCAGTATAGGCTTGTTCGTGGGTTCGATAATAGTAGACGGAATCACTCGTCGTTCCCATTATATTTTGTCCGCGAATCAACTTTTAGTTGTCCCTGAAATCGGCCTGCATATCTATAGGATCGTCTTTATGCAAATCTCACAGTTAGGGGTGAGCCCAAGTCAAGTTCTTTATTTGCTCGAGTTTTGTTCTTATTAGCCTTTCCCCTCGAGGTCAGTATCTTAGGAGTGATCAGTTCCGAGTGAGATTAGTCAACAATGCATTAATGAAATTAACATTCATTTCTCTCTCAAAGGGCTCGAATTTCAAGACGTCACAAACATTAATTTATTTATTTTATCACTTGGGATGACACGAATCTAAATTCGCTATTGTTGTACTTGATAAAAATTTACACATGTATCCATCCTATGGAGATTAAATTGAAGAACATGAAAATATAATTTTTCTTATATATATGGATATTATTAACATAATCCAGTCGCTAATTTAAATTAAGAGTGATTAGGTCCAAGATGGATAGAGTTTAGACTTAAACCTTATACCCGACTCTATTATAACTGGTTATTCTTTTTTGGACCATATACCCTACCATGTTTGCACCAAATTTTATTTTAGATCCGATCCTATTTTTCCAATCCAGGAGTAGAGTCTATCTTGTTTCCATTAAAACCTATTTTGCAACCACCCAATAACATTGCTAAGATCGTTGAAGTGTGTTGGATTGGTTGGCAAGGGTGTGGTGGATCTATGGTTGCTATGTGTGTGTGTGTGAGAGAGAGTAGAGTCTATCTTGTTTCCATTAAAACCTATTTTGCAACCACGCGATAACATTGGTAAGATCGTTGAAGTGTGTTGGATTGGTTGGCAAGGGTGTGGTGGATCTATGGTGAGAGAGAGAGAGAGAGAGAGAGAGAGAGAGAGAGAGAGAAGAGAGAGAGAGAGAGAGAGAGGATTTTTTTTTTTTTACAATGCTTTAAGGACAAAGACTCAAAGACACGGTTTTGTTTTTTTAATAGGATAAAAACTGGTTCCGGGTGGATCTTCGCTTGAAATTGGTTCTTAAAGCGATTTCAACCGATTCCCAAAACATGGAACAGATTCCTGGACTAGTTTAACCAAGAACTGGTTCACTAACCTGTTTTTCAGGTAGTTTAGTCCACTTCCCGAATAAATCTTGTTCGATTACACACCCCTAAATTGGATGTTGAGATCAAACAAATAGTTACACAAAATTTTTCAAAAATAGAAATGAGTTGCATTTAGTCTAAATTGTTTTTCAAAAAATCGAACAAGTTACTTTTAAAAGGAGGTGGATTCGAATGGAGATGGACATGGTCGGCCTCGCCTTATGAACCTGCCTCGCTTATGTACCTTTAAATTTTGTTTGCTTGAATAGTACAGGGACGTGATGCTCCGTTTAATACACACGGCATTAAATGTTTTTCTTTTGAGTTGTATGTTTTCTCAAAGATTATTAACTAATTAAATTAGGTTTGCTGAGTAATTTGATTTAATTATATAAACTCGATGTTCTTGTGGGGCAAGAAATGTGAAAAAATTTATATATCAATTGGAGTTAAGACTGTGATCATAAGTATGCTTTGCACATGGTATGAATCGGGGATGTGGCATCTGCGATAACATCGGGGGGGGGGGGGCCTTCTCGGTCCCACCTATAAGAAAAGAAAAAGAAAAAGAAAATAAAGGAAGAGCTAACTAAATGAGGTTTATAATGAAAAAAAAGGGTAAGATAAAAGAAAATGCATGAGCTAGGCCCATGACGATCCTCAAAGGCTTTGTCCATAGAATAGAATAAAGCTAAACTCAAAGACAGCCCATATACCGCACACTCCCGAATTCTTATGTCATGGAATGTGTTCGGCTCAAAGGGCCCTAGCCTCTACTCTACTACTCGGGCCTAACTGCGGCCCATTGTGCAAGGACTAATACTTGACTCGAGGTTAATCCCGATTGAATTTTTTTTTTCAGGTTCAAGCTCGCTCGACACTATCGATAAATTCGAGCTCGATTGGACTTGATTATTGAGGACTGAATTCATTTAAGCCTGAGTTCTAATTGGTCGATCCAGATCAACGCATGATCTCGATCTCTAGCCAAATCTTGAAATTTAACGATACAAACTTATCTATATGCTGGTTGATAACATTCAGGTGCTCAAGTTAATAATTTTTAACCTTAATACTCTCGACTCGATCTTGGATGGTTGGAGAAGTCGTTTTCCGCCCATCTTCAATCCGATTTTTCTCCTATCGATACCAATTATAGCTGAAAATCTGTATTTATCATTTATAGAATCTTTTATAAACCTACGCCCGACTAACTTTTTGAAAAGTGATTCTAGATCATGTGACACGTGTTTCTCTCATGTCCGTCAACGTTTTTTTGACAGGCGTGGAGGCTTCTCTTTATTGCGCAAGTTCCCCGCAAATTCCACTTAATTACGCAGTTCAGTCCATGAAGAAAAAGAGCATTCAAAAATGAATTTGAAATTGCCTTTAAACAAAGGAGAAACCCTTGAAATTTCTTAGACTTTGCGTTCGCGCAACCACCAATGGGAGCATAATTTCTTTGACTGATTTAATACGGTTTGAATAGCTAAAAAGATCGACCTCCCGATCTGATCAAAGCCAAGTTATTCACGTCTAAATTTATGATATTTTCAATTTACAATTAAAAATTATTATTATTATTATTATTATTATTGAACAATCGAACCTTTCCTTATAATAAACTCTTTTTATAAACACGAGCCTTCTTTTTGAGAGAGAGAGAGAGAGAAACAGGGTTCTATTAGGTATGGCTGTTAAGTATGGACTTTCGGATGTCTTCATCTTTGCGACGGAATTCTAATGGTTGTTCAGACAACTATGCGTAGTTGAAACATTTGAAAGAAAATAAATGATCGTCATGATTCATATTTTAAGGAATATGAGTACCCAAATGTTTAAAGATTAGTATGTAGTACTGTCTTTGCGAAACTCATAATATGCCGTCCCAAAAAAAAAAGACATCGTTTGGCTTCTAATAGAAAGTATATTTCCTAAACCTTACACGATAATTTGTTATTGGTGTAGTAGTAGCTCACATTAAACATCTTACTTACGAATTATATTATCAATATTGCTTCAATTTTACAGTAGTCGATTGTGGTTCATTGAGACAAGTAATTGGAGTCTTGGCCTTTTGATCTATCTTGTGATGTAAATCTAAACTTGGCCCTTAGAATGAAAATGGGAGAAATGTATTAGAAGTCTTAAGATTTGTCACAAAAGTGTAATTGGATTATAAAATTTTAGAAAGTGCAATCAAGAGTTTTAGGATTCAATTGGATTTTCGTAATAAATTTTTGGTCTTTATTACACTTTTTGAAAATTTTAAAACCCAATTGTTCTTTTTTGATAAGTTTTAGGATTTCTAATATACTTATCCTAAAAAAATTGAAAATTAAAAAATCATTAATTTCATAAAATTAAAGTTACTAAGAAAATATAAGTCCATTCCTGCTCTTTTGGGATAATTACAAATTTTTAATTATGTGTATCTTTCTCAGGTCAATTTTCAAAGAAAAAGAAAGAAAGAGAAAAGGGTCTCAGGTCAATTTTCAAAGAAAAAGAAAGAAAGAGAAAGGGTTGATTTTAGGTTGTCTTGCATCGGTTGCGGTCAATTTATAATAACTAAAAGAATATGAAAGATTGTAGACATGAACAGATTTTTAAAAGGTTGAAAAAAGAAGAAAGAAGCGGAAGGTTCACTGTGGGACAAAAGATTCTACAGTGTCTATAGTTTATTATCAAGCCAATTTATAATAACTAAAAGAATACTGACGTTAGAAGTGGGGGAGAATAAGGAATATTTTCATTATCTATGAAAATATTAAGGCATAATTTATTGTAAATAATGAAAAAATTTTCAATTGAATAATTATTCGAGTGATACAAGGATCATTTAATTTTTTTTAAATCATTTTTTTCTTTTTTTTAGTCAAAAATTATTTATTTTTCATGAAATAAATGAAGCATCAATTTTTTGAAGAATATAATATTCATAAATGAAAGTATTCGATTATCATGAAAAAATCAAAATATTTTTAATGTCTAATCAGGAGATCCGGTAAAATGTAAAATTCTTGTTCAACATTGCTGGTCAATCAGTTAAGTGAAAATTTTCTAAATCAAATCTTTCCAATCAATTCCTTTATTCTTTGTTTTTGTCCTTTGATAAGTATGTTTGTCCTTTCTTGGTCGGGCCTAGATCGACGTTCAATCCCTACCTCGAGCTTTAATGACATGTCTTTGACCGACATGTACATGCTGTTTGATAACATTCCCACCAGGTACTCAAGCCAACTATTTTCAATGATGTCCAATCTGATTTTTCCTATTGACACCAATTGTAGTGTATTTATCATTTATAGAATCTTCAATAAACCTAGGTACGACTAATTTTTTTTTGGTAAAAGTCATTCTAGATCATGTAACACGTGTATGGGACATGTGTTTCTCGCAAGTCCATCGACGCTTTTGACGGGGGAGGCTTCTAGGCTTCTGCTCATCTCACAAGTTCCCCCCAAATTCCAATCAATTATGCATTTCAGTCCATAAGCATGTGCCAAAAGTGTGCTTCTGAAGAAAAAAGAGCATCAGAAAATGATAAAAAGCGCATTTAAAGAAGGGAGAAATCCATGAAATTTCTCATTGTACTATGGAATAAGCTTCTTGCTGATGATGAACGTGCTTGGCGTTTGGGCAAACACTTATCGGAGGATGAACTTTTTGACTAATTTTAGTGGGGGTTGTGTTTCATGCCTAAAGATCGACCTCCCATTCCAATCGAAACCACATCGTTCACATCGAAATTATGCTCTCAGTCTATAAAAAGGTTATTATTATTATTATTATTATTAAAATTATTAAATTATTGATGGTTGTTAAATATGGACTTTCAAATGTCTTCGTCTTCGTGACAAAGATCTAATGGTTGTTGGGACCACTATGCATGTTCAAAAAAAATCTGAAGGATTTTATTTAGTTGTCATAATTGTAAAGTCTAGGGACTATCAAAAAATCAAATTGTTGTTCGAATGACTGTGTGTGTTCCAAATATTCAAAGGACCATATATAATTGTCATAATTATAAAGTCTAAATATGAGTATCTCAAAAATATTAATGGATCAATATTGTATACTCTTTGCATTTGCATGTAATACCTGTTTTGATAAAGGCATGGAGTAATCGTTAGGACGAGAGGACTCGGATAAGGAGTGGTGCCCGATAGACTTCTAAGTTGGTTAATGGGGCAAAGAACGATCCAAATTATAATTTGTATAGAGCAAGAGCATTCATGGATTACAAATGTGAATTACAAAGATATATCTTAGTAATGCGTTGAAATGAGTTATCTTACGAGAAGTGCCTATCCGTACATCAAAGTACAAAATTGTGAGGCAAACAAAACATCATTATTCCACTTTTCGTCGCATGGACATATATCTGCCCTAATGGTGAAAATTAGAACATTGATTTAGATAATTATAGTTACCGAGAGTGAATGCAATTTTACTCTCGTCCATCGTTTCGTTTTCATAATGATCAATCATATGGAATAGTATAAGATAATAATAATTATCAAATTTTTTTTTAATTATTTTCCGAGGGCTTTTTCTATGCTGATGTCAACATCATATCATGCCCATCACATACGGTTGAGGACGTTTAGGCAACTTGCATGTGACGTCAAAATCGGATTGCTCTGTTTCGTTCCCGAAGAGAGGTTTTGACTTTTCACACCACGGTCCAAGTCAACGCCACAGCTCCTAAGAAGGTTCCTGTGAATTTTTCTCCCCATTTTCCACGCGGGCCCTCTAATTTTTATGGATTTCTCTTTCTCTAATTAGGACATGCATATGACGCATCGATAACCTAAGGGATGATGCATTTTTGTAAATTTTTGGGGCCAAATGAGATTTTTCATTTGATCATTCTGTACCACGACATATCCAAAATGGTTTAGCCCGACTTGTTTGACATGTCCTGATCTCAATATAAAATCTGACATCCTTAACCACCCCACTTCACCTTTTAAGTTAAGTCACTCAAGTGAAGTATAATTTATTGATTTTGTAAATTTTAGATATACAAAATTAGACGACCAATTTTATGTCGGTAACTTTATATTTTTTACAAAGAGTAAAAATATTTCTGTAAAAAAAGGTCCATATAGAATGCAGATTTCATGTCACCTGCAAGACAAATCTCCGATCCGTCCCAACCCCCAAGAAGATTTCGCAATTGGAATCCCAAACTTGTTCCGGAATCCTGAATATAAAACTATTTAAGCCTTATTAGGGTTTAGGAGAGGTTTGGAACTCTACGTTTCTCGTGGTAATTCGACCAGTCATCGGAAACCTCAAAAATCGAATTATTATGTACCCCATTTTTATTTAAAGAAAAAGTTGCCAAAAATTTCAAACCATGGTCAACACATTTATCTATAATTTTTTTTTTATGATATGCAAAAATTCAAATTATGCCCATTATGACTCATTTACCTTAATTATTTTCTTATGACATATAAGACCCCAAATTTATGCCTAATTGACAAATTCATTTTGTCAATATTTTGTTAGATGATTTTTTAGCCAGAAATACATCTTTTTTCTTACTTAAGTTACTTGAGTGCTATGTCAACATTGTGTACCTTTCGGCGTCCATGTAGGCAGATTTTTAACAGTACTTATTGTCAACATCTCGACAAAAGGTAAATTTGTCCCATAGGTATAAGTTTGAGATTTTTTATATCACAAAAAAATTTAAGATAAATATATATGATGGTGGGCATATCTTGAGATATTTTGTGGCCTTTTCCTTTGTATTTAAATTCATATCACTCATCACTCAAAAGATTAAATCCATTATTAGATTCCGGTGCAAATAATTTGAGCTTCCTCCCGTCATTAATCAGTAGAAAATATGGTTTTTTCCCCTAGATAGACATCATATGCTAAAACTCCAAATTGATCTTCCCCGGAAAAAAATTACCCTCAAAATTTTATTTCTCGTGTTATGCCCCAATGCAATTTATTTTGTACAACTTTACCCCCATAATTAACAGGCTTAGGTTTAATGATCTTGAATCTTTCCTTTCCGAGTAGGTTTTTCAATCGACTAAGTCTCCCGATCGAGAAGCCAACCAATGACTCCATTACCACGGCTCCGGCACGTGGTCCGCGGTCAATCGGACCGACTCTTTCTTCACCTCCGGCACGTGCTGCCACAACTTCTCGGCGTGCTTTTACCTTGACTCGACGGTAGCTGACGGTCAAAACTCTCTCTGAGACTAGTCTCAGTCGTCGCGCCGTGTCCCCTTCCCCCCACCTGAAATAGTCTCATCTTCCCCAACTTGCTTTCCCAACTAGGGCCACCACCCGACATTGAATTGACCCGTCACGGCTGCTAAATTGGTTCTTTCTTTTCAAGTTAATTGCACAGGGTTG
Organism: Corymbia citriodora subsp. variegata; assembly: GCA_014858505.1. NCBI lineage: Eukaryota > Viridiplantae > Streptophyta > Magnoliopsida > Myrtales > Myrtaceae > Corymbia > Corymbia citriodora. Next base: position 12,485,198 of record CM026414.1, read on the forward strand.
CTTCGTGCTTTCTCGGGTCAATTTTCAAAGAAAAAGAAAGAAAGAGAAAGGGTTGATTCTAGGTTGTCTTGCATCGGTTGCGGTCAGTTTATAATAACAAAGAGAATATGAAAGATCGTAGACATTAACAGATTTTTGAAAGGTTCAAAGAAAAAGAAACAAGTGGAAAGTTTGTCGTCGGACGGGGAATTCTGAAGAATACTGAAGCTAGAAGTCGGGGAGAAGACTTTGCTGGAGAAATTTCTACAGAAGTTGCTCAGCTCTTGCCATATGGCGGGTCATCTTCTGTGCTTTTTCCCCCGGGGTGGGTTGGTTGTTCTAGAATGCTTTACACGGTCCTCGTTTTTCTCACTTCTTTTTCTTAGAATATTAATAGTTGTCGTGAAGCTCTACTTTGAGGCAAAGCGCATTTTGCGCAGGAGGAGAAAATTGCGGGTGGTCAGAGTGAAAAGTTACAGCCACATCAATGACCTTTCCTATTCTTGTCCGAATCGGGAGGCTTCTGTTCTTCATCGTGAAATAGCAGTGATTAACATCCATTTGACCCAGTAGAGGGGAGAGACCTTCAAGGTTGATGGGGTCCAATATCTCCATTGCACATTTTTTCTAAAGTGCACCCAGTTGCTGTGACTTTTTTGAGCATATGATTAGGCAGAAATCCAACATAAGGATTTGGAAAATTCACACAATGTGTAGCAAAACGGCTATAACTTTTGATTCAAGAGGACTTACGGATACTGTAATATCAATTTGAAAGACTTGTTTAGAATTCGGGCCATCTTGTACGCTTTTGGGGAGGGGGGGGGGTCTAGATGCTTTACAAGGTCTTCATCTGAAAATCCTTTTTTTCTTTTGAATATTAATATTTTTGTGAAGTTTTACTTTTGAGGCAAAGTGCATCTTTGCGCAAAACGAGATAAAAAGCCAGTCATCGTGGAAGAAAGAAACGAGAGTCACGATAAAAAGTCACGACCTTGTCACGTACCAAGCGTGTATCAGATGATCCTTTCAATCGCGGTCCTCGATTGGTGAATATGTCAGTCAATCTTGAATGGCTATCATATTATTAAATAGCGTGTTTATGGATGCGAACGTGACTACCTTGACTTTTTGGAGGGTTCGAATAGACAGAGAATCAATAGGTAGCCATAACTTTTGATATGAGAAGAGTACCAGGTCTAATATACCAACTTAAAAAGCCCCGTTCGAGCTCTGTGGCCAAATGGTAGGTGATTTTTCCCTTTGATTTAAGAGGGGAGAAGGATAATCGTACTAGATCGATTTGCATTATATTGAAGCACTTGAGGAAGACCACGCCCCACAAGAGATGCGCAAAAATCCATATTTACCTATGGGTTAATGCAACTAGAATGTTTTGAAAAATTCAAGTGAGAAAAAGCAGGCGTTTGTGAGTAAATTTACTAAAAAAACCGAGGATGAAATTCTTAAGATGAAAGCATGAGTAGAGTTGTAAGCACTACATATTCTTGTACGATTCATATCAGTTCCTTTGTATCGTAGCTCTTGTTCTTAAAGGTTATGCGTGTCATTTCATGAATAGAGTTTTATCCGGAGCGCTTGGTAGTTTGGATACATTAGTAAATGGTAGTAGTTCGTCAAAAGATTTCAAACATTGAATTAAGACAAGGCGCTGCATATTAATTTATTAGATTTGGCTCTAGCGGTCATCATTCCAAGATGGTTGAAATGATATAATTTTGAAATTTGACACGACTTAGTCGGATAAAACAAACAAGAAAGTATTGAATAGACATGGAGACCCATGTAGGAGGACTTGAGCAACAGCTTGAGGCCACACCATGGAATGAAGAAACTTCCGAAAGGACTTTTCTTCCTCTTATTTATTCCAAAGTCCATCGATGAAACATTTGGAAATTTCTTCGCAAAGACCAAATGACCATTAAGCCCCCTACATTCTTGATTAGAATTGCGTTTGGTTTTGTGCTTCCGCCGCCCTAAATATCCTTATTGGTGGTTATATTACAGGGTTGAACGTCAAGTATTTTCTAAAATAATTTTGAAAACGTTAAATTTCGTCCGCTTATTTTTAAGGAATCATTTTCGATTGTAATTATTCAATATAAATTATCCACCTCCACTGGCTTTTTCCTCTCGCTATAAAATAAATACGAGTGCATACGGAAAAGGGAAAAAAAGTGGACAGAGTTCAAACGTCCATACTTGATTTCACTTTGTTTAAAATTTATTTTATTCATGCATAATTAGTGAAATGTGTAGTTAAGATATTTAACTTTTTCATTTTTCACATACACATGATATTACTAGTTTATCATAGTTTGGTAGGATAATTGCATTTTCCTAAAATATTTAGTTATCTTTTTTGCATTGCCAATCGACTATTTAAGTCGTCATTATTTAATACGGTTGTAATCACATTTTTGGATTAAATTTTATATTCCATTGTGCTGGAAATGTCACCCCTTACATCGGAAAAACAAATTTTGGATTATTTTTCACGGAAGAAAAAATTGTATAGACTTACATAATTAATGAATGGCGAGTGAAGAAATTTTCATGCATGTGAAAGAAGAAGAAAAAACGAAGAGATAAAATATCTTTTGAGAAAATTGGGGAAAATTATCATATAAAGTTAGCATGGCCTACTAAAATGGACTGAATAAACTGAATTGGCACAAATGCAAAATGTTTAGAATTAAATCGACAAAAAAAAAATTATAGAACTGAATCGGCATAATTATAATAAATTTAGTACTTTTTGGGTAATTGTCCCGAGGAAATTGATAATTGATATAGACTCCCATGAAAATAATAATTTCAAAGAAATAATTTGCTCTTTCTTAAAGGGTTTGAGTCTGAAATGATCTTCGAACCCATGTGAGCAAACTAAAATAAAGATAAAACGAAGATTAGTCCTGCCCAAAATTCAAAAACTTGAATAAATTATTCTTATTAGCAGCTATTTTTTGACCATCCTATCTATCACATGACCATTTGCTACCATAATTCAGAAATAAAGACCTAATTAAACACATTCCATGATGGAAAGCGTTTAGAAGCATCCGCAGATGTTACTCATCACTACTCTTGGAAAATGCAATAGATTTGATGTGGGATGGAAATTTATCTAATTAATCACTAGCAATATATGATGAATTCCCCTTTTTTCCTAAATAAATGCATAAATAAATCCAAGAATGCCTAAAAAGTCATGAAGAGGCTTCTAGCAGCCGTGTGTCAATTCAACCTTAATGTTTGACGTGATCTTCAAGCTGATTATATACTAGACTAAACCAAAAGGATTGGTAATATAAATAATATTACTGAGAAGACTTGTCTGTTTTTTGAACTTTTTTAGGGAAAATTGCAAAAAACACTAAAATAGGGCAATTTCCGCGAAGAACTTAACAGTAGGATTCGTCTTGAAAAAACCCCATGAAATTGGTAATTCCTCTCAATTGACCCACATATCATCGACGGTAAAATCTTCGCCGGACGATAACCATGTGCATGTCACTCCACATGGACCTCACGGATGATGATGGCACAACTTGTGATTACAATACATGCACATCGATACCATTTGCAGTTACAAAATGCAACTCAAATGCATTGATTTGCACAAAAGGAGAGATAATGCAAAGACAAATCCTCTTAAACAAACAAAACCAACTATAAAAAAACGTTTTTGCGTACCATCATTCTATCGGTACCACGTTTAATGACAGAGACTGCGTTATCGATTCCAGAGCAATCCCACTGTCCATGTTGCCTTAAAGGGTTGTGATTTCGTCTTCTCTTTCGGGCAAAGGATTAGTATCCAGTTATGTGGGGAGTGCGTTTAATTAATTGGGAAAATAATTAGGGATTCTGTGTCAAATTCCAATGCAAGTGAGGTGCATTTGCTCAAATAGGAGATTTCGGAACAAAAAATAACTTCATCCATGGCACGAGTTATGGCACGCGGTTGTAATCCAGAGAAGATTTTTGGCCGGTGAGATAGGATGTTAATTGAGATGAAGTTGCCAACTTCAGGGTTTTATCGGGACAAATCCTACTTTAAGGTACTTAGACAAAATTGTCGCGCTCAAGGGAATTTTTTAAAATTTCCCCCACTTCGGGTTGAAATTTTTATTGAGGTCTTCAACATTGACGCCAGACCTCCAATCCCTTTTACAACCAATGTGCTGAAAGAGGGAATCACCTTATGCAATTACACATGCACGTCATTTTTGACTTTGCTGCTGAAAACAACAAAATAAGGTTCTCTGGTCACCGGTGCTTATTCATACAAAGTTGACATGTAGATTTCTACAAACAAATATAATCTTTCCACATATTTTTTTTTTCAGCTCCTATATTTCCCCCTAAGTTTGGAGCATCTGGTCCGAGATGGTCAAGCTCATATCTATTACTATATACAAATACATATAGTAATTAAACAATCTTCATGTTATAGATAATTAACAAATACTCCTGGAAGTCTTGTTTTATATATTAATTAGGATTAATGAGGCTATCCATATTATGTACATAGACCAAATACTAAAGACAAACACAAAGCATGACGTGGTGTGAATTTGTCATTAACTACGTCTATCAACTGGGGATATGTTAAAGAGAAATGTTATACAATCTGTGTAGTTTGTATTATGGATGTATAGATTTTTTAATGAATGGTGGTATTTTACACGAAGAGTTATCATCCTTAAATTGAAGACCTTTCAAGAATTTTACTCGAGCAATTCTTTTCTATTTTTGAATTTATGGTGTATCCGCATAAATTATAGATCTCATACATTCACAAGGGTTCAATTCCAAGAAATTACACGTTCTACTATCTCGATGCTGCATATATATCGTTTGTACACAGCTTCTCTTTATTTCCTGAGCACATAATTAAGTGAACAAAAGCGCATGATTACAAGTTTTGAGCAAATTGTTGATGAAACTCCAAAAACATGGCATTTTCTTATGACCTGCTTTAACGTTTATGATTCATTCCTCTGGCCAATTTGGCATTTATTAAATAATAAACTATACTAATATACCTAAAATGTTAATATAACATACATAACACACACACACACACACACACACATATATATATATATATATGTATGACATATTAAGAAAATTTTCTCCAAAACTAATATAATTCCTTCCAAAGATGGTTACTTTCTGTGGCCGTCTTTAAGGGGACAGAAAAGACACATGAAACCCTGGTTAGCCAAAAAAAGCTACGCAGCACGTGTAGTCAAACCCCGCAGCCCACGCTCCAGAAAAGTATTTAGTACTTAAACATTCGTCAAGTTAGACCAAATGCGTGATGACCACTGTCCCATCCTCTCCTATATATATGATCCCAATCCTGGTAGTTTTTCTCCATCCCAGACCTCAGCCATCTTTTCTTCTTCTCAGTAAGAGTGTCTGCGTTCTGAGGAGAAGAAGAAGAAGATGGATTTCTATTCCCAGCTGTTTCTTTACCTCTCCATACTCTACATCTCTCTTTACCTTGTCTTCCTCGTCTTCCGAAAGAAGTCCTCCGCTCCTAACCTGCCGCCTGGCAAGAAGGGATGGCCAATCATCGGCGAGTCCAGGGATTTCGTCGGCGCAGCAAAGAGCGGCTGCCCCGAGAAGTTCATAAACGATCGCACAGCCAAGTACTCCCCGGAGGTCTTCCGCACCTCGCTGCTCGGGGAAGACATGGCTGTGTTCTGCGGCGCCTCTGGCAACAAGTTCTTGTTCTCTGGCCAGAACAAGTACATCACCACCTGGTGGCCCACCTCCATGAAGAAGGTCACCATCTTCCCCGAAACCATGGAGAAGTTCAACAAGGACGACCCCAAGAAAATGCGCAGCTTCTTGCCGGAATTCTTAAAACCAGAGGCTCTCCAACAGTACATACCTATCATGGACTCCATGACTAGGGAGCACTTGGAGAGTGACTGGTCTCCTTATAAGGAAGTGAAGGTGTTCCCTTTGACAAAGAACTACACTTTCGCTTTGGCGTGTCGCCTGTTCATGAACATCAAGGACCCCAAGGTCGTGTCGAAATTCGCCGACCCATTTGCTCGTATTGCGCCGGGATTCACTTCGGTGCCTATTAATATTCCCGGAACGCCATATAACAAAGCAGTTGAAGGTGGAAAAGTAATAAGGCAAGAGCTTCTCAACATTATTAGACAAAGGAAGCAGGAGATTTCGGAAGGAAAAGATGCGAACGCCAGGGACTTGTTGTCTCGATTGCTGACCGAAGCAGATGACGACGGTAGTGTTTATTATGAAATGGATGTGTCCAACAAGATCATTGGATTGCTCATTGCAAGTCATGACACCACCAGTACGTCTATCACTGTCATAGTGAACTATCTAGCTTCGTTGCCCCACATCTATGAGAAAGTTTACGAAGGTAACAGTCCTCTCATATTTCCATTGACAAAATGGCAACATCAATATGTCTTTTTGGATGGAGTTTGCGTATATTTAATTCACTTGCTTCATGTCAACAGAACAAATGGAGATTGCCAAGTCTAAAGTCCCGGGTGAATTACTGAACTGGGATGATATCCAAAAGATGAAGTATTCTTGGAACGTGGCTTGTGAATCAATGAGGCTAACTCCACCTGCACAAGGGTCATTTAGAGAGGCAATTACTGACTTTACTTTTGCGGGATACACAATCCCAAAGGGATGGAAGGTAATTATTTACTTATGACCCACTTTTCGACATGGTTTTTTTAATGAGTTGATAGATAGAATCCTCGAACAATGATAACATATGCATTTTTCTTGTAGACATTTTGGACGGTTTATACAACTCACAAGAACCCCAAGTACTTTCCCGATCCTGAAAAATTTGATCCCTCGAGATTTGAAGGAAGTGGACCTGCACCTTTCACCTATGTTCCCTTTGGAGGTGGACCCCGCATGTGTCCTGGAAAAGAGTATGCTCGGCTCGAAATACTTGTTTTCATCCACAATCTTGTGACCAAATTCAAACTCAAGAAGGTCATTCCAGATGAAAAGATCATCTACAATCCATCGCCTGTCCCTGCCAATGGTCTTCTTATTCGGCTCCAACCCCTTAACTAAGAGCCTAGCTTACCCATATCATATTAGAATCTTTTAGAGATCCTGCATGGATACTCTCAATGTACGCCCAACATTTTGTTAATGTTTTCTATTAGTCTTGCCAGTGTAATAATGTCACGTCGATAAAAATAAAATTTTCAATTAGTCCCGTCATAATATAGATGCCTTTTTGCATAATTTGTTTAAGATAATATCTATATCTTCCCTCATATATATGTGTGCGGGCTTTTTCGTTTATCTTTCGTTTATCTTTTGTTTCCATTGTGTTGAATTCGTTTGTCTTACATTATTTATTACTAATGTTCCTTTTTGTAACGATTGTTTTTTATTTGATGATAAAAAAAAAGTCAATGCTTTGTGTGATTAATGACTTGAAGATGTGAGTTTTCCTCTTTTTCCATGGTTCTCTATAAGATTAAAGAAGTACCTTATATATAATAATAATATGAAAAAAAATACTACCCCAAACCTTTGGCCGATTTGTACCATCAACTTTAGACTTTTAATCATATAATATGATCCTTGAACTATTATTCAATATTATAGTTCCCAAGCTATATTAAAAGGTTCAATGTCATCCTTTCGTTAGCAAGAATTGTTGACATGTCCTTCAATCTATTAAATTTTAACAATAGACAACAAACATGTATATATGTTTTAAAAAAAGATGGGTGCAAAATAATTCGCATTTACATTTTCTTGTACTATATTGACTCATCATTTTAGATAATATTTCAAGAAAAATTACTCATAAAGTTGTAAACCTATCAGATTTTTACTAATTCAATCCTAAACATTTTAATTGTGCCAATTAAATTCCAAATCTTTTCACCTTTTGTAAATTGAGTTTATTTGAATAATTTTGGCTAAAAATCATTGACGTGAAGGCCAACTATAGTACGTGCCATGGTCAGTGCTAATATGGATATTTCTAAATAATATATTAATATTTTTTTTGGTTTTTTATAATTTTTTTTTTTTTGGTTTTTTCTTTTCTTTGGACTCAAGTTAGTGAGGGTATCATAGCCTCACCTAGAAGGGGTAAGGGCGTTGCAGTCCTTGCCTAGAGATGGCGAAGGCTGTGATGCCCTCACCTAGCTCGGATCTGGCAAGGGCAATGTGGCCCTTGCCTATGGCCAGTGAGGGTTGGCTAACAACCCTTGCCGGCTTGAATCCAACAAAGGTAAAGAAAAGAAAGAAAGAAATTATAAATTTTTTAAAAAGGATTAAATTTTTATTAAAAATATCCAAATCAGTATTGGTTATGTCACATAGGATAACTAGCATCCACATCCGCGATTTTCGACCAAAATTGATCAAATAAACTCAATTAATAAAAGATGAAGATTATTATGACTCAATTGACATAATTAAAATGTTTATGATTGAATTGGTAAAAATGCAATAATTTTAGAATTTTTTTGAATAATTTTCTTAATATTTCATTTTATGGAATAACGTCTGAGTTCTTGTTTGTTTATACAGGAGGAGTACATTGACCATTCAGAATAGTTCAGGTTGAATACAAATGCTGAAGTTAAAGACAAGTTGCTAGATACGTGGGAAGTAATTATTGCTGCAAAAAAATATGCGCCGTTTTTGCTCCCCGCGGCGAAGACCAGCCCTCTTGTCTAGAATCACTCATCTTAGTGCGCCACGGATTTTTCTTACGGCTTTCAAATACAATTTCAAAGAGGTCCCCTTTTTCAATGTTAATTGCGACTTATATTTCAAAACTCCCGATTGACCCCATCGTAGTTCATTTTTATTTTCAATCCGAAATGATTAGCAATGAAAATATCATACTTCATTTTTTGTGTATTCAAAATGGGAAAAATTATGCAGATATGGACCTATCTAATTTTACATAAACCCTCCATCAAAATACGAATACGTGATAGATGTGACTAACATCAGAAAATATCTCTTTCACCCATCTCTCTCATGCTCGATCCCTCGCCTCCCCCAAAAGAATAGAAATATAATGACATTGACACGCCAAGATGGCAAAAGTTGTTGTGGCTTCTGCCTACACCGTGACGGCCTTTCCTTCCCTTTTCTAGTAGATCTTGAAGCATGCACATATGAGGTGCACATTTTGGAATTTGGAAACCAATTAAGCACTCAGGACATGCGCATAGAGGAAATGCTCTCAATGTCATTACTTTTTAAAGGTTAAGCAGGTTTCTTTTTTCTTTCAATGATATAACGAATTTATAGACTGCAAAACCTAACAAACTTGGGGTATATTACAAATTAACATTAGGAAACCAAATAATAAAAATAAAATACACATTGTATCTCTCCCACCATTGGATGTCTTTTACTTCATCTATGTCATATGTGACATCAACCCACAAAAAGAAAAGTTCAAAAGAGGACAATCTTCTTGTTAAACAAAATTATCTTTCTCGGGCTTCCAACGGACTGGTCGAGAATAACTTGGACTTTCAAGGTTGAACGCCATCTTTGGTTATGAAGTCCTTCACAACTTAGAAATGGGTAGCTCCAAAATACAAAATGACATTCTTCTCGTTGAAAAAGGAAAGTTAGGAATGAGTTTTCATACTATAAAATGAGTTTAAATAGAATGTGGAATAACTTGTCTTAATTCAGGGGAGTAAATTAACTTAATTCACTCTCTCGAGACAGTAATATAAGATTCCCATGGAGATAATTAAGAAAGATAAAGCGGAAGAGAGAATTTCGAATTTGTGTATATTTCGATGTGTTATGATATTAAAGAGTATATGAGCCTATTTATAAACTTTATTAGATGATTATCTAAGGAAATCAAATCAGACATACACAATCAAAAGAAATATAGAAAATCTGAGAATTTATCTTAAATATCTCTTGGAAATATCTAAATATATCTAATAGAGATCAAATTGAGTATGTCCTTATCAGAAACTAAAGTTCTTTATAATCTTAGTGGGCAATGACAGGTGAATAGTGTAGTGATATTTTGTTTGCTAGTGATTTAATGACTAAGATTTTAGTAGCATGATGGGCCAATTCAAAGGATAGTGACATTCGTGCCTAATGTACTTGGTAGTTCTTTTTTTGTTGTTGTTGTTGTAAACGGGTTCCGACTATCATTCATAGAAAAGAGAACTACATGAGAAAGGTAAATATGTTTCTAAACACAAAATATCCCAAAGGGGCTGGGGAGGTGAAGATACCCAATTCAATTGAAGGTTTTTACTTCGGTAGGCTTTTGTGATCCATTTTGCAACTTGGTTTGCTTCCCTCAGGCAATGGACTACTTTCACTTGACCGGATTGGGCTAAAATTTCCTTGCATTCATTGACAATGCTTCACATAGCCCATGGGGCTTCTTTTCGGCCCATCACGCTCTCCATTATCGTCCAATTATCGCTCTCACACTCCAATCTCGATGCCATCTGCTGTAACTCCCCTACGTGCTTGTCCTATCTCTATTTTAGATATGGTAGCCCTTGCATGACTGCTAGGGCTTCTGCTTGTCGTGGAGACGAAGCTTTGATCTCCTTCACAAATCCATATTCTAGCACCCCACTCAAGTTTCAAAAGATTCCGATAATTGAGCATGGCTTCTCACTTGCCACCCATGAAATATCCACATTTAGTTTTAGGGCACTGCCGACCAGTGGATTCCATTTGATAGGTACACTCGATTTTCTGGGTTTTGCTTTTCCTTTCTTCTGATTCCATCTTTTGAAACTTTTGACTTGTACTTGTGCTTCTTTGACAATAGATTCGAGTTTGGCAAGTAGATATTGGAATATACTATTGTTGCGCAATTTCCAAATCAACTAGAATATTGCTGCTATCATCTCTTCTTCAGGTGAGTCCTTCTTGTCTTCGAAAACCTCCAAAAGCCATTTATCCATTATGATTATGTTTAGGGAACTACTGTTGAGATTAATTCTAGGGTCAAATCATATTTTTTTCATCCATTTACAGAGTAGGAATAAATGCTTGATCGTCTCTAGGTGGCTTGAGCAGAGAGGGTAAAGGGGGTTAGGTATCACCTTCCTCATGAACATATTTTCTCACGTGAAGAAATGAAGGAATGGAACGAACTCACGCTCCAAAACCTCTTTGATGAATGAATTGTTCATGAAATCCTAGCTATCCCTATTTGGCCTAGTCCTAAGGAAAATGAATTATGTTGGACATACAACAAAATTGGTACCTATATTGTGAAGAGTGGTTACAATAATGAACGACCCAAGACAACTAAACTAGAACACAAAAAGCAACAACATCATATCAACCTTCCAAAACACTATGGACTAAAATATGGAATTTGCAGACTCCCCCCAAACTGAGAATCTTCCTATGGAGTCTTTGTCAAGAATTTAGCCACCATAATTGGATCATCCTTGTTTGTAGGGCCTCCAATTAGAGCCATTTATCTGCATAGATATTGATAGATTTTTCATCTTCCACCATCCATTTTACATACCATTCTATGTTTTCTCTACCCACAAAAATGCTCTGCTACCCTTAGGATGGGCGATGCCCTAATTGGCTTTCCGCAAATCTCCATTAGGGAAATAGACTCCTTTTAAAACCTAACTCCATAATGCTGAGGGGTTTTGAAATAGTCTTGAGGCCTGTTTGCCTAATAGTACTTTGTTGAAAATCTGCATGTCTTTGAAACTTAAACCCTCTTCATCTTTTCTGGATTTCAACACATCCCATTTTTTCCAATGCATTCCTCTTTTGAATCCATTTGTTTCCACCATAATGAAGCAATTCTTTTCTCAATGGAATTACAAACAGATTTGGGAATCTTAAAAATTGACATAGCATATTGTGGTAGAGCTTACACCACACTTTTAATCAATATTTCTTTACCTACTTTTGACATAATCTTTTCTTTATAGCCTCCATCTTCATGTTTACTCTTGCTAAAATCCATGGGAACATCTCTTTTTTTGATTGACCCCACTTGGATGGTATGCCAAGATATTTCCTTGTTTTTTCTATGATCGGAACTCATAATTCTTGTGCCATATTTCTTTTTAATTTCAGAGGACAACCATTGCTAAAAGCTACTCCTGATTTGTTTAGGTTAATAGCTTGATCATGGAAAATTAGTAAAGATTTAGAATAGTTGCCAAGCTTTGGCATTCCCTAATTGCTTCATCCCGAAAAATTATGGCATCATCATCAAATAGAAAGTCTGACAATGTGGGGCAATACTAGTTAAGTGTGATTCCTTCAAGACTTCCCTCTGTAGTGGCTTTGTGCATAATCCATAATAGAACATTAGCCATTAGTATTAATTGATAAGGGGAAAGCAGGTCTTCTTGTCTATTCCCACATGAAGGTAGAAAGTATTGAGTGGGTTTCCCATTAACTTTCACGCTAAAATAAATAGTTAAGACCCATTTCACGATCAATTCAACCCATCTTTCATAGAAATCCATCTTTAGCATACTTGCTCTCAAGAAATCCCATACTACCCAATCATTAGCCTTCTGCATGTCCAATTTGAGGATAGCTTGAAACTCTTTCTTTCTTTCCTTTATCCTCAACTGGTGCAACACTTCTTGAACAATGACGATGTTATCTTGAATTTGCCGACGTTGGATAAAAGCACTTTGTTATGTAGCTATTATCTTGAGTATCCATGGTTTTAGCCTATTTGCCATCATTGTTGATATAATTTAGTAATTAAAGTTACATAGCCTTATAGGTCTAAGCTAGTTTGTGCTTTTTGGATTTTTAACCTTTGGGATAAGAGCAATATGTATCCTGTTGAGTTGGGGGTCAATGGTATTTGTTTTGAAAAATTTCTGAACTAGCTAAAACAGATCCATCTTGATTTTCTCCCAAAAATGATGATAGAATTGGCTATTCAACTCATCAAGCCATGAGGATTGTAGTGCCCCCAACTAAAAAACAGTTTCTTTTACTTCCTCCAATGTAATTGTTACTATCAAACTGTCCTTTATATCATTTTTTTATTGGGCTAGAGCATTTGTCCAAGATGAGCTAAAAGTTCCTCGGTCCTGCCTGTTTATAGAGGGATCGATAAAAATCTTTTATATGTTTTTTGAGGTGTTAGGTTCCCTGCTCCAGTTTTCTTCATCAACTTTCAGCATCATAATCTTGTTTTGCTATCTCCTTTGCACTGTTGTTGCATGGAAGTACTTTGTGTTTTTATCACCCTATTGAGCCAATTTATTCAAGACTTCAACTCCTGATACATCTCCTCCTGTCTCGATAACGTTTCAATATGATGCACAATATCCTGAGTTTCATCCTTGTAGAAATTTGTAGATGCTATATTCGTAATCTCAGTTAATTTCCTTTTCAACCCCCTGATTTGGTTTGATGCATTTGAGAATTTTCCTCTACTCTATAATGCTAGTTTCTTAGATACTTCTTGGATTTTCTTTGAAAATCTATTGGGATTCGACTGGAACTCTTGCCATGTTCTTTTGATGATATCCCCACATTCTTGATTCTCTAGTCAGAAGGCTTTAAACTTAAACTCTTTTTTTTTTTGTACTAGATGCAAAGATAGGATAAGTGGCTGTGACCTGAACCCATAGTAGGTAGAGCCAGAACCTTTGCATTTGGAAAAGCCATACTCCAATCTATTGTGCATAGCACCTTATCCATTCTCTTTTTGACTAAGGCCTCTCCTTCTCTATTGTTAGCCCATGTGTAAGTGCACCCTTTACTATCAATATCCATTAGAGAACAATCATTCAAGAATTCTCTAAAGGCTACTATTTGGTAATGGTCAGCCTCTCTCCTACCTACCTTCTCCCAATTGTACAAAATTTCGTTACAATCGCCCATACATATCCAAGGGAGATGGTTGTTTTCTTGGAGACTCTATATTTGTTGCCATAGGACAAGCCTCTCCCTAAAATTCGTGGGAGCGTGAAGGAATGTAATCCTCATTTGAATGCCACTATATTGGATCTTTGCACTCCAAGTCGATGAGTTCTTTTGAGCTGGAATTCACTTATTGTGCAACTTCTTCACTCCACAAAATAGCTAAACCCTCCATTCCGTTTGTTCTAAGTAAGAGTTTGGGAACTTGAGGTGATGTCTAACTTGGTCCACCAACGACTCCTTATTTTTAGTTTGCATTAAAAACACTAGCTTTGGTCTTTCAAGAGCAACTATCTCAGCTCTTGGAACATTAAGGGATTGCTTAGCCCTTGATAGTTGTAGCTCATGATTTTCATATCGTCTCTGGTGGCTTATTAGGGTTAGCCATCCATGCCCAATCTTTTCTTTCTCTCACCACTTGGACATGATTCTCTAGTAACTCCATTTCATCTATAATTGAAGAGTTAGAGCGTTCTACCTCTTCCGTTTTTTGCCTTTTCTTGTTGCATGATACATTAACCTTTGATGCTTCAAAGCTAGAGGATTCTATCAACATTAACTATTTTTCAATGCCTTCTTTGCTGCGGGACATGAATATGAGCCTCCAAAATCCTCCTTTATAGAAGGGCTTTCAATTATTTTTTTGTGTGTTTCGAATAGGGACAACATTCATCTCCACTCCTCTCAGCATAATGTCCATTCTAGCCAACTGAATTAGTGTTTCCGAAACAGTCTCCTCCTCGTAATTTAGGATTACCTTTCCATAAAAAACTTCCTAGTGAGGGCTACGTTCACACACTTTTGCTTTGAGCCAAGGTCCATATTTTCGTGCCCTGTTTTCTATCCATCTAGAAATATTCTTACACATTCATCATCAATTGAGTAATGTATTTATCTGGAGTTAAACCGGTCCTGATTGAGAATGAAATAATCATATATCACTTATCGTTTTCTTAAAAGTGAAAAACTTGAACCTACCTAATTTTAATCGGCAAATAACAAAATATTAACACATGAAATATGCGTCTTAATTATAAATGTGTGTATTTTTGGCTGCCATGACCGAGAGATTCATATATCTCGCTTTAATTGAATCCAAAGATTCTTACATTGCATTTTATCAAATAAAAAAGAATATCTGCACATCTTCAACCTTCTTTCATTTTCTCAAAAGGTAATTTTACGTAGGAAAGGCTTCCTCAAGTGCAATAACCCAAAAGAAATCAGATGACATTTGTCTCCAGTAAAATGTTAAAAGAAATCATCTTATAAAATATTACAAACCAGTATGGAGCCTCTAAAAATTTTCTTAAAAATCTTCTCTTAAATCATCTTTATCTACAAACTGATCAGTCATTTCCACCAAACATTCAAGCTGACCTTGACCTGAAGAATTACAGTAATTATTAAGCAAACTCATTAATTTTTTTGACCATTTATTCTTAAAAGTCTGAAAACAGCAATTATAAAATACGTAATGTATCTTCCCAATCAGTTTATGTCTATCACCTTTGTCATCATTAACCCAAATAAAAAGAAGAAGATGAGAGCAGAATCTTATTACGAGCTCAATAATTTTTGGGAACAGTGTAATGACAATCTTAAAACTTGTCGTGATAATGCAATTGAATCTTAAAACTTTCTAAAAGTATTATCGATCCTAAATTTTTTCATAAAAGTGCATTTGAGTCTCGAAACCTTAAAAATGTACAATTAACGAAAGGACTTGATTGGATTAATTTGATAAAATTTAGGACTTGATTGTATTATTTGAAAATTTTGGAATTTAATTATAATTTAATTGTATTTTCGTAACAAGCTTTACAACTTAATTGCACTCTTTGAAAAATTTAGGATTGAAGTATGCTTTCCTAACAAGTTTTAGAACTTTCAAATGCATTTATCCCATAATTTCTGAGTCATTCTTTTGGACCGACCAAGGATAATGTTAAATGACATTGTCACTTCTTCATGTGTTCCATGTTGACAACTTAGCTTTCAAATACTAAATTACACTTGTGATAATGTTAATTATGAGTTCACATCTTAAGAAATTAATTATGCCCGTCAACTTTGACTTCGTGGATTAGAGAGCCATCCATGGTAACTTTGCCTTCATGAAATTAATTGCACTTTTTAAAAGTTTTAGGACTAAAGTGTGAGCCATCCATTCCTCTATGAAGCAGGTCCTTCATAAGGCAGTTAAGGATAAAACCCTAACCTTCAAATCGATTGAAGACAACCCCAGAAACAGAAGGATGCAGCGCAGTTGGGGGATAGACCCTCAGATTTTTGGAGTGGAGCCACCTATAACTTAGTATAGGATGGCTTAGGTCCTCTTAGTTCTTTGGGCATCTAGCCTTTTGTATATTTTGGGACCGCGGTACCCATCTACTCCAAGGACACTTCGTCCGGATGAGTATCTGTTGGTACTGTGTATTCCCCCTTATGTTGTACAGTTCTATGGTTGTTCTATAAAATCTTACCTTACCAAAAAAAAAAAAAGTGTGAGCCATCCATGGTAACTTTGAATTTATGAAATTAATTACACTTTTGAAAGTTTTAGGACCAAAGTGTACTTTCATAATAAGTTTTAGGACTTTCAATACACTTATTTCATAATTTTTTGAGTCATTCTTTGGATTGACCGAGGATAACGTTAGACAACGTTGTCACTTCTTCATGTGTTCCATGTTGACAACTCAGCTTTCGAATACTAAATTACACTTGTGATAATGTTTATTATGAGTTCATATCTTAGGAAATTAATTATGCCCGTCAACTTTGACTTTGTGGATTAGAGAGCCATCCATGGTAACTGGTTTTATTTATATATTTATTTTAATTCATTGGTGTTCCTGTCTCCAGCGGTTTTCTAAGTTATTTGAGTTAAATTATTTCTAGCAAAAACTTAATTCGTGAATAAAATAAGACGATCGAGAGGTAAGTTATTGCGGATAGTTTTATTTTAACCTCACATTTTTTGGATAATGCGAATTAACCTTAAGCGAGCTAATATATGCCTTCAAAAAATACAATCCCATCTTTAAGATGCGATTACTTCGGAGATATACCCAAATTAATTTCCATCTGTACACGAATGTGATGAAGATAACTAGAAATGTCCCCTCTTCTATTATTTTATGTAATGAAAATTTTTGTACCACATCTTGATTTGCATATGCCCATGATTAAGAAGGATCTCTCTCAAATAATTATAATTTTCGCTACTTTGATCCATCATCTCATTACTAGGCTCCATTTAATACGGTAATATCATGACGTATTATTTATAGAATGCATTTCAATCAAATTCTAAAATTTTCTTTTTTGTAGGAAATAATTATAGATGGGAAAAGAGCGTGCGAAGACTTGACCCAGCTCGTGCCTTTTGTCTCTAGAAGGATATAAACACGACTGAAGTCAAAAGTGGGAGAAGACTTGGCTCCACAAATTTTAGAAAATTACTCAGCCCGTGCCAACTAGCAGGCCATCTTCTCTACTTTGGGTGTCAAGAATGTTTTACAAGGTCCTCATTTTTTTAAATTTGAAAACTGAAATTATGTTAAATTCTACTTTGAGGCCAAAAAAAGAAAACAAAAAAGAATGCGAATCAGTATGAAAAGCTATGACCGTGAAAATATGTAATTTGAGATTTTCCTTGAGAGGTTTTGGAAATGAATTGGAAATTGAGAATTTGGAAGTGAAAACCCTTTTTAACTTTTGATTCAAGAAGAATTATGAGGATCACATTATCAATTAAAGAACTCATTGTCGTAACCATCTAGAGCATTTGTGTAGCTAAATATCCAACAAGTGGACTAAAAAACATTCACATAATGAGTGAAAAAACAATTATAACTTCTTATCCAAAAAGAATTACGAGGCCTATAATACCAATACAAAAAATTCCTTTTGAGCTCTATGTTGTGGCCAAATGGGGGGCACTCTTTGATTTTTTTTTATGTCTATTTTTCTGTTATTCTATACTTTTGTTTAATTTTCTGAACTTCCTTACTACTCAGGGTTATTTTAAGGTATTCTTTAGGTTTTATTTCTCTCGATAATTTAGGGACACGTCATATCTTGCGAGCCTTATGAACCTATTAAGTCTAAATCCTTAATCTATACTTGTGATCTTACTTAGAGACGTGCATGCATTCAATTGGATTCGAATTAGTGACATTTAATTCCTAAACTAGAATTATCTCAACGTCCCAACTAAGTGCGCCAAATTGACGGGTCAACATCATTATGTGGTTGCTTGCAGAGTGTTTATTCGTTCTTTTTTGCGGTCCGGACAACTTTGATTGCTATTTCAGTAATACTGCCATGGGATTTCTCTAGACTTTCGCTTGAGAGGACTTTTTGTGCCTGAAATGGCAATTCCCGAGGGAAGAGATGATGTCCCTCCTGTCGTCAGCTGGTGACTAGGTTACGGTTTCTCGAACATGACATGACACACATGTTTTAGATGCATGTAACTCGAGTTCCAAGTCGTGGTTGGCTCGACTTTTGACTAACTGGGTTCCTAC
This sequence comes from Corymbia citriodora subsp. variegata, assembly GCA_014858505.1. NCBI lineage: Eukaryota > Viridiplantae > Streptophyta > Magnoliopsida > Myrtales > Myrtaceae > Corymbia > Corymbia citriodora. The sequence goes on from CM026414.1 coordinate 12,503,674, forward strand.
TAGGTGGCTTTGAGTAAAGATGGACTAACTGCAAAACCGAAGATGACTTTAATGGTTGGAGTTAAGGACACGCACAAAAAATTTCCCGCATGTAGAAATTGCACTCACCTAAATCATGTTAATCCCTTTTCTCTCTGTATTTTTTGCGTCATAATTGAGGACTCTGAGCGAGTGTGGGAGCTTGATTATTTGAAGATCCATGAAGATGTTTGCAAACCCGATCGGAACTTTTCAGCAGTGCAAACTTTTTCGTGAATGGAGGAGTCTTATTTGTACATCGATTTTTTCCCATACCCCATGAATGATATTTTGGCAAAAGATCGAGACACCGTATTGAGATCAGGTGTTACATGTTATGGAAATAAAACAATATTAGTTTTAACTACGACTCAATTAGCACCGCAGGTGGATACAATTTCTTTTTCCTGATTACATAAATAGACTAGAAAATAATCTAAAAGAGCAAAATTAGGAGGTAGGAGGAGACTAATCTATAAATGCAACTCTGCGGTGATGTCATATCTTGAAGTTGTCATTTCATAATCAATTGACATCATAAATTTTAGTTTCACATCCGTGAGCGAAATGATGACAAATTATTAAGTAGACGTAGACCATCAAGTAGGACGACTTGAGCACTAGCAGAGCATTTCGGACTCGCTCATTCAATGCATCCCCACGTTTTCCTATAGGCCGTGGAATGAACGAACTTCTGAGAGGCATGGTTTGTTCTTTCCTTGCTTATTCCAAGTCCGTGGATGGAATGTCTGGAAATTTCTTCGCAAACGCAAAATGACCATTAAACCATCTATATTCTATGTTAGAATTGAGTTGGTTTTACGCTTCCCTTGTCCTAACAACCCATATTTGTAGTTGCATTTGTGGGGCGAGATGTCGAGAGTGTACTAAAATAATTTTGACGATTGATAATGTTGTTAAGTTAATTTTGAAAGATTATCACCACATAAATTTCCAATACAAACGACCCAAATTAATTGTCCCGTTCTTAAATCTTATGCCATTCTTCTACATTAAATAGAAATGAATGCTTCCTTTTATTAAATTCAAGGTAACCAAAATCCTTTGAATTATATTTTCTTGTATTGATTTTTTTTAATAAGCTGGATGTACTTTTAAATCTATATAAATTGGCATGAAGTGAATCTCCAATAAATTTGAGTTTCTATTTTAACGCATAACAAGATATTATTCAATTTTTAGTGTATTTATTGCTATTTTGGTGAAATGTAATTTCATTAATATTTTGGTGCTGTTTTGCCTTATCAATCAGTCAATTAGGTTGATATCACATAATACCAGTGTTATCAAAATTATGGACTAAAATATTGTGCTGGCAATCTCGCCTCCCAAGCCGGATTCCTAGCAAGTTATTGATCACTCCCCGCACACATTTACGTAAAATATATATCTTCCCTTAGAATTTTAGGAGGACCATTCGAATTAATGGTTTTAATTCTTTATCCCAAGGAAGAAACATTTTGCATGGACTTGCTCAATTTAATGAATGACGGGAAAAGCAATCTTTATGCATGTGAAAGAAAAAAACAGAAGTAACAAATTTGTCCTTATAGACAAGATGCTTGAAGATTTAAATTATTTCGAGATAGATTTTAAATAAATACCAGACGAGGACAATTTTTATTTAATTAGAATGTTTGAGAGGTTAAGGGATAAGTGGTTCGTTAAGGTGGTCTTGTTAATTTAGTAATTATCCATAATACAACAGCATTTCAAGTGTACCACTCCGGAATAGTTTATCAATTAGTTTTAAACCTATTGTACAAATGCATATTTAGTCCTAAACTTCTCAATTTTAATAATTGAGTCATAAACCTTTACTTGAAATTCCAATGTAATCATTATGACCAATTTCCGTTGAAAATTATTAACATGGTGGTCTAGCTATTGCTGGCCATTCCATACGGCACACGGCTACATGAGTGATTTTTGGCGAAAGCAAGTCAAAATGACTACCGGAATTTGCGCAAAAGTTTATGACTTAATTGATAAAAAATTTATGATTGAATTGACATCCGTATAATAAATTTATGATTAGTTAGATAATTTTCCCGTGCTAATCATTATTCAGAGCACATAGTAGACAGAATTAAAAATGCTCGCTAATTACTGGAACTCGAAAACAATCTCTTTTCTAGGAGAACTACGGTTACTTCCGCTTTATTTATTTATATTTTATTTGGGTCAAATGGGTTAGTTCCGCTTTTAACATGCCTTTAAACTATATCCGTAACCAGCCAAAAAAAAAAAAAAACTATATCTGTAACACATTGAAAATATTTCCAAATTATTTATTTTCCGTGAAACAAACAAAATTTAAAATCATATATTTTCTTGGCTAAAGCCCTAAATAAATAACCCTAGAATAATTAGATTAGATAAAAGTATCTTAGTGAGAGAGAAAGGGAGAGATCTAACTAATTCACCATCTTGTACACAATGACTGTGACTTGATGCCAAGTAAGTCTGCAATAAAATCTCTTATGATGAAACTAATAATCGACATAGACTCCCACGAAAATAATAATTGCAAAGATTATTTGCTCTTTCTTAAAGGGCTGAGTCTGAAATGATCTCTGAACCCATGTGAGCAAATTAAAATAATGATAAACCGAAGATTTGTATTGCCCAAAGTTCAAAAAACTTGAATAACTTATTGTTATTAGCAGCTATTTTTTGACCATCCTATTTATCACATGACCGTTTGCTAATATATTTCATAAATAAATCAAGACCTAATTAAACATATTCTATTCCCGCATCAGTTTTATTACATTTTCCAACAGTTGTGATGAGTAACATCTACATGGGATGCTTCTAAACGCTTCGCACGCCAGAGACATTTTTATAGTAATTTTTTTTTAAAATTAATCATTAGCGATGATATAAAAGAATGCCTAAAAAGTCAGGAGGTGGCTTGTAGATGCGTCGATTCAACCTTAATGTCCAACGTGATCTTCAAGCTGATTATAGACTGGACTTGACCAAGAAGATTATGTAATATAAATAATATAACTGAGAAGATTCGTTTTTTAAAGTTTTTTAGGGAAAATTGCAAAAAACTCCAAAGTTGGGCATATTTTCAAAGAACTCACAGTAGGATTTGTCTTAAAAAACCCATGAAGTTGGTGATTCGTCTCAGTTGACCCACAAATCATCGGCTGCAAAATCTCTACCGGACGATTACCATGTGCCTCTCACTCCACGCGGACCACCCGGACCATGATGGCACAACTTGCGATTACAAAATACAGCTAAGATGTATTGATTCACACAAAAGGAGAGATAATGTAGAGACAAATCCTCCCAAGCAGACAAAAGCAACAATTAATTTTTTTTTCTTCGCGTACCATCATTCCATGCGTGTCGCATTTGGCAACAATCATTGCCTTGTCGATCTTATGGCAATCCCACTGTCTATATGCTTCTCTTTTTGGGTGAAGGATTGGTATCGAGTAATTTGGAAATTAGGTTTAATCAATGGGAAAAATTGGAGATCCTGTGTCAAATTCCAATGCATGTATGGCCGGAGAGGTAGGATGTTTTGAGACAAATCCTACACTGGAGTCTTTGGACAAATTTGTCGCTCTTAAGAGAGTTATTTGAAAACTTTCCCCCTTATTGGATTGAAGATTTTTCTTAAGGTTTTTGACGGAGACACCAGACCGCTAATCCTTTTCATAATCAATGGGGAGAAAGAGGACCGCATAGGATCACCTTGTGGAATTACGTATGCACGTCATTTTTGACTCGCAATTCAAAACGACAAAGAAGGTTCTCTGGTCTTTGGTGCTCATTCATACTTACGATTTCCCGAGTCATCAGTGTGGAAATTTCCAGTAAAATGTTAACTGAAATCTCGCTCAAATATATCTCGTTTGATGCCTCCAAATTACTACAAACAAAGATAATCTTTTTACATTTTTTTTTCGCCTCCTATATTTACTCCTAAGTTTGGAGGCATCTGGTCTAAGATTGTCGAGTAGCATATAGTATTTAAACAATCTGCATGCTAACGAGGTTATGCATATTATGTACATAGACCAAATAGTAACGACAAACACAAAGCATAAGGTGAGGCAACATGGTAATTAACTAGGCATATCTATAAGGTTAAGTGCGAGATGTGTTTGAAACAAAATGCTACACATTCTGTGTATTTTATATCATGGAATTTTTTTATATGTATGATGGTATTTTACACAGAGTTATCATCCGTAAATCAAAGACCCTTCAAGTACTCTCTACTCGATCAATTCTTTTTTTCTTTTTCTTTTTTGGGAATATACAGTGTATTTGCATCAAGTATATAATCAATCCTTCATAGGAGCTCAGTTCCAAGAAATTATATCTTCTATTATCTTGATGTTGTATATATTGTTCATGCACATCTTCTCTTTGTTTCCCAAGTTTATAATCAAGCAATCATAAAGCGCATGAATGCTGTTTATGAGCAAACTATTAATAAAACTCTAAGATGACAATTTCTTTTGACCCGCTTTCATGATCACGATTTTCCCTATAGTCAATTTAGCATTTATTTAATAATAAAATATACTAATATTCTTAAATAACTAAAAAATATATAATATGGAATAAATATGAATACTAAATAATTAATATTTATAGGAGATATTAATTATTTTTCTCCAAAATTAATATAATTTTTAATCTACTATTTTCCAAAAGATTAATACCAAAAAAAACCCAAAACTAGTATATTTGTGATAAATTTCCCTCAAATTAATTTTTGCATCACAAAATATCTTAAATTGGTACACATGTGATAAATTTATCTTAAAATAATTTTTTAACCACAAAAAAACTCTAAATTTGTACATTTGTGACAAATTTACTATATGTTAATTTTTATTAAATTGCATTAATACTATAAAAAATCATAACTTAGTACACTTGTGACAAATGTAGGATAAAACCCTAAATTGGTACATTCGTAAGCTGTCACATGTCATCCAACTTAGTAATTTGATGTTAAAACTTAATGGAAATTAATTAAAGGTAAATTTATCATAAATGTATCAATTTGGGGTTTTTGTTGACCAAAAAAGTAATTTAGGATAAATTCGTCACAAATATATAAATTTGAGTTTTTCGTAATATTAATCTTTTCCTGAAATAGTTACTTTTAGTAGCCTTTTTTGACGGGGACAGAAAAGACAAATGAAACCCAAGTTAGCCAAAAGCGAAAACCTATATATTAACTTCAGGAAAAATATGCATTTCCATTCTCCATCATATGGGCCCCAGTGGTCGGAGCGCGCATCCCTCTAGAAATAAATATAGTATTCGCAGAACTCGTCAAATTAGACCAAATGCGTGGTGACCCCAACCCCATCCTCCTATATATATGATCTCAATCCTGGTGGTTTTTCTCCATCCCAGACCTTGGCCATCTTTCCGTCTTCTCAGTGTCAGTGTTTGCGTTCTGAGAAGAAGGAGAAGATGGATTTCTATTCCCAGCTGTTTCTTTACCTGGCCGTCCTCTACATCTCTCTTCACCTTCTCTTCCTCGTCTTCCGAAAGAAATCCTTCGCTCCTAACCTGCCGCCTGGCAAGAAGGGATGGCCAATCATCGGCGAGTCCAGGGATTTCGTCGGCGCAGCAAAGAGCGGCTGCCCTGAGAAATTCATAAATGACCGCACGGCCAAGTACTCCCCGGAGGTCTTTCGTACCTCGCTGCTCGGGGAAGACATGGCCGTGTTCTGTGGTGCCTCCGGCAATAAGTTCTTGTTCTCTGGTCAGAACAAGTACATCACCACCTGGTGGCCCACCTCCATGAAGAAGGTCACTATCTTCCCCGAAACCATGGAGAAGTTCAACAAGGATGACCCCAAGAAAATGCGCAGCTTCTTGCCAGAGTTTTTGAAACCAGAGGCTCTCCAATATTACATTCCTATCATGGACTCCATGACTAGGGAGCACTTGGAGAGTGACTGGTCCCCTTATAAGGAGGTGAAGGTGTTCCCTTTGACAAAGAACTATACCTTTGCTTTGGCGTGTCGCTTGTTCATGAACATCAAGGACCCTAACGTGGTGTCTAAATTCGCCGACCCATTTGCTCGTATTGCTCCAGGATTCACTTCGGTACCTATCAATATTCCTGGCACGCCATTCAACAGAGCAGTTGAAGGAGGAAAAGTAATAAGGCAAGAGCTTCTCAACATTATCAGACAAAGGAAGAAGGAGATATCCGAGGAAAAAGATGCAAAGTCAAGGGACTTGTTGTCTCGATTGCTTACGGAAGCAGATGATGACGGTAGTGTTTATTATGAAATGGACGTGTCCAACAAGATCATTGGATTACTTATTGCAAGTCATGACACTACCAGTACATCTATCACTGTGATAGTGAATTATCTAGCTTCGTTGCCCCACATCTATGAGAAAGTTTACAAAGGTAACTGTCTTATTCGTATTTCTGTAGACAAGATGGTAACATCGATATGCCTTTTTAAATGTAGTTTGCATATATATTTAACTAACTTCTCGTCAACAGAGCAAATGGAGATTGCAAAGTCTAAATCCCCAGGTGAATTACTGAATTGGGATGATATCCAAAAGATGAAGTATTCTTGGAATGTGGCTTGTGAGTCCTTGAGGCTAACTCCACCTGCACAAGGGGCATTCAGAGAGGCAATTACTGACTTTACTTTTGCCGGATACAGAATTCCAAAGGGATGGAAGGTAATTGTTTACTTACGACCTTTTTTTGACATGGTTTTTTGTTGAGTCAATAGATAGAATCTTCAAGCAATGATAATATGCATTTTTTTTTCAGACATTTTGGACAGTTTATACTACTCACAAGAACCCCAAGTACTTTCCTGATCCTGAAAAATTTGATCCCTCAAGATTTGAAAGAAGTGGACCTGCACCTTTCACCTATGTTCCCTTTGGAGGCGGACCTCGCATGTGCCCTGGAAAAGAGTATGCTCGACTTGAAATACTCGTTTTCATCCACAATCTTGTGACCAAATTCAAACTCGAGAAGGTCAATCCGGATGAAAAGATCATCTACAATCCATCGCCTGTCCCTGCTAATGGTCTTCTTATTCGTCTTCAACCCCTTAACTACTAGCCTAGCTTACTGATAAGATCTTAAAATCTTTTAGAGCTTACATATGGATACTCTCCCTGCACACTCAATATTTTGTATCGGAGTCTTTTTATTTCGTTTTTGCCAGTGTAATAATGCTACGTCGATCAAGAATAAAAATTTCCTTAGTCCCTCCATAATATAGATGCCGTTTTGCATAATTTGTTTTAGACAATATCTTATCTTCCCTCATATATATGTGTGTGATTTTTTTTTTCACTTATCTTTTCGTTTCCATGACCTTTTTTTTTTTATTTCACGATAAAAAAAAAAGTCCACGCTTTGTGTGATTAATCATATGAAGATGTGAGTTTTCCTCTTTTTTCATGGTTTTCTACTAAATTAAAGAAGTACCTGTTATATATAATAATAGAAAAAATAACACTACCGTGAAACTTTGGCCCAATTCGTATGATCAACTTTAGACTTTTAATTATTTAATACGGTCCCTAAATTATTACTACATATTCAATGTAGTCCTTAGACTATATTATGAAGTTCAATTTGGTTTTGTTCCTATGATAAAAAGAAAAAATAATACTACCCCTAGATATGTACGAAGTAATCATTCCTGATGAATGGTGAGTTTAACCATTGGGGTTTGCCTCAGCAATGCCCATCCTCACATGAGAAAAGGAAGGTGGGGGTTCAAATCTTTACCTTCTTTAGGGGTTAGGGTGATGACGATTTAGTTTTAAGAGTGGGTTTCGATTTCCACGCATTGTAAGGGGACATTGCAAAAATTTGAGTAATTAGAGTAGAAATAAAATATGACATTGAAGAAAAAAACTCAATCTATAAAGCTCCGTTTGTTTCACGGAAAATAACTTTTCCAGGAAAATATTTTCTGGATTTTCCGACGTTTGTTTCACGAAAAATAAATTAATTGGGGAAAACATTTTCTATGAAATAAAAAAGTCTTTTAAAGTGGGGGAAAATGTTTTCCACTTTTCAAATTAGGGAAAACATTTTCCACACTCACTCTCTCCTATCTCACATCTCCTATTAGTCCTTACTTCTTTATTTTATTTTTTTGAACTCAATTTTTTAATTTTTTTTCATAAATTCGAATTTTTTGTTATTTTTAATAAAATTGATTTTTTTTTTCTGTCTTTTTTTTGCTGTTTTTCTTTTTTGGTCGGTCCCTAGCCACGGCAACGGTCGGCGACTGGCAGGCAACAGGCGAGTCAAGCATCGTCGATCTGCGAGGCCTGAGCCTCACTGCCGTCTAGTGAGGCTCGGGCGTCGCCGATTTGACGAGGCTTGAGCCTTGCCACCTCACCTTGCCGATGAGCTGATCATGCGAGCTCGCCAAAGGTAGGCGAGCCTTGAGCCTTACTAGCAAGCAGGGCGAGCTCGAGGCATAGCTGGCTAAGGAAGAAGAGAACACAAAACAAAAAGAAAAAAATAATTTAATAATCAATTTTAATAAATAATAAATAATGATTTAAAAAAATAAAAAAAACTATTAAAAAGAGTTTATAAAGGAAAATATTTTCCCAAACGAATAACGGAAAATATTTTCCACTTCAAAATCAAATTTCACCCGAATATTGGAAAATAGCTTTCTAGAAATTTTTTTTCCAGAAAAGAAATATTTTTCGTGAAACGAATAGAGCCTAAATGTTTAGCAGCCATAACAGGCAAATTCAGTACAGAGCGACCTAAATGGGAGAAAGATCAAGCCTCCAATCTAGAATCCCTTAGCTCATCTTGGCGCACCATGAACTTTCGCTATGGTTTCAAATACAATTTCAAAAAGGTACTTTTTCTTCTTTAACGTTACTCGTGACTTAAATTCAGCGAGTCCCGCTTGATTATTGACCCGATCTGATAGTTCTTTTTAATTTTTTGATCCGCAATGATTAATAATGGGAATATTATACTTTATTTTCTGTGTATTAGGAATTGGAAAAGTCGGGTAGATTGGGACCTATTTAACTTTACATAGACCTTTCATTAAAATACCGACACTTCAATAATAGAGATTCACTTGCCCCAGAATCATTCTTACATCGCTTTAAGATACGGTTTGGTGTGTCTTGAAGATATGATTTGATTCTGAGAGTGATTGTACTAACCTCAGATTGATAGGTTAATTGATTCAATCTATTCAAATAGGAAAATAGTATCACGTATATTATTTCCTATATTGTACACTCTGGGATTATATATACCTCCTTGTACGTGAATGAAATATATAGAGAATATTCCTCAAATTCTTTTCATGTATACGTTGCATCTTTTAACACACGTCAATGACTTAAAATGTCGATTCACCTTTTGCTAAGGTTTCAGTATATAAAAAATCATACAGGAAAGCTAATGATAGTACGCAATTATTCGATTGCCCAACCGTGTAACTAAATGGAATGAATTGCGAACCCCACACATTTGTGAGATGTGTCTAGGCCCAATATAACTTTGATAATGATTTTAAAAAAAGAGTTTTTACGAAAAAGCTTATTGTAACATGAAGGTCCAATCCAATTGCAAAAGAGTATGCTTGACTGGTTTTAAGTACATCCAGACGATTTTTTCAAATTTTTGCCAAAAAATAGATTCCACATCAACTAGGATGCAATTTCAAGAGTTTTGCAGGAAAAGCCCAATGAATTTTTTCAAAGGAGAAGCAAATTATGAATAGGCTGGAAGCAATTTTGATTTTCATTGTGAAAAAATGGGTCTTATGCATTATTGGAAAAATGAGCCTAATGACATGTGAAGGCCCAACACAATTTTAAAATGGGCTAGTACCCGACGGGTAGGTCCAATGAACTTTTAAGAATACTTGTGACAATGGGCTTTGGAAAATGGGTCAACTTGGGCAGTTTAAAGATTAAGAGCTTGAGTGCATGAGCAAAAGAAAACAACTAAATTGCGAAAATAAACATTACGAGGGAATGGGTTAGTGGCAGTATGACAAGGCATAGACGTGCGCATGAACTAGTGAGGTCTGACGCCGAAACTAGAACGGTTAACAAATGGGGCCAAGAGGATCATCGGACTAGTCGTAGTCTTGCATACTAAAGTCAGGTTCTCCTAAGTCCTGTTCAGTCAAAAGGTTATCCTATTGTCTGGCAGTCTTGCAGACAAAGATAAACACTTTTGACATCAAGAAAAAAAAAAAAGTTTGGGGTTGAGAATGGCAACTTCCATTAAGTAGTCTCGCGGTCGAAGTTGTATCATTCTAACACCATCCTGAGTATCTTCCTAATTGCGGCCCAAATTCGACAATAGTGTGCGTGTGCAAAAGTGTAGTGATAAAACATCAATACGCACAAGAGTTTATAATGTAAACACCGCTTTAATATTGAATTAAACATGCATTCTCAATGCTTCCTTACAAAATAAAGGATTAGCAAACACTCCGCCTTTTATAAATCCTATTTCTACAAAGATATTTAACACTTGATATTAGGAGCATACCTTGTCTTCATGTTGCCATATAAAAAATATTTCAAAAATAGGATAAGTGCACTGAAATTTCTAAAATTTGTTACGATAGTACAATTAAGTCTTAAAACTAGATCCTAAAACTTATTAAATTGGTTTAATTGAGTCTTACCATTAACTCCGCCCAACTTGGCCTAAAAAAAATAAAATCGACATGGCTTGTTTTAATTTTTTTTATATTGAAATGAGCTCCCTTATTTCTCCTTTTCCTTGCTTGCAAATTTACCACAAAAATATGATAATCCTCAAGTTTTTGGGGTTTGACGTGGATTCATTGCTCCCTTACTTGACTCACGGCTTGTAGAATTCCATTCAAGTGTTGTCATATGTCAATTGTGGCTGTTCTATAGCTTAGTTTGTATGGATAAGTTTTCTAACACTACTTCCCTATTCGATCTTTCAATGTGTTTTTGCTACTTGCGACCATTTTTACCATTCCCACTACATAGCAAAATTGCTCCATCGCAACGTTGCTATAGAAAAATTTAAGTTGAGGATTGCCAAAGTATATTCTGTTGAACTTCTAGATTATTATTGCTTTAGTCTCATTGTAATTGATCTATGATGCTTCACATGCTTGTTTCAAGGGATATTATTTTTGAGGATATAGAATGAAGCTGCAATAACAAGGGAATGGGAGGAATTACTATCCAATTGAATATTAGTATATTGTTTGTGAGTACTACTTTAGTGGCTAAGCTTCTTCAAACATTTTGTCGTCATCAGCTAAATAGCTGTCTTTAACTTTGCCAGAAAGCAAGATATTGATGTAGAGATTGGAACTAATCTATGATGGCAAGCGCTGTGGAAGCACTTGGCTAGAACCTTGGGATACATTTTTATCAGTGAGTTCTAAGAATTAACTGTTTGACATCTTCACGTGTTATGGTGCACGAGTGATTTTTACTTTTCTCAATTTGGTTTATAGGTTCCATGACATCCAGACTTCTGCGAAGAATTTGCAGGATCATGTGGTGTTAATTAAAGTTGGCAATGATTTCATAAAACTTCACATGATATCAGAGTTGAAGGTTCTCAGTTTGAATTTTTTTAGGCCCCATTGGCCTCCCCAGTTAAATCTTCATGCTTAATACTAGGTAAAAAGACTAGACTAAGTATGAAAGAGAGTGTTATAATATTAATAATAAATTACGCCTTCATTTAATAACTTAAACTTTTAGAATAGTTGGCAGCAGTCTTACAAAATCTCACATGATAGTTTTGGTCATCTTTTATCCCAAAAGCTAGCTTAAATGGTAATACTTTATTTCACACTCATAAACTAACCACCAGCCCTTTCCACCAACAATCTTCCCCCTCACACATTGAGCTTGGGTTGGAGTCGTAACAACTTGTAACCCTCCTATGTGACTAGTGGATCCAAACTTGTTGACAACTTGGCTCTAATGTCAATGTTGGGTGGTTTTGGACCTCTCTCACCCCAAAATCTTACTCAAAGTGTGAGGTTTTTTTTTCATACTTATAAACTGATCACTAGCCCCTCCTATAACTAATGTGAGACAACCTCGACAACCCCCCTCACACATGATACCATGTGGGATATTTGTGGAATTGCTGACAACTGTTCTAAAAGCTTAAATTGTTAGAACAATTGACGGCAATCTCACAAAATCTCATAAAAGCTAAAGGGAGGGATGATGCATTGGCAAAATCTGAGGTTGTTCTGGTTCTTGTGATTTCTTTTAGATTCATGACCCTATTCTTGTGATGATATTCTGGCTTTTGACATGTAGTCATTATAGAGAAGTTTTAGATTGTTGTTTATTAAAAATTGTCGTGTCATAGTTCCAATGATGAAAAGTTTAATTGAGACCAAAATTCTAGAGCACCATTTTTGTTAATGATTTTTTGTGCATGTGTGGTGTGGTAAATGAGCTTGTGTCAAGGATGAGAATTGTTTGAGTTGTTGCTTAGACATTTGTATGACTCCTCTATCACAAAGTAGTTGTCGATGCATAGGTTGTTGAATTGGTTTTGATATTTTCATTTGGTTATAACTTGGTCGCAACTAAAGTTGAGTATTGATTTGAAGTTGATCAAGTTGGAGTCCATTGCAACTAGAGTTGAGTACTGATATGAAGTCAATGGACTTTCAATGTCGGACTAATTTAGGGAAGCTCTCAATGGTGGTAGAAGTACATCACAAGTGCCAAAACTTGGCACAGGGTGATGGATTTTATTGCTTATTGGGCCACCCATGTTGGGCTAACCTGACCCATGATCCATTATTCTGGCCCATCTTCCTTAGAGTGGTTATTTGTGGATAACTACCATTGAAAGTTATTTTGAAAATTTGCAAAAGGGGAAAATGAACATTTTGAGAAGAACTATTTTTTTTCATACCTTTGTAAGAAAGAAGAACTCTCTCAAAAAATAGGGATATGCCCTAATCAAGGACTCTTGATGCTACAAAAGGAGTCCGTCTTAGTGATGTGCCTTTCAATTGGTGTTACATGTATCCTCGGCACGTTTCCGCATGTTTTAAGTGTTAGTCGATTAGTTCGAGTTTCATTTTGTGGAATCCATTTCCGTCATTGGTATCAAAGCGTAGTTTTGTTGTTTCCCAATCGTTATTGTTGTTTATAATTGATTTTATGGTTGGAATTCGAGTATCGACAATGTTTGAGGGTGAAAATCTTGACACCCGATCACATTGTCCGAGGTGATTTCTTGAAGTTCCGTGCAATAAAATTTGTTTTTGCAAGTTTAGGGTTGTAGTTCTTGTCGAGACAAGAAAATCGACAAGTGGCACACTACCGAGGGAGGCCGGACACGACTCCACGCGCGGCCGCAAGTAGCAGCCTCATCGGTGCATTAGGCACATGTGGCGTACGCGCGTGGCTGACGTTATCCAGCGATTCCCATTCAGGTCGGTGTGTTCGACTTGATCCAGTGCCCCGACCCATTAACCCGTTGACCTGACACGGATGACCCATTGATCAGCCTAGTCTTTCGTTGACTGTTGATCGATGTTGACTTGCGTTGACCGGCATTGACCTGTGTTGATCATTGACCAGAGCTGACAAAAAAAACCATAAAATGTGTTTTTCAATTATACTCGTTATAGATTATGTGTAATCCTTTTTGTTATGCATTTATTACAAGAACAATGCCTCTTCATCGCATGTGCACACCTATTCGTGTATTGTCAAGAAGACAAAAGGCGAGACTTGCAAGGTTGATAGTTAAGTTGTCTAATTATCGATGGAAAAGTGAAGATTGGCCGCAAGTAGCAAAAACACGTTGGAAGACCCAATAGGGAATTAATGTCAAAAAAGACATCCATACAACTATGCCATGGAACAATTACAATTGACATATAACATCATTCAATAGAATTCTAGAAGCCTTGAGTTAAGCAAGAGGCCCAATTCTAGAAAAAGAATTTTTAATTTTTTTTTTTAAAGAGAATGTAAGGTTGGGTCGTTTAGTTTAGGACTTGCATGGTCTATCCTTTGAACTTACTCTTTACTTGTGACTGAGATAAGCTCCCTGGGTCCTCCTCCCTGGTTACAAATTTAACACCAAAAATGCAATAATAATAATAATAATAATAATAATAAAGTTTCTGGGTTTGATTCATGCCCTTTACTTGACTCACGGCTTCTATAATTCTACTTGTTGTTATATGTTGATTGTGGTTCTTCTATAGCTTAGTTGTATGGATATGTTTTCTTACACAAATTCCCAATTAGGTCAATGTATTTCTACTACCTGCAGTAACGCTTCCCATCCGCACCATGTAGTAAAATTACTCCATTGTACAGATGAAGTTGCTGTAGGAAAACATAAGTTGACGACTGCTCCAGAAGATAGTTTCACGTATCCTGTGCATAAATGTTGTGTTTGCAATCAAATTGGAGAAAAAGGATAGGAACATGATCTGCAAATTGTTGTATGCAAACGAAGCCCCAAGCCTTACATAAAAAATGTTTGCCAAAGTAATTCTACTGAACTTTTAAATTATTAATACATTAGTCTCATTGTAATTAATCTATGATGCTTCAGTTCCTTGTTTCAAGGGATAATACTTTTGAAGATTTAGATGAAGATGCATTAATATGGGCATGGGAGGTAGGGGTGTCAATGGGTCGAGTCGGGTTAGGTCTTGATATTACCTGACCCGACCCGAACAAGAAGGCTCGCGTGCTCTGGCCCGACCTGACCTGAAAGGCATGAAAATCGAAGAAGGAAAACGGGTCGGGTTGGGTTTCAGGCCAGCAAGTCAAATCCAATTATACGCATGCCATCAAATCAAAAACTCATAGCATTCTCCATCATCTAACATCTAAAGCATAATAAAATATGAAAGTCCAGCGTACATAATAAGCATAAACAACCAAGTGGACAAAGCACGTTATTTAATTGCCTCCTTTTCATTTTCATTGCAGTTTTCTTTTCATGTTTCAAAGGAAAAAAAAGGTCCATCCACCAAGTAAATAGTACAGCAGAGAGTTGAAAATATAGTAGAACAATGGTCCATCTATTCGTTGAAAATATAGTCTGGTCATTAGCATTAATACAACATATTAGTTGTCCTTTCTCCAAAGTTGCTCCTCTGCTGATGCCATTTAAAGCTTGGCCAAGACTTCACTGTGTTCCAATCTCAGCATCTTAACATTTTCAAGAAAAATGCTACGAAAAAATTTAAGGTTTTGTAAGCTCGTTTTTTTATGCTAATTAATTTAATTAAAATCAGCAACAACAACAAAAAACTCAGCCCAACACACACGGGTCCGAGGTGAAGCCCATCTCTTTGCCCTATTTTTATTTTTGGTCTTTTTTGTTTTTCTATTTTTTTTTTTTTTTGTGTTTCTCTTTTTCCTATTTTCTTTTAATCTTTTTTTTTTTCTTCCGGTCTTCTTCTTCTTCACTCACCTCCTCCCCGAAGCTCCTGCAGACTTGCAAATAACCCTTTACCGAACCCACACCAGATGACCACGTTAGCCGAATCAACCATTGCCCCTTCCGCCACCGAGCCATCACCGTTCACCGGTCATCTGTTTTGACCAGTGTCGACCATTGCCGGCCACCCATTTCAGTGGCCACTAAAGCTACTTCCAAATGTGAAGAGCCACCCTTGCCGACATGACAATATACGAGTGTTCCATGAAAAATGCATGGAGACATGTAAACACAGGCAAAGTAGACGTGATTTTGTGGATACAAGAGCATGAATGAGTCGGTTTCGTGTCTCAACATGAAATGCTCTTTCAGTTCTCTTTCAGACATTTATACAAACAATGTGCATGCATCACAGAATCAAGCGACTTTTACCTTGAAATAGATTCAAGCACCATCCAAGACTCCTAACAACACAAATTATAGCGCGCAGAAACATTAATGAAGGGTGGGTGGGGCCGGAGCTCATGTGAACTGGTCGGTCGCGAGCTCTGACCCAACGTTTCCCTAAAAATGGGACAACTATTGTTCAGACAGACCAACCTGGTTTAGCAAAGGGGCTGCCGTGGACAACAGTTGAAGGATGGGTCTCTGTCGATGGTTGACCACCTTATCGAGCTCTCTCAATCTTTGGTTCTCTACCTTTCAACTCTCGGTGTCTCTATTGTTCTTCCCCCCATTCTCTCTTCTGTCGGTTTTTTCTCTCTTGGATCCAAGAGCTTTGGCAAAGGTGGAGAAAACGCGTCGATGGTTCGTCGGCCGCGTTCAAGGCGCGGTGGCCGCGGGGCTTCTCTCTTGCTCTCCGCCCTCGCTCTCACTCGCCCTCTCTTTTTCCAACTCTCGGTCCCTTTCTCTCCGCCCTCTCCGCGTTTGAGAGAAGGGTTTGGGTGAGAGTTTGTTTATTTATTCATGGGCCGAACAATGTTATGAGCCTAACTCGACCCAAAAGATAATCGTTTACTTATTTTATAATTGTGACCCGAATATTATTAAGATTTGAAATATGTATCATATTTGTTTCGTGTTTGGGTAGTGTCTGAGTTGGGTCGAGTTAGGTTTTTGGACACCCCTAATGGGAGGTATTACTACCCAATGGTATATTAATTTATTGTTTGTGAGTACTACTTCACTACATAAGCTTCTTCAAGTATTTTGCCATCATAGATTTAAAGTTAGTCCCAATCTCTTCATCAACATCTTGCTTTTTGACAAAGTCACAGACAGCTCTTTAGCAGATGATGGCAAAATCCTTCAAGAAGCTTTATTATTTGCAAGTACAACTTTAGTGGATAAGTAAGATATTAATGAAGAGATTGGAACTAACTTTACCATCATCACTAAAGTCGTACTTGGAATTGCCCACTGATCCTATGGACAAGAGTGCAACGGAATCACCTGAATTGGAACTTGACTGGATTGGTCAGTTTTGGATAGTCCTAGGGGTATTAGTTTGGTCCCCAGTTCCTATTTTTGGAACTGGTGGTCGGTTAGTCCGGTCTAGGAATTGGACCAATCGAACCAATAGGATTGGACCAACCATTCATGTATATTTTTAAAATTTTTTAAAGAAATTTCTAAATAACCATTTTGCCATCAGGCTTATTATTTTCCTATTTCTCTCCCATTCTGCCCTTACTTTCTCATCTCTTTCCTATTATGCCATTACTTTCCCCATTTCTTTCCCGTCCACTTCTCTCTTGCTAACCCTAACTATGCGAAATCAACCCTTTCTTAATTTCCCTCTTGTAGGTGCAGCCTCGCCTCAAGCCTTACTTTGAGCAAGTCACTCAACTCTCACAGCCTCGCTTCCCACCTTGCCTGATGTCCTCTCACGACCTCACCTCATGCCAACAAGTGATTTGGTCTATTGGAACCGGACCGGACTAGTCAGTCCTGTTTGATTCTCGGTTCAGTTGGGTCGGTCCATGGTCCCAAAAAATGGGAATTGGTCCTCTCAATTCAGTTCTAGATTCTTGGGTGGGATTGGATTGGACCAGAAACCGATCACCCCTACTCCCACACCTTCCATTAATTGTTGTCTAATGCAAAACAGTTCTCTGTCCCAATCCTCAAACTCAAGCCCCTTGCCTTCCCTTTTCCTCTCAAACCTTCTACCTCCTCCTCCTTCGCCTCGTGTAGATTGTACTTGAAGAGAGTTTGTGTGTGTGCACCATTGTGGAAGGGTCGCTTCTTCTTCTTCTTTGGAGGGCATCACCACCAGGAGGCTCTATATTGGAAACATCCTTAGAGACGTCGACAATGCCCAGCTCACCCAAATCATTGGGGAACATGGCATCGTTGAATGCAATTTTATATTAATTGTAGACTAGCGGTCTATATTCCAAGTGAATCCATGGGATCAACGGACGATTCCAAATTCCCTTTTTTCGAAACCATTCCTTAGTGAAGAATTCCTGATTTCATGTTGGGAACCACCCAATTTGGAACTCATCACCCCTAATGTGAAGCATTATAGAACAATTACAACGAGACTTAAGAAATAATAATCTAAAAGTCTAGTAGAACATACTTTGGCAAGCAATTTCTATGGTAATGCTTGGGGCATTGACTGGATATAACAATTATGTTCCTATCTATTTTCTATTTGATTGCAAACGCAACATTCATGTATAGGACACGTAAGCTTTCTCGTACAACAATCTTGAGTTTAAGTTTTTCACTAGTAACTCTATCTTTGCGATGGACCAATTTTGTACATAGTGAGGATAGTAAAAATGGCCGCAGGTAGCATAAACACATTGGAAGACCCACGATCAACATATAACACTCGAATAGAATTCTAGAAGCTTTGAGTCAAGTAAAGGGCCGAATGAATCCATGTCAAACACATAAAACTTGATGGTTACCATATTTTTGGTTTAAGATTTGCAAGCAGGGAGGAGGAGGAATGAGGAAGTTCATCTCAATCACAAGTCAAGAGTATGTTCAAGGGATAGACCGGGCAAATCACGAGCTAAGCAATCCAATCTTACATTCTCACTTTGAATATATTGAAAGTTCTTTTTTCACCCATAAAAAGGAGGGGCTTGATTAGAACATATTTTGACAGACTTCTATAGTACAAAATAACAGTTGATGGAGTTGCTTCACGGGGTTAGCCCATGGTCTGGTCAGGGGCACAGGCATAGCTTACTTTTGCTAAATACTAGATACTGTGGACAAGCATGAACAATAGATGTTTCCAACTGAACCGCACTTAGAAGAAAAACATACAACAGTTCAGTATCCTGGGCAAGCTTCAAAAGATTTAGTAAAAGTTTTCATAGCAACTAAAAGCTGAAACAGAACTTAACGCCTTCACTCCATCATAATCAAATTAAGTTATAACCTATGAAGGCAGAGGATTAATCTTTTCCTTCTGTCAACACCGGGAGACTCGTTAGAGGTGCCCAACTTCCCACATGCAAAGCACTAGCGCAAGTAGTATATACAATTTTGGCACTTAAAAGTCTGCATTGCCTGTCAACGTCACAACAAAAGTACAACTAAAAATCAGAGCAGAGAAAAAGGCCTAGTAGAAAAAGAGAAGTCTAAGCAAAAGAGAACTAACTTCTAAACACTAAAAGAAAAAAAATGAAGTATCATCCTACATCAACTTCATGCTGTGAATATTCAAGAGAATCATTGAGAGTCTTTACCACCTCCTTCGGACAAAGTCTAATCAATCAGGGTACTGGGATTAGCAGTCGGTTGATTAAACTTTACTCGAAGGGTAGCTAACCTAGCATATTTCACCCACACCTTCTCACTCCAGGCGCGGGAGACTATCATACCTACCTAGCTGGCAATAGCCAAGATTGAAATCCTAATGTGTCGTCTACTTCAACCATTGAAGATTCTCTTAATTTCTCTTTAGATATTTTTCTTTCTCGAGGAGGAGAAAGTACGTGAGGTGATATTGCGAGGTCTCCCACCCTCGGATGGATTTCTTGTCTGTTTTTTTTTCTCCCTGGAGCCTTTTAAGGATCTGTTCATATTCAATTAGATATGAATTTAACTAAAAATTTGCATAGTAGAAGATGCAATAAGAACATCCATAAAACTTCGCTAAAAGAGCAAAATCAATCAATTACTTCTCATCATCATTGGGGCACCATCATCAGCCACCGGAACGTGACTATTGACCACCGCTGTCATCCGTGGCCACCACAGTAGACATCGCCGATCGACAATCGTCGATTAACACACATACACAGTAAGAGCAAGGAAGTTTAAAATTGATAGCTGGAAGCACGAACCTTAAACATCAGGAGTGAACATTCAAGTCAAGGACTGCACCTCATGTGTTCACTGGTCAATACCACAAACCACCCTCAGGACATACAAAATCATAGAACCAAGAAGCAGAACACGAGTCATAGAGGCAATTTCGGTAAACATGACTTACCTCATCTGATAACTGATAAAATGATTTATAATTGTTCAAAAGTAATCATCACATATTCAAATCGAACAACAACAGAAATCACTTCACAGAAACTTCTTAGAAACATTTCGTCGAGCAGGTCATGTGCATTACCAGAACAAAGCAGAATCATGGAAGTCAGGCAATTGTCTCATCCGAAGTTCATACATCAACAGCAACAATAGCTCAAATCACTAGAAATAGCTAAGATTTCAAGTAATTCTCATAAGCCTATTCACGGGTCTCGGTTTCAAGAGATGGTAAAACAGGGGCTTTTGTTTCATTTATAAGAGGCAGAGACAGAGCATTATGCAATTTACCTTGACAAGGAAGAGTCCGGATCTCGACTGGTTGCAAACCAGTTAGAGGAAGTCCGAGAAAAACTGATGGTGATGAAAATCGACGCTAACGAAAGAGCTTCAACCGAGAATCGGGAACTTCGAGCTTCTCGGTCAGAAAAACAGAGCCGAACGAGATGATACAGACGTGTCCGTGGGAGCGGCGGACGACCGCCGTCGGAAAGAAAAGTCGACGAAGAAGCCCACTTGGAAATTAGGAAAAGGCCGAGAAATCAGTGCTTTTAACTGAACCAAAAGCAAAACCAGAGAAAGTAAGAGGACTTAGCTTCGAGCTTCTCGGCCGATATACAGGGCCGAACAGAGCCGAGATGAGGAGCCGCCGCGAACGGCATCAACCGGCGGCGGTGGCGGTGCAACGTCGGGAGGCGACGGAAGAGAAAAAATGTACGGGAATTCCGCATACTCCGAGCGTGAAATCTGTTCTTTTTTATATGGGAAATCCAGCTGGTTGAACGAGAGAGAGATTACGGTCCGTTCGTCACCTCTCGTCTGAGAAAAATATTGCGTACAAATTTGATGCCACGTCAACTGCGAATAGTCCATTGGGTGGACGACACGTGTCGTACTTGGGGCCCACCGTCGGGAAATTTGACATTCTTGAAGTCTGAAAGAGAAAGTTATTTGAGGCCGGACACGGGCCGAGATGGATTCAAGCATGGGCTATGAATTATTCTCATCTCAATTGGGCTAGTGGATTGAGTCCATAGGGGGTAGTGGGCATGAATCGATTATAATGGGCTAGAGCCTTTTCATTTTCTTATTGATTGCTATTATTATTATTTCCTATTACCCAAAAAAATGCATATTTGAATTATCCACAAAAATTTAGATGTTGATAATCGTATCCTGAAAGCACTTCCTCAACTTATCAAGCTTTGAAACGGATGCTATCCTTGGACAGCATCGATGCTTCAGGCCCCAAGCAGTCGAGATCAAAGCACCTAGGCTTTGAACTCTCTGTAAATCTTACCAAGGCCATTGTCGACAACCCTAGGCAAAAAAATGATGGTGTCTGCTATTGCATCCCCGTTGCTCCACCTCACCGGCAAGATGGAGAACGAGACTGGCTTTATTGTCATGGTCCTTAAAGTAGTACGTGGAGACCGTTTCCGACAAGGTCTTGGCCTCATTGTCGGAAGACGTGATGTCACCTGATTCGAATATGACTTATTTTAGGATCACTGTTTGAGGAGATAAATCACGCGAAAAGAAGGAAGCAGTTCAAAGAGTAGTTACTTGGTGAGCGTGTAAAGTGAAAAAGATATTTCTTTTTTGTTTCTTTGATCGATTTCTCTTTCTTATCCAGCTCATTGCGCAGGTGAATGATTTTTTAGCCATGCAAAGGGTGAAAAAGAGAAGAGGGTGGAGGGAAACAAGTGGAAAAAGGGCCGAGAGAGACAAAATTGCGTAGAGTGCATGGGATATCCAAAATCCCAAACCAAATCTGGTCAAGAAATGTGGGACAATATTTCAACACCCTCTTTCATGTGCAAATCACGTGTAGGCTAAACTTCTCTCACATGTATCACATAAAAGTTTGACCTTTTAAATTACTCATAAGCTTATAATATTATTAGTGTAATATGTTTACTTGACTAAACAATCGTGTGAAGAAAATTTTTGTATCCCATGCATTTCGGGATTGCATTCACATTCGTTTAGATGATATTTAGAATTTTCCTCCCTTAAATGAGCTAATGAGAGAGGAAGATGAATAAGCCACAAACGCCCACCAAAGGTGACTCTCATTGCTTTATGATTGAAGAAAGCAGGATGCAAGATGCCATTCCTTTCGAGCACAGTCATCCCGAAACCAACATAAAAACAAGGCGACTTTTATCACCTCTACGGTCTTTTGCACTTACTCCTAGTGGTGGTAGCTAGGCAGAATAGATGGGAGAAAATATTACATAGATCAGCCTTGCCAAGTCAGTAAGAGGTCAGATTACTTAAATCTCGTCACGTGTACCATGCAGGTCCCTCCCCCCGGCCCCCCAATCCGTGGCAGAAAGCCTCATCCTCCTCTTTACATTTTCTAAAAATTTTTAGAGAAGAAAGGTCTCTCTTCCCTCCACGCTCTATGCTCTCCCTCCCCTGTCAAGGAAACTTCATCTTCCTCTTTACGTTTTTCTAAAAGAAATTTCAAAGAAGGAAGGCCTCTCTCTTTTCCCTTGAGCATTAATAGAAATTATTAGTGTAATCTAGTCCATAACCTAGAAAATATATAGTTGCATAGAAGTGAGGTAGTTTTCCATGCTTTTTTTGGTTTCTAACTGACTATATTTAATTAATGATGACTCCCATTTCACATAGAATATTCATAGGCTAAATCAAACTTAAAATGAAGTCCAACACCAAATGAGATAAGTGCTTGAGAGAGCCCATGCCTTATCAAGGGCTATTGGCCTGCCTTTTTGGGCATTTCCTCTAAACCTATCTTCTCATGTGTGTCAAGAAGGGTCGCAATAGTTACTGGGAATGAAATGGAAACTTTTGATCCAAGAAGATTTATGACGACCATATTACTAGTTTGACAAACTTGTTGCTATGACTTTTTGGAGCATTTGTATAGCCAAATATCCAACAAGCAGACTAGAAAAATTCATAAACTTAGTAAAACAATGATAACTTTTGATCCAAGAAAAATTACAAGGCCAATGATATCCATATGGAAAATTCATTTTGAGCTATATGCAATGGCCAAACGAGGGCACTTTTCAATTTTTTGTGTCTATTTTTTCCGTTATTTTAGAATTTTGTTTTTTTTTTTTGAACTTCTTTACTGCTTAGGGTTAGTTTCGGGTATTCTCCTATCATATAGCATTTTCATAGGTTTTTTTTGTATTGACGATTCAAGGAAACAACATACCTTGCGAGCCCTATGAACTAGTTAAGTATAAACCTTTAACTTGTATAGGTGACCCTTATTTAAAGCAGTTTGCACACATCTGATGGGATTTAAACTAGTGACATCCAATTCCTAAGCTAGAAATATCTCGATGCCCCAACTAACTGTGCCAAACTAAGGGGTTGAAATCGTTATGTGAGTTGTTTGTAGAATATATATTCTTTTTTATGTTTGGACAACTTTGATAACTATTTCCCTTGGAGCAACTCCTCTTGGTCGGATAACCTACTTTGGGCTATCAATTTTTTGTATGGGAAAGGATTTTACCGGGAGATAGTACTTTTCTCCTTTGGCTCACTCTGCTATATTATTTGAAAAACCAGAAATGACATCCTTTTTAGTGGCCATATCCTTTGTATTTCCTCCATGAAGCAATATTTGCATAAGGCGGTCAAGGATAAAGCTCTAACTTTCAAATCGGTTGAAGACAACCCCAAAAATAGAAGGATGCAGCGTAGTTGGGGGATAGACCCTCAGATTTTTGGAGGGAGCCGTCCATGACTTAGTATAGGGTGGCTTAGATCCTCTTTAGTTTCTTGGGCGTCTTGCCCTTTGTATATTTCTTTTGGGACCGCGGTACCCTACTACTCTAGAGTCATTTTGTCCAGATGAGTATCTATTGGTACCGTGCCTTCCTCCCTCTGTTGTACAGTTCTCTAGTTGTTTTATAAAATCTTACCTTACCAAAAAAAGAAAAGAAAAGAGATAACTATTTCAATAATATGAGCATGGGATCCCTCTAAATTTTCACTTGTAAGGACTTTTTGTGTCTGAGTGTGTGTTTAGAGAGTTTACTCCTGCTTATTACCTCTTTTGTTGCATCATATTAAAAATGTAACTGTCGAGCTTTCTAAAAATGTAAAACTTGTGTGTTTTCGTGTTCCTGTAAATTAACTAATTCAAGTCACATGATACAAGAAAATATGATATGATCAGAGCACATCCAATGTCATTGATGTGTGTAACAAATAACTATAGCAGTTTATTCCATAATCTTATGAGGCTTAGCATATAGGATACATAATCTATGGTTCACCCATCTACCCCTTCTCCCGAAGTTACAGGGTCGTTTTGCTGAGTTCCTATAACATGGTTCTCTCAAGTGCCCCTAGTGTACTCTACTTGTTCACCTATGTCGGTTAGCAGTGACTGCAATTGATGACGGTTATCAAGATAATGAAACATTTTAATCATGGCATAATCATGCTTTAGTTACATCACGCAAGACATAGTTATTATTGAATATAATCTTGGTATAGCTATTATTTAGTCAATTGCTTATCGATTTACTTATTATGTACGTGATGCGTTTTCCTTTAATAATTTCTTTGTTCTTATATTTAGTTTACATTCTATAGTAAGTCCGCCCAAATTCGTTGACCGGATGTGCTTTGTTCAACTGACGCCCCTCCTGCTAGATGGCTTTGAGTAAAGACGGCTAGGTGCAAAACCGAAGTTGTCGTCGAAGGGTGAAATTAAGGACACGTTCAAAGTTGTTGTCACAAATAGAAATTGTCTGCTCAGATATATTTATCTTTTTACAGTACTTGTAATCTAATCCTAAACCATGACAAGCCATTTTCTCTTCTATTTTCCATTATAAAGCAGGAGTCTGACTTAGTGCGGAGGTTTGGTTATCTGGGATACATGAAACTGTTTGCAAGTCCAGTCGAACTCTTTGCTAGCGCAAGCTTTTCGCGAACGGAGGAGTCTTATTTTGAGCGCAGGACAATTTGCATACCCGATGAATGATAGTTCAACAGAAGATTTAAACATTCATGTTAAGTTTTGGTGCTGTGTGTCACGAAAATAAAATGATATTAGTTATAACTACGACTCGATTTTCACTGCAGGTGGACACAATTTTTTTTTTTTCTAATTACATGGATAGACTAGAAATGAATGATATCATCTTTTGATTTGGCTCCATAAGTAATCATTTCAAGGTAATTGACATATTATAATTTTGAATTTCACATCAACCGGTGAATGATGGAACTGCTGATGTACTTGCAATTATTCACATATAAGAAGCCAAGTTGAGATAATGATCTTAACTGGGATGATGCAAGGTTTGCCAGTTTCTCCGAAGAATCCAAAAATCATTATCATTCATGTTGCCCAATCACGTCAGTGAAGAGACTTTCATCCACACAAAATCTGGTAGGAGATCGCTTTGAAAAGGGAATTAATCCCATGTCACTTGGAGGTTACTTTAACTCTATGGATCGATTTTAGTCTAGATTCAATTCTCAAGTAGTTTTCACGGTTATTGAGCAAGGAATACATAAGCTCCGCATCGATCCATTAACATCAAGAGTTTGTAAAGATCGCCGTCGCCATTCATATGATAGCCTATAGGTGAAAGAGACATGTGTATATCACAAGTTCATAGGGAAAATCATTAAAAAAGTCCTAGACTTATTGTAAGGATACAAATATAGTCATAAAATTTTCAATTTGGCCAAATTAGTCATAAACTTTTTGACCATTTTCCAGTGTAATTTTTTGGCGAATTGTAGTCGGCAATCGCTGATGTGTATATTTTTTGCAATTTTTTTTATAGATTTTATAGATTATTTTCTTATGAAATTCTGATTTTTTATATTCTTTTATCTTTTATTTTTCTTTTCTTTTCGCAGACCACATTGGAGGGTTAACGCCTGGTTAATGATGTTAACCCTTCAACTAAAGAAAGGAACTGTAAGTGATGATGATATTTTCAATAATGCAATGAAAATATTAGAATAATTGATATTACAATAATCACTCCCGATCACGGATTCAGGGAGGTCGAGCGGGGGGCTGTTCAATACTTAAATCTTTTTCCTTTCTTCTACATTATAATATAAATTTATGCTTCCTTTTATTGAATTCAAGGTAACAAAATTATTTTAAAATATTTCTTCTTCAAGATAGATATACTTTTAAATCTATATAATTGGCATGAGCAATTTAGTAAATCTCCAATAAACTTGAGCTCCTAATCTAACACATAACAATATATTATTAAGTTTTAAGTGTATTTAAAATATGAAAGTTCATAAAATAGATCCAAAACATTGTACCAACCGAACATAACCTTTTGCTGATCGGTTTTTTTCATTTTATTTGCTTAGTTTAAATATGATTTTTTATTATTATTCATGTATACATGGTCTTACTATTTTATCGTATTTTAGTCAAATATATTTCCTTAATATTTTGGTGACCTTAATTAATTATCCATAAAGAAATTGATCTCAATTAATTATTACCAAAATAATCAAATAACACTACAAGAAATAATCACAATTAATTATTACTATAAATAATTAATTAACACTAAAATAATTGATCATAATTAATTATTACCCTAAATAAATTAATTAACAAGGGAAGGAATCACTCACAATTAATTATTACACAACTAATTAGTTAACAACAAAAGGAACTAATCATAATTAATTATTACTAACAATAATTAATTAACAATAAAGGAATCAATCATAATTAATTTTTTCTAATAATAATTAATTGTAATTAATTATTACTAATCAAAATTAAGAAGATAATTAACATTAATTAAGGCTAACTATAGTTAATTAACACTAAGTAGGATTAATGAAATCAATTAACATTAATCGTAATTAACTATAACTAACCATCTAATCCAGATTAGTCTTAAACTAATTTATCCCTAAGCAAGATTAACGCCTCGATCGAAGGATTATAAAATTAACTCACGGGTTAATCGAGCCGGGGTACGAAAACGATGGTGGTCGCAAAGGTGACGAGCAGTCCGGTCAAGGATGATAGAGGACGGCAGACGATGGCTTGGTGAGGACTGAAGGTTGTCTAGTGGGGGCTATCTGAGAGGGAGAGAGGAGTGATGATTAGAGGTGTCAATGTGGATCATAAACCCATATTATGACTCACTTTTAGTTAAATGGGTCAAATATGGGTCAAGTGAAAGTTAAATATAGGTCAAGTGAAAATTAAATATGGGCCTAGGTAGACCCATCATATCTCTTCTTCCATCCCCCTTCTCTATGCGTTCTTGACCTCCATTGCTGATCCCGCCATCACGCCACCGTCACCATCGCAAATCTCGAGCTTGCCGTTGCCGGCTATAGCTCAGCCTAGATCTAAGCAGGCAAGCCGCGACAGAGCTTGGGTTGGCGAGCCTTAAGCTTGTTGATCGGAGCTTCGCTTAGATCTGGACAGGCAAGCCACGAGGTTGCCGGCCTTGGCCGAGCTACGGCTTGCTTGGATCTGGGTAAGTGAGCCTCGAACTCGCTGGCCAGAATAGAGTTCGCGGCTCGCCAGATTCGGGCGAGCTTGAGCTTGACCATTGCCAGTGACCTCGACAGAGCCTAGATCGGCTGAGCCTCGAGTTCGTCGGCCTTAGTCGAGTTTGGGCTCACTGGCCTATGTTTTGGCTAGTCGCTGTCGGGCAGCACTAGCAGAGGAAAAGGGAGAAGAAGGAAGAAGAAAGAAAAGAGAAAAGAAAGGGAAAATAAAAAGAAAAAATAAAAGAAAAAAGAAAAGAAAAAAGAAAAAAATAAAAAAATTCAATTTTTAAAAAATAATTAAAAATTCGATTTTTTTAAAAAATTATTTTCCAAAAAATATTTCAATTTAGAGGTATCCACATTTTTTATTTACTAATTTTTTTTATTTAATTTAAATTTTTATTCAAATAATTTATATGTGAAAAGTTTAAAGTGGATTAAATAAGTGTGAGTAAATTTTCTTAAATTAAGTTAAATATTAATATATGTTGGTAATATGGGTCAGGTATGAGTCGGGTTGGGCATGAGTCATCAAATTTACATTGCATGAAAATTGGTCAAAACGAGTTAAATGGGTCGATGTGAGTTGAACCATTTTCGACCTGACCCAAACCCGACCCAACCCACCCATTTGACACCCTTAGTGATGATGGCTATGGTGCACGGCAGTGATGGCTTGGGCGGATGGATGGCACGGACAAGCAGCTTAGCTCATCTTGGGCGATCTAAATAGTTGGTGGTATGGTGGTGGTTCGGTGATGCACGTTCAAGAGGGGAAGGGGAAAAGCGTGGCTTGGGTGGCGGCACAGCTTGGCACGGTGGGCAAATGGTGGCAGCTACGGAAGCTTGCGACTAGTAGTGGCTGGACAACAGCAGCAGGATCGGCATACGGTGGCAAAAAGTGGCATGAGGAGAAAATGAAGAAGAAAAGGAAAGAGAGAGAGAGTGAGCTAGGGGGCTGCTGAACACCAAGGGAAGAGAGAAGGGGGGGGGGGGAGAGAGAAAGAGAGAGAGACTTGAGGAATAAGTTGGCTAGGGGATATTATCATGCAAACTTCAAGGGCAAGCCAAACTTTCATGAGTGCAAAGCAAGTTTTATCCCTAACCAAGCATTCTCACTTGAATTTGGGCCACACAATAAACTTTCTAGAAGCAAGGGCATTTTGGTCATTTTCCCTTGAAACACAAATTGCCAAATTGCTCATGGGCCCAATTGAAGAAATGGGCTTGTTTAGGCCCATGGTTGGCCGACTATACTAGGCGCAAGGCCCAATGGGCCTTTGGTCGGCTTGTCTCCTTGAGGGCCCCGATTCTTGGCTTGTTAGTTGCTTTTCCAAATTTCTCAAGCTTATAGATAAACATGGGAATTAATGAGGTGATGTATAATAGGTTAGTCATAGAGTCCTTGAAAATTTGATACTCGAAATTAGATTGAAATCCATGGTTAAACTAAATCAAATATGACTTTAGTACGACTTAAACTATCGGGCGGCATTTAGGGGTTTTCGGGCATTTGATCCGTGGTTGATGAACTTTCAATCCACATTCGAACATCTTCAAGTCAAGGGTGACCCTCAGTTGTCATATAATCGTAAGGGTTCCATTACTCATGTCAATTACAAAGCCAAAAAAGAAATCGATTTAGTGTTGTCCATCGTTAATGTCATAATCGTGTAGAATCACCTGCAATCCAATCTTGTACCTCTATTGAATAAATTCATTACCGTTCGCCAGTTGGTTTGTAACAGTGCACTATTGACCCTCTTTGATCCTTATGATCAAGTAGTCTATCCCTGATTAAATTCTTTGGTTATATACGTATTGATCATTAATTGCCTTTTCAAGTAGGTTATTTAACTCGTGAGTGATTAGTTCAGAGTAAACGTATTTAATAGCGTACTGATAGAATAACCATTTCATATATTCTGAAATGGGTCGAAAATTTAGGATGTCACAGACTTTAAGTTAAAATCATAAGGTCTAAAGGTAGAAAAAGTATGTGTTCTAATGAACGAGCTTCAAGTTGCCCTTATGAGAATAGCTAGGGCACAAGGCCCAATGATATATTGCAACAATAGGATATTGTGATTCAAATTAAAGATGGCTTCTTCTTAGTCAAGTAAAAAAGGGTGAGTTTTCAAGGCATTGACGCGCTAAGGCTATCATGAATATTGTAATGAATGATGTAAAGCATGGTCTCATGGTTAACCAAGTTCGATGTCTCAAACTAAAGACATAACTTAAAATGCTTGGTGGAAAGATGACGAGAGATTGTGCAAGTTAAAGAGGGAAAAATGGCTCAACTATATGATTTTCAAAGTAGATAGTTTGATGGAGATAAAATGAATCTCTCTCATTTGGCCAAGAGTGCATGAATCATCAAAATAATAATGAACTATAGGCATGAATCATCAAAACAATAATGAACTATAGGCATGAATTACCCAAACATTCATGAACTATAGGCATTAGACACCCAAAACATTAATGAACTATAGTTAATATTGGCTATGTCATGCATGATGTAAAAGCCAATCAAATTCAATGTCTCAAACCAAAATATAGGTTTAAAAATTTCGTTAGAGAAAAGAGAAGTGGCATGCCAATAGAGATTTGGAAAACTAAAGTTCATACTATACATTGGTTCTGAATATTGATGAGTCTGAAAATATTTTGAATCTACTAAAATTGTCAATGAAAGATATTAAAACTTTAAAAAAATATCAATTCAATAAATTTGAAAGTTGAATATAATAAAACATGAAATTTAGAGCATATCAATCCCTTTCTACAATTAATATAATTGAGATGATCATGGAAAAATCATACTAACTATTATTGTCAAATGTAGAAAATTAAGGAATCACAATTTTCATTTAATGAAAATGTTTGAGAGGTTAAGGGATAACTCGTTTGTTAAGTTGGTCTTGTTAATGGTTCCATAATACAATAAAAGAAGATTCTAACCCATTTTAATTGTAGTAATTTGGGAAGTTACCAAATTAGTCTTAGACTTACTGTGCAAATATCAATTCGGTCCTAAACTTCAATGCAAAATTTCACTATATCCTTCTAGCTAATTGTTGTCGAAAATTGCTAACGTGGTGATCTAATTTTTGCCAGTAGTCCTATACGGTGCATGGTCATGTGGGCAATTTTTAGCGAAAATAGATCGGGAAGACTTCATTGTAATTTAATGCAAAAGTTTAGGATTTAGCTAATAAAATTGAAAAGTTTAAAATTAAATTGACATCCGTACAATAGATTTAGGACTGATCGAACAATTAAACCATACTAATCATTATTGAGATCACATACTAGAAAAAAAATTAAAAATGATGGCTAACTACTAGAACTGGAAAATCATCCTTTCCTAGAAGAACTAGGGTTAGTTCCACTTTCATTTTATTTTATTTTTTCGGTCAGATGGATTAGTTCTGCTTTCAACGTGCCACTAACTATGTCCGTAACACGTTGAATTAGATGCTCTCTATTCTCATGCTTTCTTCGCTTCAAATTGTTTCTTACATATGTATATATATACTATATAATCTATCCATTTACTTATATACTGATTATTCACCATCTAAGAAATATACGTGATGCATATCAATTTTCAGAAAACTCTAAAATTAAGTGGAACCAACTAAATTTGATAAACGTGTCCGAAATCATCGGCAACGATTTTGCTCTCTCCTCTGCCCTTATATATATTTGCGCCAAAAGATTACCGGGCTCAAACATTGATGCAGACGTTGACCAGAGGAATTGCAGTCAGCGTAGGCAATAATGCAAAGGAATAAGCAGAAAAGATATTTGGTGCCAAGTAAGGCCACTATCACATGTCTTCTTAAGAGGCGGATAATTAATATATACTCCCTGGAAAATAATGACAATGAAATTATTTGCTCTTTCTCGTCGGCAAAGATTTTGCTCTCTCCTCTGCCCTTTCATTTTGCCAGAATAAATAAATAAATAAATAAATATATATATTACGAAATTACTAAACTTCAATTCAAACTGTTTCACCGGAATTTAATCGATGACGAAATATCTTTTCCAAAAGTCATTCTTCGATCTTTGATGAGAGAAGACAGGTTTTGTGGGGATTCTGGACAAGAAACATCCAAGCGAACAAGAAATAATTCCAAATATTTATTTCAAACTTCCAACTTCGAATCAAACTATACATACAAATCATGCCGAAATTCAGTTAACGACAAAACTTGAAAATACAGCCACTTTCACAGCAACGCACTACACGAACTGTGTTGGAATTTAATCGATAAGAAAGCTCGAGGACATGGAAAAATGTAACACCAAAATTTGATCGATGGCGTGACACACATGATAGAGATGCATGCCTGAATTTAATCGACGACGAAACATCGAGATAAAGATATGTGTTAGAATTTAATCAATGGCGTGAATCAGAAAAGTACAAATAAGGAAAAATAAAGTGCAAGAAAGTAAAGATAATAAAAGATTACATTTTAATTGTTGAAGGGGGTCTTTTCCAATTGACGAGAACTTGATATTTATAGGCCTTCTATCGTAACCAAGCAGTGTCTTCATGTTTGTAGCTATGCTTCCACACATTCTAAAATTCAATCTTATATTCCCATGTTGGCAAGTATTTTTTTCAAAGCAGTTGCTTTCTTAAAATAGTACCTCAATCTCTTCACACTGTTCTAATTATTCTCCACGATCTCCCTTATCTAGAACAGTTACTTTTTTAAAATAGCACCTCCATCTCTATTTTTCACGATCTCCCTTATCTACAAGTGCTTGAATCTTGATAAAATTCCAACTACTTTCCATGATCTCTCTTATCTACACGTGTTTCAGCCTCGATAAAATCCTCTAAAAATCATACATTTTTGGGTGTCAACATAAACATTGATACAGACGTTGACCAGAAGAATTGCAGTCAGTCTAGGCAATAATGCAGAGGAATAAGTAGAAAAGATATTTGGTGCCAAGTAAGGCCCCAATCACATGTCTTCTTAAGAAGCTGATAATTAATATATACTCCCTGGAAAATAATAATGACAATGAAATTATTTGCTCTTTCTCAATGGGTTGATTGTGAAACGATCTTTGAACGCATGTGAGCACATTTCATAATTAAAAATAAAGATAATTCGAAGATTAGTCCTGCACAAGATTCAAAACTGAATAACTTATTCCGGATAGCAGCTATTTTTTGACCATCCATGACCATTTGCTACTAAATTTTTTTTAAAAAAAGACCTAATTAAACATACTCTATCCCACATCGAATCCATTACATATTCCAAGAGTAGTGATGGGTAACGTATACGTAATATGCTTCTAGACGCTTTGCACACCTGAGACATTTTTATAGTGGAATTTATTTAATTCTCCATCAGTGATATATATATATATATATATATATATATATATATACATAAATAAATCGAAGAATGCCTAAAAATTCATAAGGTTGCTTCTACTTTTAGCAGTCGTGTCAATTCAACCTTCATCTCCGACGGGAACTTCAAGCTGACTACAGACTGGACAATACCAAGAAGATTAATTGCAAAAAATAATATTACCGTGGAGATACCTTCTAGGTGGCCATTTTTAATTTTGAAGTATCAGAAAAGTTATAAACTTATCGTATTAATTCCTTAGCTCTAAACCTTTTTATGTGCCAAATTAGTCTTAAACTTTTTAATTTGATGTCAATTCAATCATTTCGGCTGATTTTGGCTAGATATTGTTGAAGTGGATGTCAAGCGGGTTATGTGACATTAACGTTGTTGAGATAGATAATTTTCAATGATATTTTAATAATATTTTATTTTTTAAATAATATTTTATGGTTTTTTCCTCTCATTTTTTCTTCATTTTGCTAGTGACCAGTCATTGGCCATGGCGAGGCCGAGCTCTAGCAAGGGTCAACCTCTCCAAATCTGGTGAGGTTGGCCCTCGCCTAAGCTAGGGCGGCTTTGCAAGATCTACCCTAGTGAAATTGACCCTCATGCGGGCCTCGCTTGGTCAAGGGTGAGCCCTGACAAGGAAATTAATGGATCAACGGTCGCATAAATCTAGAAAATTGTTGATATTGTCTTTTAAAACACAATCGCTTATTCACAAAATGGGAAATAATTCCACGTCTTATTCACGGTGAGTAATACTCCGAAGAAGATAATAATGATATTCATATGTCTTCTTGGGAAGTTGATAATTAATATATGCTCCGAAGAAAATAATAATAATAATGAAATTATTTGCTCTTCCTCGAAGGGTTGATTGTGGAACGATGTTTGAACCCATCTACGCACATTTCAAAATTAAAATAATGATAAAATAAAGATTAGTCCTGCACAAAATTCAAAAACTGAATAACTTATTCCTGTTAGCGGCTATTTTTTGACCATCCTATTTATCACATGACCATTTGCTACTAATTTTAGAAATAAAGACCTAATTAAACACAAGTGGGATGCTTAACCTATACATAGTGATATTAATTTAAGTAACGTATAGGTGGGATGCTTCTAAACGCTTAGCACGCCCACTACATTTTCATAGTCAAATTAATTTAAGTAGTCATTAGTGATATATATATGATGAATTTTCCTTTTTCCAAATACATAAACTGTTGACGTGAATACCAGTCATTTTA
The DNA here is from genome assembly GCA_014858505.1 of Corymbia citriodora subsp. variegata. Taxonomy (NCBI): domain Eukaryota; kingdom Viridiplantae; phylum Streptophyta; class Magnoliopsida; order Myrtales; family Myrtaceae; genus Corymbia; species Corymbia citriodora. The sequence continues at coordinate 12,537,831 of CM026414.1, forward strand.
CATGCCATAGTTGTCGTTGATGTAACAGATTTTAATAATAATTTTTAATTTTTTAATTTTTTAATTTTTTTCTATTTTTACTCTTTTCTTTCCTTTTCTCTTTTTTTCTTTCCACTGTCCCTTGAAGGGCCTCGTGGATGGCTGGTAGAGGTCATCGGATTGAGTGAGTCACCCTTGCCTGGCCTAGGGAGGGACCCAATCACTAGGGGTCGGCAAGCATGGTGGCATGGGCATCCCTTGCCTGAGGGTAGCCCTCCCCTGAGGCTAGTGATGGTCAATGGAGGGAAAAAGAAAAAAGAAAAAGAAAAAAAAGAAAAAAGAAAAAAGAAAAAGAAGAAGTAAAAAACGAAGATAGAAGAAAAGGAAGAAATAATAAAAAATTGAAAAAATATTCAAAATTATTTATGTCAGTGACGGTCGTAGCACACAAGACAGTTGGCATTCTGATTAGTAATTTTCAGTTAAAATTGATCAGATAGACTCAATTAAAAAATGTGAAAATGTTTAGTACTTAATTATCACAATTAAAATGTTCAGTATTGAATTTGGTAAAGTGTAATATGTTTAAAACCTTTTAGACAATTTTTTCGTAAAAAGTCACGAGGTGGCTTCTAGCAGCTATGCGTCCAATCAACTTTAAATGTCCAACGTGATCTTCAAGCAAATTATATATTGGACTGGATTAGATAATATAAATAATATGACCGAGAAGATTTTTCGTTAATTTCCTGGGGAAAATTGCAAAAACCCCCGAAGTGGGGTAATTTTCGCAAAGAACCCCAAGTAGGGTTTGTCCTAAAAAACCCCATGAAGTTAGCGATTCCTCTCAATTGACCTGTGTCACGAGCAGCAAAAATACTTGGCTGGAGAATTAACGCGTGCTTGTCACTCCGTGAACCACATGGACCACAATGACACGATTTGCAATTACAAAACATATACATGGAGACTATTTGCAATCAATTTAATGCCATTTAGAAGGATTGATTCGCACACGAGGAGAAATAATGCAGAGACAAAGCAAAAGCAATAAAAAAAAATTTATTTTGTGGTCCATCATTCCATCACATTCAATGATAGCGGTTGTTAATTCCACAGCAATCCCACCCTCCATGTCGCTTCAACAAGTTGGAATTTCAACTCCTCTCTTTCGGGTGAAGGGCTTGTATAGAGAGATTCCGGGATTAGGGTGTAACTATTGGAAAATTTGAAGGTCTGGAATCAAATTCCTAAGCACGTGAGTTGAATGTGCTCCAAAAATAATTTTGTCCACGGCGCGAATTAGGCACATGAAGGCATCTGGTCGTGATCCAACCAAGACTTTCGGGTATTGACGACATGGGCGGTTGATTGTGACGAAATCACCAACTGTTGGAGTTTTTCGAGATAAACTTAACTTTGGGGTCTCTTTTGACCTGCAATCGAAAAAAAAGTTGTTCTCTGGGTATTGATGGTGCTCATCTACACTTAAGATATCTTAAGTCATTAGTATAGAAATTTGTAATAAAATATTAACTGAACCACAGATAAAAGATTACGATATAGACCACACCTTAATTGATAGCAAGTGAATTCGCTCGATTTATCTCGTTCCATACCTCTAAAATAGTACATAGTCGAGATGTAAATTACTACAAACAAATGTAATCTTTTCACATACTTTTTTTGTCCGGTTCCTATTTCTCCTCCTTAATATATAGGATCTTGTCCAAGATGGTGGAGTTTATATCTATTACTATTTGCAATTGGATGCGAATTAAGCAATCTGCACGGTTACACACAATTAACAAATACTCTTGTCAGTCTTGTTATTATATTTTCAATTAATCGTGGCAATAGTCTCTGTTTGTAATCGTGAATTATTTTAGTACTGGAGTTCTCATGTCTTTCGAAGATAGAACGGTTTATGTCATCAAAGTCAAGATCGATGGCTTGCAACACCTTTTCTTCCATCTTAGTAACAGATATTACGAATCAGTATATGCACTCCCATTCTCCATTGTATGGCCATATATGGAACCCACTTAAATGCAGAAGTGGTCAGAGCACGCCATTAACCCTCTAGAAACATATTTAGTATTTAAAAAATTCGTCAAATTAGACCAAATGCACGGTGGCCACAATCCGAGCCTCTCCTATATAAAGGACTCCAATCCTGGTGGTTTTTCTCCATCCCAGACCTTAGCCATCTTTTCTTCTTCTCAGTATTAGTGTTTGCGTTCTGAGAAGGAGAAGAAGAGGATGGATTTCTATTCCCAGCTGTTTCTTTACCTCTCCATTCTCTACATCTCTCTTTACCTTCTCTTCCTTGTCTTTCGAAAGAAATCCTCCGCTCCTAACCTGCCGCCTGGCAAGAAGGGATGGCCCATCATCGGCGAGTCCAGGGATTTCGTCGGTGCAGCAAAGAACGGCTGCCCCGAGAAGTTCATAAACGATCGCACAGCCAAGTACTCCCCGGAGGTCTTCCGCACCTCGCTGCTCGGGGAAGACATGGCTGTGTTCTGCGGCGCCTCTGGCAACAAGTTCTTGTTCTCTGGCCAGAACAAGTACATCACCACCTGGTGGCCCACCTCCATGAAGAAGGTCACCATATTCCCTGAAACCATGGAGAAGTTCAACAAGGACGACCCCAAGAAAATGCGCAGCTTCTTGCCGGAATTCTTAAAACCAGAGGCTCTCCAACAGTACATACCTATCATGGACTCCATGACTAGGGAGCACTTGGAGAGTGACTGGTCTCCTTATAAGGAAGTGAAGGTGTTCCCTTTGACAAAGAACTACACCTTCGCTTTGGCGTGTCGGCTGTTCATGAACATCAAGGACCCTAAGGTCGTGTCGAAATTTGCCGACCCATTTGCTCGTATTGCTCCAGGATTCACTTCGGTGCCTATTAATATTCCCGGAACGCCATATAACAAAGCAGTTGAAGGTGGAAAAGTAATTAGGCAAGAGCTTCTCAACATTATTAGACAAAGGAAGCGGGAGATTTCGGAAGGAAAAGATGCGAACGCGAGGGACTTGTTGTCTCGATTGCTGACCGAAGCAGATGACGACGGTAGTGTTTATTACGAGATGGATGTGTCCAACAAGATCATTGGATTGCTCATCGCAAGTCATGACACCACCAGTACATCCATTACTGTAATAGTGAATTATCTAGCTTCGTTGCCCCACATATATGAGAAAGTTTACAAAGGTAACCGTTCTAATTATATTTGATAATCAGACCAAAAAAAAAATTATATTTGATAAACAAGATGGCCACGTTATATTTAACTCATTTGCTTCACGTCAACAGAGCAAATGGAGATTGCAAAGTCTAAAGCCCCGGGTGAATTACTGAACTGGGATGATATCCAGAAGATGAAGTATTCATGGAACGTGGCTTGTGAGTCAATGAGGCTAACTCCACCTGCACAAGGGGCATTTAGAGAGGCAATTACTGACTTCACTTTTGCCGGTTACACGATTCCAAAGGGATGGAAGGTAAATGTTTTACATTTGACCCTTCTTGGCTTGGTTTCCAATGAACTAATACATGGAATCCACAAGTAATGATAGTATGCATCGATCTTCGAATTTTTCCCTGCAGACATTTTGGACGGTGTATACAACTCACAAGAATCATAAATACTTCCCTGACCCGGAGAAATTTGACCCCTCAAGGTTTGAAGGAAATGGACCTACACCTTTCACCTACGTTCCCTTTGGAGGTGGACCTCGCATGTGCCCTGGAAAAGAATATGCTCGGCTCGAAATACTCGTTTTCATGCACAATCTAGTGACCAAATTCAAGCTTGCGAAGGTCATCCCAGATGAAAAGATAATATACAATCCATCACCAGTCCCTGCCAATGGTCTTCTTATTCGCCTCCAACCCTTTAACTAATATTCCATGATTATAGCTCATATATGGATACTGTTGTTGTACGCTCAACATTCTGTTGCAGTCTGTTTATTTTATTTTCCCTAGTGTAATTCGATAAAAAATAAACCCTCCAGAATATATCTTTCCTCTTCTGTTTTGAGTAATTCGATGTTCTAGAGGTACTCTCTATAATAAAATGGCAACTTCAGTACTGATATTATTTTTCGGTTTTATTTTCTCACTTATTCGAGAAGAATATTAAAGAAAATTCTCAATGAAATGAAGTTTTAATAGTTGTGGATTCAATCTATACAAATTACTCGGCTCGCACTTGGTGCAGTCATATATCAGTAGGTGCACTTTGAATATGTTTATTCTCATTTTGATGTTAATGTCAACAATTCTTAAATATTTAATTCCTAGGGTTGTCTTCCATTGAATGTGGAAATTACCAAGTAAATATATTCGTCAATCAGAATAAAATGCCGCCTCAAAGTCTAAATTCAAAATTGACTAAAATAGACTTATAATATAAAATTTATAAAAAAAAGTTTGAATATTCTTAACTTATTCACAAATTCGAATCTATTTCCATTTGTAGAGTATGTGGATTAGTTTACTGTGCATCAGATTCTCCAAATGACATTTGATTTAATCTCAATAAAAAAGTTAAGATTCTTCAAATGACATTTTGGTTCAATCTCAATGAAAAAGTCAAAACTGGAGGCAATCTCTTCTTATCCCTTGTTTAGGTTCTATTTGACATGTAAGATTGAAGGCAAAAGCTACGACTTAAATATGTTCTCTGGAGTTAAATATATTATACCAACTATATATAAATTTTCACCATTCTAGAACATAGCTTTTAAGATAGAAATTGGTTGAATTAAAACTAGTTGCGAGTGGAAAATTTTTTTTAATCAGTCCTTTCTATCTAAGTGCCCCATAAAATTTCTACTGCTTTCAATTTCAAAGAGGTCCGTTTTTTTTTTTTTTTCTGGTTAATGGTGACTTAAGCTTCAATGAGTCCGGCTCAATTGTCGACCCGATCCGATTGTTCTTTCCTCTTTCTCTCTTTTTTTTTTTCTATCATTTGGAATTGATTAATAATGAGAATATCATATACTTGATTTTTCTCTTTGAGTAGGCCCGCCAGTAAAATATCAATAAATGATAAATGTGACTCACAGCTGAAGATATCTCTACCATCCATGTTTCTCTCATGCCCTATCCACCATCCCTCCAAAGAATAGAAAATTGGCGGTGATTCTTCGCGATAGCAAACACCGTTGCTGCCGTCTGTTCTGTGACAACATCTCCTTCCTTGCTATGGCGGATCTTGACGCGCACACACACATATTTTGGTTCACACTTTGGAGTCTAAATCCAGCATAATTAAAAAGGATAGACGCGTATCACAATTCACAACACAAGTAAACAATCGCAACATGCACACAGAGGAAAGACGCTCAATTTTTATCTGTACTCTAAGGATATGGAGGTTTCTTTTAGAAAAACCTATTTTTTTCTACATTTTCTCTGTCTATTTTGTTATGGACTTTACTTGACGGTTGAAATATGTACCTAAAGGTTATTAATTTTCAATTTGCTTTTATTAACAACAGTATTATTTATTTCAGTTTTAGTGAAATTCATTTTGCTGTAGTATTAGCTATAGCAAGAATAGGATTTCGTTTGTGATATAAACAAGTTAAAATGCTAGTTCTTGCAAATAATACTTTGTAAGACCCTTTTCTTTTGTCCGATCCAAGCTGGGACAACCTTATCAGAAGATAGCTTTTCTTCTTTTCTTTCTTCCATCATTAAATATCCGACAAATGAAGTATATTAAATGATATTTTGGTAGCCGTAATGGGCCAATTCAAAGGATAGCGACCTTAGTGCGAAAGGTGGTTGAGAGTGGAATTTTCTTTATATGGAATGAACTTAGTGTCTTTAATTATATGATGGATATGGCTGGTCTATATTTAGTATTAAATGTTGATCTGTAATTTTTGATTAAACACGATATTAAATGATTGAAGTTAACTGAACGAAGGCCATGCTCGAGTGTCATAATCTTTCCATAATGCGGTGATATCTTGACGTATTATTTCTAATTTTTCTTTTCTTGTAGGGAATTATAGATGGGAAAAGAGCGTGGAAGACTTGACTCAGCTCGTGCCTCGTGGCTTCAAAAATTTAAAAGAATATAAACACGACTGAAGTCAAAAGCGAGAGAAGACTTGGCTGCAAAAATTCTAGAAAATTACTCAGCCCGCGCCACGAATCAGGTCTAGAATGTTTTACAAGGTCTAATTTCTAAATTCTTCTCTTTTTTGGAAATAAAAATTACGCTAAATTCTACTTTGAAGCAAAAAGAAAGAAAGAAAGAAGAGAAGAAAGAAATGCGAGTTAGTGTGAAAAAGAAATGCGAGTTTCATAGAAAGTTAGAGGTGTGGATCCTTGGATAGCCAAAACTTGGCAGGGGGAACATTTAAGTGCCAAAAGTTACGAAATGTATACTTAAGTACCAAAATTGGAACAAAATTGATTAGATCTCTAATATATCAATATAGAGAGGAATTATGTATAGATTTTAAAAATTTATTCACTTTGGGCAGATAAATCGTTTTGAGTCATACATCCCCAAATTTTAATTTTGGAATTTATCTTCATGCAATTTTCAAATTAATATACAAAATAACCCCTTTTGGGCAAGTGGTTGTATATACTAATTTTTATTAATAAGGAACTTCAACAATTTACAAACTTTAACAATTTGTAAATAATGCTCCATTTAATCAATGCCCAAAAATTTATCAAACAATATGGAGCAATTTACGACATATGCTTCCCAAGATCATATTGCATTTATCAATCAACAATCTTTGCTACAATTTTATGTGCCTATTTCTACAATTAAGCATCTAAGATTATCTAGTTAAACTAAAGCAAGAGAGTATAGATAATCTATGCTAAATTAGGGAAAGTGAATATAGCCATCCCATCCCTCATACACTATAATAAATTTCCATAAATTAAAAATTGAAAAAATAGGAACAAAATCATTTATTTTTTATGGAATTAATATGGACAACAATACATAATTTCAAATAAATATTTAAATATGCCAAAATTAAAATTAACCATAACAAATATTCATTAAATTAAAAATTAGACATATTAAAAAAATTTGGAGCAAAACGGGCCTCGAAGGACCATAAACACACTCCCATGTGCCATTCTGTGTGCGTGGGGCTCGCGGTTCGGTTGGAGGTCTTCTTCAATCTCCATGGTACTTCAATAAATAAGAAAAATATTCCTTGACCGCATAATATATATGTTGCCAAAAATAATACTTGCAAAGATAGACTACAACTTGGAATAGGAAAATGTATAATTTAGTGAACAAGTCTGACTTGAACTTTCCCTTCTCTTGATCGTGAGTTCAACAAAATCAAAAAAGTGAATTCACATGTATTTAATACAATTTTGCTCCCAATAAAAATCCAAGATGAATTAATTGAAGAAAAACCGAACTAAATCATCCATATTCAAGTTTCAAAGTTTCCTATCTAATATCCATGGTCGAAATTTTGATTTTATCAATTTTGAGCCAAAAAACTCAGCTTATATAACAATACTCTCAATAGAAAAAAATTGAAATTTTTAGAACCCTTTCAAAATTATGAATTCAAGAATTTCAAATTCAAAATTCTCACTCAATACTCAATAAAGTTATACAAATTATATATGGTGAGAACATATAGAACAAAAGTTCTAAAGTTTCAAAATCGATTGATCTATGCAGAAGGTTTTTATCCACTAATCATACTCCAAAAGATCTGAAAAAAATTATATGTCGAAGTTGACCTATATGAACATTTTTCATGAAAGAGTCAACCTCTAGTCTTAACACAGAAATTGGAAAAAAAATTGAAAAAAGCAATAGGTGGACAATGTCCATATCAAAACTAAACAAAACATTATTAAAGATTACTAAATTGACTTTGGATGATGATTTTTGATAGAAACCAACACCGGATCAGGGTGTTCGATGGCTCGTTGGAAAGGTCTTCAAGTCGACTGAAGACATCAAACACTGAAAATCGTGTTTACTAGCTCGTTTCTAGACATATGCATAGAGAAGTCCATCATAGATCCGAAATTGCAAAACAATGATCATTCAAGAAATCAAACATATCTTCATCATAACTTATCTCTTCAATTGTAATGCATTATTTTTACCTATTTAATAAGTACTTTGATTTGATTTGACCCAACAAAAATACTTTGGTTAACCGAAATCGCATAAAAACTTGTAAATTGCAAACTGATAGAATCTCAAAACCAAAAGGAACCAAATCAATAAACAATATATTAGATTTGTTAAAAAAAAAGGGTTTTACAATCATATATGATCCGCTCTAATATCACATATAGAAATTTTCTATATAAACAACTAATTAATCAAGAACAATCAAATCCAATGGTAATCAGCGATTTATTGGAATGTCAGATCTTCCTCTTTATAATATATTTCAGTATATCAGCTTTTAATGGGATTCAAGCAACTGATAGATATAACCTATCCTTTTATAAGATAGAGATAGGACTTAGCAAACCCTAATTAATAGTATGTCAACTGGGCTTTTCTCATTATGGGTTTCAGTTAAATATAATTGCTTACATTTTGCTACTTAACCAGGCTCGTTATTAATAGATATTAAAACCCGATTCAATAAGATCACTTAAGGGTTTAACATATATTGAAATATTCATTAACTCGATTATTTAAAATTGAAAATTGATTAATTAATGTAAGTCAATTATAGGAAATTTCCAATAGTGAGGCCTTGGGTTAGCGCCCCCTCTAGGTATAGTTGGTGGTCGACGTTGGGGCTTATCGGGTCCGGCGGTGACCGTGAGTACTCATAAGGTTGTGTCAAGTCAGATCTTGCATATAAAAAAAAAAAAGTTGAAGTATTAAATGATATTTTGGTAGCCGTAATGGGCCAATTCAAAGGATAATGACTTTAGTGCGTAAGGTCGTTGTTTTAGTTGGAATGAACTTCTCTTTAATTATATGTTGGATATGGTTTGTCCTATACTTAGTCTCCAACGTTGATTTGTAATTTTTTTTTATTAAACGCGCTATTAAGTGACTGAAATTAATCGAATGACGACCAGACCGGAGAATCTAGAAATCACTTAGGTTATCATAGTCTGTCATAAATTCTTCTACCTCCATTGAATATTTTCTTATATTTCAACCCCGCCGTGATAATGCCTATAAAATTCTAATATTTCAAATATTCCGAACTCTGGACTACTACTAGCATTGTCTTTTTTTACCATTGTACAGTCGAAGTCCAGTGACAATGCCTCTAAAATTCTAGAATATATGATGTTGATTATGAGTTCATATCTCATGAAATTATTTATGCTCGTCAGCTTTGACTTTGTGGATTAGAGAGCAGTGCACGGTAACTGCCTTTTGTTCCTTTCTAGAAAGGTTCTCTAGGTTATTATGAGTTTGATTCGTGAATAAAATAAAACCATCAAGATATAAGTTACCGCGGATGGTTTTATTTCAACCCTTACGTGATTTTTGGATAATACGCATCAACTTAAGGCAATAAAAGAGCTGTTTTGCGAATTGAAGAAATACAATCCTAAAGATTAATGTAATTAATTAACCATGTTTCTTGGATGTGGAAATGCTGTACACTCACTGTTTTTTAATGCAAAATTTATAAGTTAGCGTTATTGAAATTTTCATACTGCATCTTGATTTCATATACTCAAATTAAGAAGGAACTCTCTCAAATAGTTATAATTTCGGATTCAGATCCATCTTTCCATATCTAGGCTCCATTTAATACGGTGATATAAGGACGTGTTATTTGTAGAATGTATTTCAATCAAATTCTAAATTTTTCATTTTGTAGGAAATTATAGATGAGAAAAGAGCGTGCGAAGACTTGACTCAGTTTGTGCCGTGTGGCTCCAAAGTTTAAGAAGACTATATAAACAGCACTGAAGTCAAAAGTGGGAGAAGACCTGGCTCCAAAAATTCTAGAAAATTACTCAGCCCTTGCCACGTCGCAGGTCTAGAATGTTTTATAAGGTCCTCATTCTAATTTCTTTTTTTTTTATATTAAAATTACGTTAAATTCTACCGTAAGACCAAAAGAAAGAAAGCAAAAAAGAAATGCGAGTCACCGTGGAAAGTTTTGACTGAGTCATATTCCAATTCTCTCGATAACCCCTTCACTAGTCATTAACATCCATTTGATTAGAGGGATAGACCTTCCAAGGTTCGCGGTGTATCATATCTACATATGAGACTATGTTGCGCGCATGGCCTCATGGTTAATTAAACTAAGAATTCAATAGGCGGACTTGAAATTTTGTATAACGTGGGAGCAAACAACCTTAACTTTTGATCCATGAAAAGTTACTAGACCCACAATTCCAATTCGTTCTAAGCTCTATGATATGGCCAAATAGGGACAGTTTTCGATTTTTATGTTTTTTTTCTTTATTATTTAAGACTTCCATTTCATTTTTCCAAACTTCTTTACAACTCAGGATTATATTTGGGTTTTCTTCCCTCATCTAGGGTTTGCAAGGGGTTCAGGCACACCTTGAGCCTCATGAACTGATCAAGTTTAGGACTTTAGCCTATGCAAGGACCCTAACTTTAAGTAATTTGCACGCATTTGATGAAATTCAAACCGATGATATCCAGTTCCTAAATTAGAAGTATCCCGACACCCCAACGAACTAGCCATCCTGAGGGGTTAAAATCATTTTGTAAGTTGTTTATAGAGCATATAATTGTTCTTTTTGATTTTCAAACAACTTTGATAACTTTCATCACCGTTTCTGCTACGCCATTTTTAAATGACCATTGACTAGGATGTGCTTTCTCAACTGATGCCTCTCCCATCGTCAGCTGATGACTCGGTTGCAGTTTCTCGAACATGACAAGCATTTTTAAGATCCGTGTAAATCGAGTTCTAAGTTGTCGTAGGCTTGACTAATGACTTATAATGGTCCTACTAAATGAGATGGTTTTGAGTAAAAGATGGTCTAACTACAAAACCGAAATCGACTTTAATAGGGGAAGTTAAGGACGCGTACAAAGTTGTTGTCACAAGTAGAAATTGCACTCACAGATATTTATCTTGTTATTGTACTTGTGACCAAACCTGATCCATACCAATCCAATTTCTTTTTGTTTTCCTTATAAACCAAGGGTTTGAGCGTGGGAGCTCAGCTACCTGGAGGCCCATAAAACCGTCTGTAAACCTAGTCAAGAGTTTTCGTCGATGCAAGCTTTTCGTGAATGCAGCATTATTTTGAGTGTAGGACGACTTGTATACATCAGTGAATGGTAGTCCAATACAAGGCTACATATTGTATCAAGATTGGGTACTATGTGTTACGGCAATTAAATGATTTGCAGAAACGATTTTTTTTCCTAATAACATGGATTTGGCTCCAGAAGTTATTATTTCTAGATGGTCCAGATATTGTAAATTTGGATTAAATATACACAGACCACCAAGTAGGACGACTTGAGCAGGGCGTGTTGGACTCGCTGATTCATTGCATCCACAGTTTGAGCTAGAACCGTGGAAATCAAGGAACTTCTGAAAGGAATGGTTTGTTATTTTCTTATTTTTTTTTTGTTTATTCGAAGTCCATCGATGGAATGCCCGGAAATTTCTTTGCGAAGATGGAAATGACCATTAAACCAAAATCATTATTAGGAATTTGATGCTGCCTGTTATTAAGTTCAAGTTAACCAAAATCATTTTACTGTTTTAATTTTGTTTAATAAGATGGATATATTTTTAAATCTTTATAATTGGCACGAACAATATTTTAAATCTCCAATATATTTGAGTTTATAATTTCAATGAATTTTAACAAATTATCCTGCGGTTGTCGGGGCATTTAAAAGAGTGAAAGTTCATAAAATAGATCCAAAACATTGTATCGACCGAAACTCTTTTTTCATTTTATTCACTTAGTTTAAAACTGATTTCCTTCCTTCATGAACAGTGGAATGTGAAATTAAGATATTTCAAATTTTAGTTTTTTTATATGTACATGGTCATACTATTTTAATCATATTTTAGTGGATTATCACATTTTCAACAATATGAGGGTAGTTACCATCATTATCAAAATTTTGAACTAAAAGTCAAAGTCAATCGTGCTGAAAACCTTGTCGACTAAGCCACATTCCTAGCTTTGTCACTCCTCACTCCGACCCCACATTTAGGTAAAAATCTATATTTCTCTTACTATTTTAGGAGGAATTATTAGAATTAGTGGCTCTGATTTTTTTACATCAAGGAAGAAAATATTGTATGCACTCAGTCAATCAACAAATGATGAGCGAAGCAATTAAGCAACTAAACTATAAGACAAGTAAGTTTTCCCAGACCACACAAGTGCTTGACGTGCCCACGCTATGGAACTTGGCGAATTCATCGCAATTGACCATCCATTTCATATGGTCAAATATCTTAGCAGACGACGTTCATGTGAGTGCCACTCACCATATCTTGCATTGTGGACGGAGGCAATTTTGTCCCAAAATGTCTGATCTGTCCCAATTCAATGCGCTACTCATGTATGGTTGGCTCTAATTTCAAAATGCACACAAGGAGGCCACCTACAATTGCAAAATGCGTCCCAGATACACTGATTAGCACCAAAGGAGAGACAATGCAGAGATAAATCTCCCAAACAAGTAAAATCAATAGGGAAAATAGACCAAAAATTCATAAATAAATGCACTTTTGTCAATTGAATCTTAATTTTTTTTTTTTCACGTTTTGCATTTGAACCTATCAGGCCAATGTTGGCCGGAAATCATTGTCTTATTTTGCGGGCAATGAGATTGTGGGGACAATTGAGACGAAGTCCCCGAGTTTGAAGGGTCTTTTTTTGTGGAATATTCTCTTATTTTAGGTATTGAAATTGTCTGCAGGTGTTCGTTGTTGACGCTTGATCTCCAGAGCGTATGGAATGGCGCTCCTCTCCACGGTCAATGCGCTGAAAGGGAGCCGTCATAGAATCCCCACGTTGAATTTATAAGTATGCACGTCTTTTTTGACTTGCTGATTAGTCAGCATGGTGACGGTCCCCTCATTTCCATCAAAACAACAAAAGAATGTTCTCAGGACATAGGTGCTTAATTGTACTTGAGAAGTGACGGAAAGACATTATATTTCGTTTTATTCGCTGAGAATAATTTTAAAAATTTTTCTTAATTATGATCGCTTGTATTGTTTATAAAAATGAATTGATGAAAAATATTTTCATCGTTCACAAAAAATATTTAGATATAAGAAATTATTAAAAACGAAAATATATTTATTGGTTAATTATTTGAAGGGATATGAATGATCGTTTTAAGGAAAAGTATTTTTTAAATTATTCATTTTTCGTGAAATAACGGATCTAGGAAATAAAACTGCATGCTATCTCATGTGAGGTCGTATAATCAAAGTCAAGATTGATGATTAGATCACCTCTTCTTCCCACTTTATCATATTTTGAAAAGGTATCTGTAATATGTATAGAATTACTATTGGATATATAACCTGGCTAACTTCTTTCGACACTTTCCACATCTCTTACCATTAAGAGGAGTGGTTAGTCACTTGCTAAAAATAGAATTATGCACATCAATGGTGTTAGACGCTAGATGTGTATGAAAAAAGGGAATTACACAACCTATGTAACCAATATTTATCCTTATTATCTATGGTAATATACATTTTTAGGTTATAATGCATAGCGCATATGCATTTCAATCATTCACCGGAGGTGAGATGATATCCCTGGTGCATATTGAATCAATTTTCTCCTAAATCAAGATGATTTCTGATTCCCCTATTTCCGATAAATAATTACTTTTCTACAGCCAATTTTTATTAGGACAGATAAGAAAAATGAAATTCTAGTTAGCCGAAAGGGAAAAGCTATATGTTGATTATGACGGCTTGGTAATTTGCACACACTTTCTCTATCAGTGACCATTCATGGAGCTCGGTTAATTGCAGAAGTGGTCAATACGCAAGGCACCCTCTATATATGTTTTGAAAGTTCATCAAATTGGACTTTGTTGAATGCAGAAGTGGTCAACACGCAAGGTACCCTCAATCCCATTCTCTCCTATATATATGAATCCAATCCTGCTGGTCTTTCTCCATCCTAGACCTTGGCCATCTTATCTCTTCTCAGTATTAGCATTTGCATTCTGAGAAGGAGAAGAAGATGGATTTCTATTCTCAGCTGTTTCTTTACCTGGCCATCCTCTACCTCTCTCTTTACCTTCTCTTCCTCATCTTCCGAAAGAAACCCTCCGTTCCTAACCTGCCGCCTGGCAAAAAGGGATGGCCCATCATCGGCGAATCCCTTGAGTTTGTCGGTTCTGCAAAGAGCGGCTGCCCCGAGAAGTTCATAAACGACCGCACGGCCAAATACTCCCCGGAGGTCTTCCGTACCTCGCTGCTCGGGGAAGACATGGCCGTGTTCTGTGGCGCCTCTGGCAACAAGTTCCTGTTCTCCAGCCAGAACAAGTATATCACCACCTGGTGGCCCACCTCCATGAAGAAGGTCGCCATCTTCCCCGAAACCATGGAGAAGTTCAACAAGGATGACCCCAAGAAAATGCGCAGCTTCTTGCCTGAGTTTTTGAAACCGGAGGCTCTCCAACATTACATTCCTATCATGGACTCCATGACTAGGGAGCACTTGGAGAGTGACTGGTCTCCTTATAAGGAAGTGAAGGTGTTCCCTTTGACAAAGGACTATACCTTCGCTTTGGCGTGCCGCTTGTTCATGAACATTAAGGACCCTAAGGTCGTGTCCAAATTCGCCGACCCATTTGCTCGTATTGCTCCGGGATTCACTTCGGTGCCTATCAATGTTCCCGGCACACCATTCAACAAAGCAGTTGAAGGAGGAAAAGAAATAAGGCAAGAGCTTCTGAACATTATCAGACAACGGAAGAAGGAGATTTCGGAAGGTAAAGATGCAAACGCAAGGGACTTGTTGTCTCGATTGCTTACCGAAGCAGATGATGACGGTAGTGTTTATTACGAAATGGATGTGTCCAACAAGATCATTGGATTGCTCATTGCAAGTCATGACACCACCAGTACATCTATCACTGTTATAGTGAACTATCTAGCTTCCTTGCCCCATATCTATGAGAAAGTTTATGAAGGTAAGTACTCTAGGTTATATTTTTATTTACAAGATGACTGCATTATAATTTTCTTCTGAAGGAAAAGCAATGTAGTTTGCGTATACTTGTTTCATCTTCTTCATGTCAACAGAGCAAATGGAGATCATAAAGTCTAAAGCCCGGGGTGAATTACTCAACTGGGAAGATATCAAGAAGATGAAGTATACATGGAACGTGGCTTGTGAGTCTATGAGGCTAACTCCACCCGCTCAAGGGTCATTTAGAGAGGCAATTACCGATTTTACTTTTGCCGGTTACACAATCCCAAAGGGATGGAAGGTAAATGTTTACTTATTACCCTATATCTTGGCATGGCCATCCAATGAATCAATACAGAATCCTCAAGCAATTATAATATGCATTGATCTTGTTCAATTTTTTTTCCCCGTAGACATTTTGGACGGTTTATACAACTCACAAGAATCCCAAGTACTTCCCTGATCCTGAGAAATTCGACCCCTCAAGATTTGAAGGAAATGGACCCGCACCTTTCACCTATGTTCCCTTCGGAGGTGGACCTCGCATGTGCCCTGGAAAGGAGTATGCTCGACTTGAAATACTCGTATTCATTCACAATCTCGTGACCAAGTTCAAGCTTGAGAAAGTCATTCCGGATGAAAAGATCATTTACAATCCCTCGCCAGTCCCTGCAAACGGTCTCTTGATTTGCCTCCAACCCATTAACTAATAGCCTAGCTTACTCATAGGATCTTCAAAATTCTTTATAGCTCATATATGGAAACTCACGTTGTACACCCCACATTTTCTTTATATTTTCTACTAGGTTGCTTATATTTAGTTTTCTCCAGTGTAATAATGTTCTAGCGATCGAAAATAAAATCCTCACTCAATTCCTCCAGAATATCTATATCTTCCCTCATTTTTATTGCATAATGCTTGTTTCAGATAATAATTGGTTGAGTGATTTTGCTATGCAGAAGAACATTGTCATCTTCATTCGTGTCTTAAGCCGAAACCTTCAAGTTGAAGCACGTCGTGATCCGCGGTCAAAACCGTCAGAATGCTCTGGAGTCACTTTCAACTTTTGTTTGAATATATTTTCAACCTTTCCGAATTCTAAGAATCATTGACTTTTCAAATTAAAATGAGAGCTTTCCTAAATTTCATTGCCTTATATAATTAATGTTTCGAAACCGCTGGGAATGTTTATTTAGCCACGATTACTGAGAATGTTTAGCAGCCATGATGGGCCGATTCAACAGAGGGTGACCCCAGTGCCTCTAGATCTAGAATCCCTTAGCTCATCTTGGTGCGCCATGAATTTTTTGGGCCGCTTTCAAATACGATTTCAAAGAGGTCCCTTTTTTCTTTTTTTAATGTTAATAGTGGGTTATATTTCAACAAGTCCCGCTCGACGATTGACCCGATCATATCCTTTTTAAGTATTTCAATCCGAAATTTCATAATGGGAATATTATAATTGCTTTTTTGTGTATTTAATTATGGGGAAAATTGGGTAGATCTGGAACTATCCAACTAAAATACCGACGTGTGATAAATGATATTAGAAAGTATTCTTTCTCTCTCCCTCCTCCGATGTTCCATATCCCCCCTTCCCCGCCAAAGTCGTCGCCGCCGCCCCACCACAACCTACATTGCGATGGCGTCTTCTTCCCCTCTCTGGTGGATCTTGACCCACACAAATCTGGTTGCACACATTTAGATTTTAGATCCCATCCACCTCGCCCTTCTCCACCAACCGTGGTGGCATAGATGGAATGGATGAACACGCTAAATTGCAATTCGCAACAAGAGTAAACAGTCAAATGGGTGGGTCGGGTCGGGTTTACTAAACACTCGCAACGCGCACGCACACCGGGGAAAAGATCTCAATTTTACCATCATCGAAAGGGAATGCTATTTTTTTAAATTTTTACGGCGATAATTTATCAAATATATAGAACGCAAAACCCAACAAACCTAAGAAAGATTAAAGATTCGTACGAGGAAACTATAAAAAGTGATATATGTAGGGTCCCACAAATATAAAACGCAACAACGTGCCTCTCACACCATTTACTTATTATTTACTTCAATTGTCTTTTACTTCATCTTCGTCATACGTGACATAACCTCAAAAATACATCAAAAAGAGAAGAATCCTCTTTGGCAGAGGAAGTTGTGTTTTTTATCGGTCATCCTCTGTAACAGGCCGAGAGGAACGCCGGACTTTGAAGACGTGCTTCGCTTCCTCAGCAGTCCCCTGCTTCTCGCAAATACAGAATTCAGTTTTCAGATTTCCTGGAGCTCTTTTTTCATAGAGACGTTCGGCTAAGGAGGAGGGAGAGAGAGGGAAACCAGTTTTTTGAAGGGTGGAAACTGTGGTCGGAGAGGACGGAGCTGGAATGGTGCGCCGTCCGGAGGAAAGAGGAACGGTGTTTTCCTGCGATACGTTCGAGGGTCATTGACGCTGATTCAGGCGATTTCGCTTCACCGAGCGAACCAGGTAAAAACTTCATCTAGTTTTGCCCTGTTTTTCCCCTACCCCCACCGAAGCTTGAAACGTTGGGTTCAAATCGACGAAATTTTGAACAGATCTTGTGAAAAAAGAGACTGATCCGAGGCTGTGAATGAATGATAAATTGAATCTGAAGTAATTGCGTTCAAGGGCATATCACTTGTTTGTTGTTTTGCCTAGATGAGATGTCAAGATCTGTTTTTCACAAAATCAGTGTCGCGTGAAGCACGATTGTCTGATTTAGCTACTGAATTATGTCTGATCCGTATCTTTTCCTCGATTTGTGGCACATCATCGATTTCCGGCGTCCGTCGTGGATAAACATTCGAGCCAGAGACCTCCCTCCTTACCTGCAGTTTGAGTCCGCTACAGTTAGCTCCCCCCATCGGCGCAAAGTCCTTTTTCTGCGTGTCCAGCAAGTTCCGAGCGAACGTCCAGTAAGCCGATTCCAAGGCCGCTGCTGCATTGCCGTCCCTGTTCCGATCCGCAGCAACGAAGCTGGTTTGGCCTCTCCCCTATTTAACTCTGTAGTTCATTTCATGTTCTCTATTTGGGTCCCGAGCATTTACTTTGTATTGTTCCGATGGTCAACTTGATGCTGTCCTTGAGAATCGAGAAACTATTGAAGGGGGCCAAATTCGGTCAAAAAGTAGAGGGTGGGATTGTCTGGTTTCGCTCGACAACCCGCGGCTACCGAATGTCCATCAGGCTTTGTCCACGGCTTACTCGCCAATCATCCGTGAAAGTCGAAAACCCAATTAGCTAGTCCTTGGCCGTGGTCCCGCCAAGGCCGAGAGCCCCGCGACCCACTGCGGCTGTCCGTTGTCCCTTACCCTCACCGACGGTGCCTCTCTCCCGAGACACCACCAGCTTGCCGGCCGAGCAACACCGCCGTCCACCGCGAACCGAGCTGCCGGTCCTGAGCCAACAGATTTGTGTTTGTCGAATTCGATTTGGAAACAGTATCTGCACAATATTTCTAATCAGGTAAGAATTTTATCTAATTTGATTTTCAAATTTTTTGCTTCATTATTTGAAATATTGCGATCTTGATTGAATAATGCCTATCCACAAATTTTTGAGAATTCTTTAAATTTATAAATTTTCCTAACTCACATCATGCATATGCATGGCAATCCGATCTCAATCACGAAATACCATCCCGTTTGCATGGAATGTCTTCTATCTTATTAATAATCACTTGGATGTGATCGTCAATTTATTTTGTCTCCAAATTTAAATGGATGGGATATGTGGATATTGTCCGGTGATGGGTGCTTGTCTTTTATCTTGTTGGTTCCGTAAATGAAACTACAAAAGATTAAGTTGATTTGGAATGGATTTTCAAAGATTGTGTTGCATGTTTAGAATAGATTTTATTGCTTTTCCTTAAATAGATTAGGATAGATAGCAATTATGTCAATTCTAGAAATTTAGAATTATATTCTAATTTAAATTGGAATTTAAGGTAGATCACCTCCCAGTTTAAGTTTAATTGGAATTAATTTCGACTAATTTTTAATTTCGAATTTCCATGAAAAATGCCAAAAATAAAATAAAATCATCTTCAATAGATTAGATTCCTTTCTATATATAACATTGCGTTCAAATGATGTGTATTTTCAATTAAAAAATACAAAATTATATCATGTACACGTCTTAGAGATTTAAGTTTATAAACTACACGTCATTTAGTAATTATATGTCTTGGCTAATTAAATTAAAATGCATGACATTTTAGGATACTTTCATATTAATTTGACTCATCATTAGAACTGCATGTTAAAAATTGCATGCTACATTAGAGTAGCTACATATTAATTATTGCCCATCATCAGAGTTAGGTCATTTATTTAAAATTGCATGTCATATAGCTTGTATGTTAGGTTTATTTAATAAAAAAAATTGCATGTTATATTGATTTTCTAGCTAACATTGCAGATAGTTATGTTGTTTCAAGGTAAGTAATTCATCCCTTTCCTTTCAATTTATTTGATGCATTGATTATTAAGTGTTAAATTATTATTGCACACTTGTATGATCACTTCACATATTAGGAAGTAAATTAAAATTAACTCAAGTTACATGCAAAACATTTTTTGAAATAAAAGAAAGGTACTGAAAGGACAATTGAGTAATCTAGCGTAAGCAAGTCCTTGAATCCATAATCTCTAGTTCTTATGAGTATAATATATCTCCCAATACTTTGGTATCCGATTGACTCACCAAAAAATAGATTAGTGATGACTCTAAAATGAATATATGTCTATGAACTTGAATCTTAAGTTGCAAATTGATATGGGCTTGGGAGAGTACAAGCTAAGTTGAGATTTAGTAATCCACTAGTCAATCTCTTTTGGCGGTGCACTATTTCTGGTAGGTTACAACACACATCAGAGAAGTCCTCACCGCAGCCAATGATGGATAGGATAAAAATCCATGGAGTGACCCAACCAGACGTGCCCTAACATGTCCCTAGTGATGGGTACAGCAGCTCTCCATCCTCTAAATGTATATTGCTTGCTACTTTTCTTGCAAAAGAATCAATGCTCCGTTCATTTCATGGAAAATAATTTTCAAGAAAAAGTTTTCTTAATTTTTCGGCATTTATTTCACTGGAAAATAAAGTAATCAAGGAAAATAGTTTCGGTCAATAAAAAAACACCTTCAAAATTACTGTAATCTACTTTGGATACAATAAATTACCTCAAGTTATCATAAACTCAATGGTCTTAATAATCACAGTTTCTCTTGAGATATACTTACCAACCTAAAGTTACTGTACCTTTCTCTTTTCCTACGCTTAGTGAATTTACTTAAGCAATCAAATTTTCTTGCTTAGTTCGTAATTAACAGATCCTTTTCATAAGTAATAATCCTTGTTTGTCATAATTTCCCTTAATTATAAAAATTACAATTCTATTGGAATAAACTTCCTTAACGTCAATAAATTATCACTTTAACATGCTTAGTTACACAAAATTAATTACATGGCTGAAAATTTTTGACTCTAAATCCAATGTCTTATTCTATACGGACCAGTCTAGCACATCTTAGTGCGATAAATTTTTTCTTGGTGGTAATTGCCACAAATCAAATCTAGTAATAATCCATTCATTAAATGCATAAACCCCATCTTTTACATAGATTCAACAAGCTTAATTATTTTTTTCACAAGCACATAAACACACTTATAGTGATATACAATCACTAAACCATAGATCCTTCCATTTATGTTTCTTCAAGGCATTGTAGATGAATGTCAGGACCTTGAGTACCAATTTCAGGAATTTGCATAACAATTTCAGGATTAGCTATACAAGGTGGCACAGGAAAAAAAAAAAACATTAATAAAGCCCATGTCAGCACTGCCAACCCAACTATTTCATATGCACTATTCCTTTTGTTGTCTTATGCGAATACTAACATGGAGATGGTATAAGTCATTGCCATGAAAGTTATTGCTACCCAAGTGGTAAGCATTGTGATTCCCATGAAGATCTGACCTTGTTGTAAAAAAAGACCACTCATGAGAAGCATAATGATGCTAAACACTATGACAAAACTAATCGTGTTACATGCTATGAAAAACTTGTACACATATTGGTACCTAGGCCATTACAGAGTTGCCCGCAAAATGTGTTGTATGATTTTTATTGACCTCGAAGTCATCTTGCCAAATGTTGTCAAGTAGGGTCATACTTGCTTGAAATGCCATGGTGGCTAGGAGTATCACCACCACCATTAGAGTCTTATGCATATGATTTTGCCACTTTCTCTTTTTTTCCCTTTTGTTTTCTTCTCCTACAAGTGGATGGAAGGTGGTGACCCTGTTATTTGCATAAACAATATGTCTAGATGAGTGGTGATTCTCTAAAGTTAGAGGAATATAATATGCAAATTATTTAGATGAGTTGTGATTCTCTAAAGTTAGAGGAATATAATATGCAATCTTTGAGGCTCTTTCCATGCCTTCACCTTGTGTTTATAGCGTTAATGCTATGAAACCTGTAGAGCAAACTTGAATGTTATGAACTCCATAGGTTTTACATCACTTGGCCTATTAGCACTAGGGAAAGGCAAGGAGCCTTAGAAATTAACGATTCCATTCATCAAATTTCAAGGAATCTAGACTCACTTGGACGAACCGTCAGTGCCAATAACACTGTCACCATCTTTTATCCACTTCCAAGAGAAGATGAACAAAGGGAAAGAAAGAAAGAAAGAAAGAAAGAAAGAAAGAGAGAGAGAGAGATACTAATGGTGGTAGCCACATTGCTAATTACCATGGCATTCCAACTTAGCATTACCTCGCTTGACGGCATTGGCAGAAGTATATTTCAAGTGCCAAAACTTGGTATGGGAATACTTGAGTGCTAAAAGTTCCGAAAGATATACTTAAGTGTGCTTTTTTTGAAATTTGGGATGTTTAAGTGCCAAGTTTGGAGAAGGATGTCGAAAATCCAACGTAACTTATTTTTAATAATATAAATCACTTATGTGTGCTCGCCGAAAAGCTAAATCCACCAAGAAAAGCAAAAAACGGTGGATTTTCATTTTAATATAAATTTTAATAAAATTAAATTTAAAACTAAAAAAAAAACAGAGGGGATTGTAGAACTTGATGAGGGCTATGGTAGCCCACTGTCGCCCCACTATCTCTGGGAAGGGCTGGCGATAGTAGGCAAGGCTTGGCGACTTTGGCTAATCGGCAATAAGGGCTTGCAAGCCCTTGCCCAAATTTGGGATGAGGGTTGCGGTCCTTCCTCAGATTTGGTGAGGGTCACCAACCCTCGCCCAACCGAGCTAAGGGTCGCCACCCAAGAGAGTCTTGCCCTTGTTGGCCCCTTCTTCTTTTCTTTTTTTTTTCTTTATCTATCAACCACAAGCCAAAGAAAAAGAATAGGATAAAAAAGAAAGAAAAAAAGGAAAACATTTAAAAAAATAAAAAAAATCGAAAAATAATTTTGAAATGTTCGCATCAGCATTAGGAACACTACATAGGATTGTTGATGACTGGATATGGCACAAATGTGAAAATGTTTTCGACTAAATTGGTCTAATTGAAAAATTTATGACTGAATTGATATCAATGCAATAGGTTTATGACATTTTGTTGTACTTTTCTTAAGACCTTTATGTATTTATGTTAATCTCATGAAAATTTTGGCTATATATTTTTAATGTTTTATTTTTGTATTTTTGTTTTATAGACAAAGGGGGGATTGTTGGTAGTTTGTTTCTTAAACAAATTAAGAGGTGTCTTATCCTACATCAAAATGATGTGAGTGCGCATATGAACAAGATTTGATATTAATCAACAATCATTATTGTTTATTTATTAAAATTCGAATTTATAATTATAAAAAAATTCTCGTGTCCTATTAAAATAGTATGATTGTTCATAATAAAGTGATGGTTATTTTAAAATTATTTAATTTCGAATTTATTATTTTTGCCTAACAGTTATTAGAAGCTCTTACAACCTGTTAAGTTGTGTTCGTTTGGACATAACTTCTTCATCTTTAAAAGGTTGTATCCATTCAAATATATTCATTCAATATATTTCTATTCAATCTTCAACTTCTTACAACTTTTGATTATCCTTTCAGAGATATACAGCTATAGTTTTCAATTATTTTCTTAGAGAGATTTGAGAAAAATACTAGAATTGTTATCTAGTATTCTTATTAAGATTTTGTTGTATTTTGGAAGATTTTTATCAGTAATCATTAGCAACGATGTGGGGCAAATGATTCCTTAAAAAAAGTGACATGACACCTTAAAATCTGGCTTCATTGTTCTTTCCAATAGTTCATCATATTTTCCCCCAACTTCTATTTTACATGAAGTAATTCAAGATAGGTATTTACCCTAGGAAATAATGGACCTTTCAAATAGTAATTTCCCTTTCAATTAGTAAATTGAGTGAGTGTTAATCCTTGATGATCTTAATTATACTCATTCTTAGTAAATCATTTTTTTCTTTTGGGTCAAAATTTTTAGTAAATTGTCAACAAATCCTAATCGTAATAACATACCTTATTATATCATAAATGCCAAATCATGTTTGTAAGTTATATGCTATGTTCATAAAATTAGTTCCATCATTGATAAATTACCTTAATGTTTTTAGATATTTGCAAATTCAAAAATTTTCTTACAGTTCATACATTCCCTTTTGAATGCGCAACTGTCCACAACCAATGTAAATAACAATTAACTGGCTCTAGTCAGTCAGTTTTGCACATGGGATGGAGGTCCCTTTTTTCTTATGGGACCCTAGACTCGCCCCCAATAAGCTCAAGACCAAAGTAGAGGATCCTAGAACGTAGAATCACCGAAGCATATGTTTTGTGTTCATGAGGGCAATTTAGGGCAAGGACTTTCAAACAACTTACGATTAGCTTTCACAAAATACAAAGTTAAAGAATGAATGTCCAGAAAAAAGATTGTGTGCCAACAATGTTTCTACACCAGTCATTGGGGGAAGAATCGACCCTTTGTCAAGAATTCTTCGCCATGTTCTCTGTATGCTGTGGAGCAAGTGATCGGATTATGTAACGTACTTGATTTTGTCGCATAACTTGGCTTTCTTGCTCTTTCTTTCTCCTTCTTTCTGGGAAGAAACTTAACAGGTTAAATTGATTCAGACTATCTCGGCTTTCCTTTCTCCAATTTATGATCATTTTGCTTTTGCAGATCATCCCTTCAAAGAAAATTAATCTTTGCATAAAATCACATTGGTGTTTGAACAAAAATGGGAAATCAAATGTGTAGCAAGACTGCTGATTGCTCATTGTGCTTATATTATCTGCTAGCTCAAAATCATTTACTATTGCTTTGGTGGAAAGACTAATCATAAATGCACTTATGACACTACTGCTCGTTTCAAGCATCTTCCTTATGCAATCCATAAAGTTGAATGATCTTAGCTGAAGAATAAGGTAACGTGAACACTCAAATAACACTATAAACAGGAGAGTTCGAAGTCGACATGGGAATTGGAGATGCGCTTGCTGACCATTTGGGGGCGACAGTGTTTGCATTTGGTCTGTGATGTCCATATTCGTAAGAAGAAGAAAGGACTGGACTGGTGTTGATATATCCCTGATTGTTTGGCGAAATTACTTTAGCAAATAATGGCCTTTGATCTTAACCCATCATGTCGAAGATCGTGTGTAAAATGTCTGGTCATGATTTGAGGGAAGAACATCACAACGAAGCGTTGCGAGAGGAGCGATATTGATGTCGGCTCCTAGGGGACATTTAGAGAAGCACCGTGCATGCATAGAGTAGTATATAAAATCTTTCTCTATATTTTCCCATCAGAAGATCAAAATTGATGTATGTAAGGATAAAAAGCTAAAGAAAATTGTCGTCCAGTCGAGTGTTTGCTGGTACCATGTTTCCCCCTTCTGTTGTATAGTTCTATGGTCGATTTAATACATACTTACCTTACCAAAAAAAAAAAAAAGCTAAAGAAAATTTGTACATAGGTATGGAGTTCTTATTGCCAATCAATGGTCATCTTTTTCTTTTGTCCTTCATTAAGGACGCAGATGAAACGTTAATGATATGTTGTTTGCTACTGGTTTAATAATTGAGATTCAGTAGGTAATGGGCCAATTCAAAGATAGCGACATTCGTGGCTAATGTAGTTGAGAGTGAAAATTTTAATTCGTGTGGAATGAACTCGGTCTATTAAATTACTGATTCAACGCAATATAAAATGACTGAAGTTGACGAAGACCTGGGTACATCATAGTCCGCCATAAATACTCTAGCCACCTATCAAATTTTGTCACTTATGTTTCAGCCCCACTTTGGAAATTCGTTTTGACGATTAAAATTAGGTCCATCATCAGTATAGAAATATTCATACATATTCAGTGATGGATGACTGATTCATAATGGTTGGAGTTAAACCCATCCCAAATGAGGATGGATGACTGATTCATAATGGTTGGAGTTAAACCCATCCCAAATGAGGATGAGATAATTATATATAACTTTTTTTTTTCTTTTTTTTTTCTTTTGTATGTGGAAATGAATGGATAGATCTAAATAGACTCAACTTTAATAGGCCATTCCTTGAAATATCAATACAAGATGAGTGTGTCTTTTATATATATGTACACACAAAATCAACCTCTCTCTCTCTCACAAAGGATCCACAATTAGTGAACGCAGTTGCCACCGGCCATATGTGAAGGTGTCTCCTTTCCCAACTCTCCGGCATATTTGGGTGCACATTTTGGAGTTTGGAACCCAATGGTCTCTCCCTCCGTCCACCAAAGGTGGTGCTCCTGCCTCCCCGACGATGACAACGTTGAGGATAGCAGCCACTGACGTCACTCGCACCCCCGTGATCGACTTACAATGGCATCTTTCTTTGTGGCTGAGTCACCGAGTTTGGCTCATTCCCTGGAATCAGTCGCATCTGTATTGCACCTACTTGGTACTTGCAACTGGGAGAGGTGACGCAATCTGCTTGTCACCAGTTGGATGGGATGGTTTTCTCGCGTTGAGTTAAAAAATTGAATCGAAAGGGACAACTCGTACCACAAAATAAAATAAATACGTTGCAGATGTAATGATTAATGTAAATGGGGTTCGGTCTGATAGACTTAGCTCGTACCACAAAATAAAATATATACGTTGCACATGTAATGATTAATGTAAACGGGGTTCGGTCTGATAGACTTAGGACAATTTTATGTGCTTGACTTTGACTTCAGACCCTCATAATTGATAAATGATGACTTCAGAGAAGATTAGCTAACTGAAAAAAATGATCAACATATGTACACTAGGCAAAGTTGAGGCCAATATACACATTAAAAAAATAATTTTTCTTAGGAAAATATAAACATTTTTTAAACTGTTTATAGGAACTTAAATTACCCTTAGCCGATCCACGTTGAATTGAAGCTTCCAAGCCCAACAACAGATGAGACTAGAGATGAATATCTCTAGACATTTTCAAGTCTTCAACATAAGAATTCTTGATTTTAAGACGGTACAAATTGGTGATATCAATACTATTAACAAGGGTATTTTATAGAAAGGTTGACACAAAACTTTATAATGATTTTCATGAAACAAAAGAACATGAAATCTAGAAGTGTTCCACAATTTTTCCTTATATATATATATATGTATGTATGTATGTATACATCTATATATGTATGTATAGACACACACACACGTAGAAAAACACTTTTACCGATACTTTAGTGCTCATTTGCCTTAATACTATCACTTGATTTGGCTTTGAAATTTCATTAGCTGTAACATCAATGAGGCAAAACTTAGAACTTTAAATCACATCATTAACTTGATCATACAGAATAAAAGGAAACATCTAAACGAGAAAGTAGAAAGATGGAGACCACCAATTTGGACATAAGAATTCAATTTCGGACGTTCATATATTTCAAAACACACATTCTTGGGAGCTCAAAATCCAAATTGCCATGCTTTTGAGAGAGAAATAATTGGAGAAAATTTCAAATAAGGGCTTGAAGTGCTCTTAATTTCTCAAAAAATGAGCTAAAGTAAATATCATCTCAAATAGAGGCCTCAAGTACCCTCATTTTCTCAAATAAATATTTGAAGTGGTCATGTTAGTCTCAAAGAAGAACTTGACCTTACTGATTGGTTAAGGGTATTTTCGTCATTTACTTGTTAGTATTTTCTTTCATTTTTCCTTTTATTTTTTCTTTAAAAAAACTATAAAAAAGGCTAAAACTAAAAGAAATATATATTAAGGGGGGGAGTGTTACTAGCCTTTCCTCACCTATGGCTGCTGCCCCATCACTTGTGGGGCATCGGCCATGGCCAAGGACCTTACCAAGGCACCAGTGAGCCTGTCAACCATGGTTGATTCCCCACTAATGATGGGGCGGCAGCCATAGGCGGGGAAAGACATGCTACAAGCCTTCTTGCCTGTATTTTTCTTTTTTTCTTTTGTTAGTTTTAGCCTCTCTTTTTTCTTTTATGAGTTTTTAAAAGAAAATTTAAAAATTAAAAAAATTAAAGAAAATAAGAAAAAGTAAAGGAAGAAAATACCCTCGACTAGCTAGTGAGGTTATGTCCTTTTTCGAGATTGGCATGACTACTTTAGGTTCTTATTTGAGAAATTGAGGGCACGTTAAACTTGAAATTTTCAAAAAAACTTAAAAGTTTTTGTGAGTATAATTAGGAGACCTTTTCAGTCTTCTCTTATTATTATAAAAAGTAAAAGTGATTTTATAGACGAAATGCTTTCTCAAGTATTCTAACTCTAAAAATGGTCAGATGACATTCATTTCTCGCATAATGTTGTAAAAAAATATATCTTATAGAACATCACAAACCAAACTATAGGCGAGCTTAAAATTATCCAAAAGATCTCTCCACGTCGTAATTTTTTTATACAAACTGATAGTGATTTCTACACACAAGACGTGCTTCCCATATGGTTCAAACCATTTAAGCTGACCTTCACTTGCTGAATTACAGTTAGTCAAGGTAATAAGGAAACGGTTAAATATGATTAAGCACACTTCTAGAATGCCAAATATTCGGGACTCTATACTACTACTAGCATTATTATAAAATACATAATGCATGGACTTGAGCAGGTCCTTAAAAAGCTCAAGGAGAAATAAATAGGCGGGAAATCCGCTCTAGGGTGGGAGACCCCGCAATGTCACCCCCCATATTCTCTTTCAATCGAGAAGAAAAAGATTGATTAGGAATTAAGGAACTCTTCGGTGGAGAAGGTAAACTCCATGTTAGTATTTCAATTTTGGCTACCGCCAGGTAGGGAAGGTATAGTAGTCTCCCGCGCTTAGGGTGAGGAAGGGTGGGTGAAATATAAGGGAAAATTCTAAATAAAGACGTGTAGTGCCCATATTTTCTTAAATAAGGGTCTGAAGTAGATTTTGCTTCAAATAAGAACGTAAAATGTTATCATTTTTTCAAATAAGAGTCTAAAGTAGATTTTATTTTAAATAAATATTTGAAGTGATTATGTCAGTTTCTAAGAAGAGCTTAACTTTCTAGTTGGTCAAGTGCATTTTTGTCCTTTATCTTTTTTGAATTTCTTTTTTCCTTTTTTATAGTTCTCTTTCTTCTTCATCAGTGGCTCAGCAATGCTTGAAGAGAGCAAGGCAAACATTGCCTTCGCTCGATCTAGCAACCCTTGCCTAAGCGAGGTGACTTTCACCTTAGGTGAGGCCACTCTCACCAACCATAGGCGAGGGCCAGCCCTTGCCAAATTTGGGTGAGGGTTGCCTCAATAGTAACTAGCAAGAATTGCCTTGCCCATAGCTCACTAGGGCCTAGTTGAGGGTTGTGGCACTCGCTAGAGGCTGGCAAGGGCTTGTAGACCCTTGCCCAAGAGTTGGCGAGAATTGCTAGGCCGTCTTTTGGAAAAAATAAAATAAAAGAGAAAAAAAATAATTAAATTTTTTTTTAATAGAATATCCTTAACTGACTAGAATATTTAGCAGACCAATGATCAACGAGATTTGGCATTTTCATGACAATTTCAAGCCTTTACTTAATATTGACATGGCTACTATAGGTTCTTATTTAACATAAGGTTTATTTGAAGATATTATTGGAAAATTTCCCTTGATATTATCTAAAAGACAAAAAAAGAATTAGGGAAAAAATCTTCTTACAAACACAAAATTTTGGCCGGCCGAGGATAATGTTGGAAAGATTGAATTTCCATTTGGTTAGCCACCGTACGTCACGATGACGTCTCACTTCTCTAGGTGTCCCATGTCGATACGTAACTTCAGAATATTAAATAACATTTTTGTTCTTGAGGGTGATGTTTAAATATGACCTTCATTTCTGGGGAAATTATTTATGCTGGTCAACTTTCACTTTATGGATTAAAGAGCAATGCATGGTGACTGTCGTTTGTTACCTTGTAGAAAGGTTCTCTAAATCATTTGGGTTTAATTATTTACGACTCTAATGGAGATGAGCGATTAGAATATATACGATTGTGGATCACATGATTCTTGATAACGCGCGACGCACGCGTTCAAGAAACCGAAACCCTAAAGATTAATGAAATTGCTTAACCACGTCTTTCTACACGTGGAAATGCTGCATACAATATGCCTTATCTGGAAAAATTATGAGTAATAATGCAGGCAGCATTCTCACATTTTGGGATTTTCAAAGTGTTATGGCTTGCAAACATTGACCCAATAACTAGGGGTACAAACGGTTCGATTCGATTTGAGATGATTTTTCTATTTTCCTATTTTTACTTTACTTATTAGGACTTAAATGAAAAAGAGATGATGATGATGAGAGATTGTTCACTTTTAATTTATAATTTCAGTTTGGTTTGATTAATCGAATCGAACCGAAAATTTAATGGTTATTTTTTGATTAACCGAACTGAAATCGAACCGAATCAAAAATGCACAAAATTTCGATTTGGTTTGGTTTTCGATTTTAATTCACTTTTTGGTTGGATTGTTGACATCCCTATCAATAACCGGATGACCACGCTAAAGCACATGGTGATAGTCTGAAATATGTACCCCAACTTGATTTGACCACACTCAGAAGATTATGATGGATCTCTCGAATAATTACAATTTCGGAATTTGGAGCCATGTTCTAATAACACAATTCGATCCAGTGCGATGATGTCACAACGCATGGCTTACAAAATGCTTCCCAACAAATTCTATATTTTAGGAAACGGTGGGACGCCGTGTCGATCGATCCATGATCGATCCAGGGCAGCCGTGTGGATTGATCACGGATCGATCCTAGTCGTGTGGATTGATCATGGATCGATCTTAGTCGTGTGGGATAGCCATGTGGATCGATTACGGATCGATCTGGGATGACCGTGTGGATCGATCACAGATCGACCCTGGTCGTGTGGGATGGCTGTGTGGATTGGTTGGGATCGATCCAGGACAGCCGTGTGAATCGATCGCAACGAGTAATGAATTGAACTTATCTAACTCAAAAGTAGAGAAAGTGTGTATTGAGTTCACGTGTCATTAAAAAAGTAGAGATAGTTTTATTATATATTATATAAAAAAAACTTAATGTCACAGCACGTCAATATTATTAATATTTTTTAGACAAGCTAGCCAAAACGAGAAAAAAAAGGGCAGCGGTAGCACATGGGGGCGTATATGAAACTCATCGTGCAATGCGGGAAGGTCGAAGCACGTAATTTAATAGGTGGATACACTCCCATTTTTCAAAGGATGGAAATTAGAGCGTAGTGAGATTACATAGCGATATCATACCATTCTCCTCTATAAATAGCCACAATCATGCTGTCCTCTCTTCATCCTCAACACTAGCCTTCTTTTTTCTCTTCTCAGTGTTGGTATCGGCATTCTGAGAAGAAGTAGAAGAAGATGGATTTCTATTCCCAGCTGTTTCTTTACCTCTCCACCCTCTACATCTCTCTTTACCTCCTCTTCCTCGTCTTCCGAAAGAAATCCTCCGCTCCTAACCTGCCGCCTGGCAAAAAGGGATGGCCCATCATCGGCGAGTCCATGGATTTCGTCGGTGCGGCCAAGAGCGGCTGCCCTGAGAAGTTCATAAACGACCGCACGGCCAAGTACTGCCCAGAGGTCTTCCGTACCTCGCTGCTCGGGGAAGACATGGCCGTGTTCTGCGGCGCCTCTGGCAACAAGTTCTTGTTCTCTGGCCAGAATAAGTACATCACCACCTGGTGGCCCACCTCCATGAAGAAGGTCACCATCTTCCCTGAAACCATGGAGAAGTTCAACAAGGATGACCCCAAGAAAATGCGCAGCTTCTTGCCAGAGTTTTTGAAACCAGAGGCTCTCCAATATTACATTCCTATCATGGATTCCATGACTAGGGAGCACTTGGAGAGTGACTGGTCTCCTTATAAGGAAGTAAAGGTGTTTCCTTCGACAAAGAACTATACCTTTGCTTTGGCATGTCGTTTGTTCATGAACATTAAGGACCCTAAGGTCGTGTCGAAATTCGCCGACCCATTTGCTCGTATTGCTCCGGGATTCACTTCGGTGCCTATCAATTTTCCCGGCACGCCATTCAACAGAGCAGTTGAAGGAGGAAAAGTAATTAGGCAAGAGCTTCTCAACATAATTAGACAAAGGAAGCGGGAGATTTCAGAGGGAAAAGATGCGAACGCGAGGGACTTGTTGTCTCGATTGCTAACCGAAGCAGATGACGATGGCAGTGTTTATTACGAGATGGATGTATCCAACAAGATCATTGGATTGCTCATTGCAAGTCATGATACCACTAGTACGTCTATCACTGTGATAGTGAACTATTTAGCCTCGCTGCCCCACATCTATGAAAAAGTTTACAAAGGTAATTGTCCTATTCGTATTATCATAGACAAGATGGCAACATCAATATGCCTTTTCGGATTTAGTTTGCATGTATCTAACTCGCTTTACGTCAACAGAACAAATGGAGATTGCAAAGTCTAAAGCCCCCGGAGAATCACTGAATTGGGATGATATCCAGAAGATGAAGTATTCATGGAACGTGGCATGCGAGTCTATGAGGCTAACTCCACCTGCACAAGGGGCATTTAGAGAGGCAATTACTGACTTCACTTTTGCTGGTTACACGATTCCAAAGGGATGGAAGGTAAATGTCTTACCTTTGATCCTTCTTCTTAACATGGTAATCCAATGATTTAATACATGGAATCTACAAGTAATGATCACATGCATTGATCTTATTCAACTTTTTTCCCTCAGACATTTTGGACGGTGTATACAACTCACAAAAATCCCAAGTACTTTCCTGATCCGGAGAAATTTGACCCCTCAAGGTTTGAAGGAAATGGACCTGCGCCTTTCACTTATGTTCCCTTTGGAGGTGGACCTCGCATGTGCCCTGGAAAAGAGTATGCTCGACTCGAAATACTTGTTTTCATGCACAATCTAGTGACTAAATTCAAGCTTGAGAAGGCCATCCCAGATGAAAAGATCATCTACAATCCCTCGCCGGTCCCTACCAATGGTCTTCTTATTCGCCTCCGAGCCCATAACTAATACCCTAGCTTACTTATGCAATCTTCATAGTATGGAAGAACTTATATGTGAAGCCGTATGTGTGCTGCAAGTACACCATCGTTATCCTACTTGAGTTTTCTACTTCTTCAGCCTTGGACTAATAAATAATCTGTTGATCCAATAAAAGTTTATGGAAGTGATGTACATGGGGACATGTTATCCTCAATCATATGAAAATAGTTGAAACTTTATTTAGTAACTTCCATCGAGCACATATATCTTCTCTTGTCCTTTTGATCTAGAAGTAATCAAATGAGTGGCCAGTATGAGCATTTATGATACAAATGAATATGAAACTCATCCCCCCCCCCCCCCCCCCCAAAAAAAAAGGAATATTTTTGGGCAATGCTCATTCGGAAGGTATGTCTATTTCGATTTTAAGAAAAGGAAAATCTTATTTACCAAGTTATTAGACATTTCAATTAGAATCAGGAATTCCATGTACAAATACAAGGGGTCCTAAACTACTTACATATATGTTATATCGGACCATACTCAACCCCACAAACGCAAGTATAAGAAAAAAAACGTGTAATAATTTTTGGGATGGGCTGTTGGCTTGAGACAAAATCATGTAGTTCTAGGATTTTCTATGTGAAACCAATTCCTAAGTCTCCTGATCATCTGCTAAACTTATTGGAGTTTGCTTTTCCCACACCTTCCTTTTTTTTTCTTGACTCCCCTCTATATTATTTTCTTCCTTGTGTCCAATGCCTCACTAGTAAATTTTTTAATATAATTAGGTTAATTATTTTTTCGAAAATTGGCGAAAGCTCCAATGTTCACATTTAACATTACTTTAGGTTTTCCTAGGTACGTTGAGCCTAAATGCCCCTTTGATGTTAGCATCCACGCAAGGTTGTTGTATGCATGTTTTTTGGCCAAAAAATGGTTGTAATGTTGAAAAAAAGTATGGTGTTAACGAGTTTGAATTCAAGAGCAATTTAAATGCTCATTTGTCACTACCTAAATTTGGGGGAGAAGGAACCCCAAAATTAGTTTCATAAATTTTCCAACTTTTTTTTTTCATTTCAACATCATCATTATATTGAGCTTGAAGTTTCAACTTTGACCAGAAGGAAGGTCCAATTTCTTATAAACTTACGATTATAGGGAGATTTTTTCACGGTCTTGTTTCAACTTTATCTTTAGTAAGAAAATTGCCAAATCAAAATTTTCAATTGGATGGTTCTTACCAAACCGATTTTTCCTCTTTGGGTTCCTCATTTTCCACATCAAATGTCTCTCCATTAGGATTAATGTCTACCACATTCCAAATTGTCACATCCATCATCATCTTGGGTCTTGAACATTAGTCCATCCACCAATTCTAGAGTCCTCAAAATTTAAATCGTGCGACATGGTAGTTTCCATCATGCTTGTTGTGAGTCAGACAATTACTTGTCATTTTAAAAGATTTTAAAGAAAATTCCAAAGAAAGGTCTAAAATGAGGCAATTTTCTGAAAACAAGAGCTCAATATAGAACTTGTCTTAAATGAAGTCATGAAGAGTTTAATCTCAAGATTCTCAAATAAGGTCTCATGCTCATTAGTTGACAAAATATTTGCCAACAAACAAGCCCATGCATCTTACGTGCATATCACTTGCATCTTTTGTGAGATGCACGTGAGACATATAGGCTCATTGCCCGGCAAAAATTTGGCTTTGAAAATTTCCCATGATTTTATGATTTTTTTTCTCGATCTTCTTTCTCCTTCTTGCTTGATCTCTAAGAAAGCGTTGCGGGGAGATCGTCCTTTTATCTTTTATTTATTTATTTATTTTTCATTTTCTATCAACTTAACTCTTCCCGACACCAGTCCAACTGTTGAGCGGATGCTAACTTGGCCGTCTTTAAGTCCATCTCTGATTGGAGGAATCTTCATGGTACGTACAACAGGAACATGGTCTACAACTATATCTATATATTATGCCAAATCACTTTGTCTCACTTTTTCATTTTATCCATTATTATACCCATCATCATAAACAAAAAGGTTATATTCTCAAATTAAATAGTACAAAGATTAAAAAAAAAACACCTAATTTGCAAATCTCATTTGCTCCTGTAGCATCGACTTCCACCGCCCTTTTTTTCCTCGAATATAACACCCAACTTCACACTCACGCATAGCGCCTGACTCGATACTAGTTCATAATTAATTAAATTTGCGTACGGATAATATGCATTTCATAACCGAATAATCAAATGCATGATTGGAGAAAGTTTCCCCCAGCTAGAGATGAAGGAAAATAACCCTTAGAATTTTTTTTTTTTTTTATGACTCAGG
Source organism: Corymbia citriodora subsp. variegata (assembly GCA_014858505.1). Classification (NCBI taxonomy): domain Eukaryota; kingdom Viridiplantae; phylum Streptophyta; class Magnoliopsida; order Myrtales; family Myrtaceae; genus Corymbia; species Corymbia citriodora. The sequence goes on from CM026414.1 coordinate 12,572,828, forward strand.
GAACCCCGCATCCCGTCGACAGCTAGGAGAGTAAACCCTGGGGGTCGCACATGCTAGCCACCACACACATGCAACCAAGTAAGTCACCCTATGATAAAGCCGTGATTCAAACTCTCGACCTTTGTCACGATCCTCCTGAAGGAGGTTGATGGCGTTAGCACGGACTCTCCCAAGTCCTACCAATCGCAACTTGGTACTCGATTCAACTATGATATTTATCTTACCTATTGGAGCCGCCACTAATCGGTTTCGGGTCGATTAAACACCCAAGTAAAATGTGGGAGTACATTTTACTTCTGTGAACCAAAAATCATGAGTTCGGAGACTTGTACCTTTTCTCCTTATTTTAAAAAATGTTTTGCATACAACCTTTGTTGGATTTTGTAATATTACACCATTAACGTGTAAAATATGACCAAGCAATTGAGTGAACAATAAAATAACATCCAACGATAATGATCATGAAAAAAAATATGAACTTGAACATATTTTTTTTAAAAATGATATTATCATTATCATAGGGTTTCTTAGTTTGAGTAAACTAAGAGAGATTGGCACAAACTAGAAGCACGATATTACAAGAAACAACTAAAGGGATGTAGCAGCAATGACCAGTAGCAATGTGGCAACAACGACGCACCAAAGCAGCAATGAACGTCGACAAATCAGCAGCAAACCAGCAGCGAATCAGCAGCAAACCAGCAGTGAACAGCAGCAAACCAGCAGCAACCAGTAGTGAACAGCAGCAATGATCAACGATAGAGATCTTCAGTGAGGACAGAGCTTTTGTAGCCGCTATTGGAGACTCATTTGAAGACTAAGGACTCAAGAAAAGGACTACGTTGTGATGTATGCAAGGCACCACAATCTTGTGAAAACACGAAAGAGCTTTGTATGGTGATGAGAAAACTGATGATCCTCTTGTGCTCTTCTCCCCTCCTTTTATAATGGCCCCAAGCGTCTCTTTCTATGGGCAATTTTCTGAGTTTCCTTTTCTCATTGCCTTAATTCATGGTTTGCAAATTGGTACGCGATTTTGTGGCCAGCTCAATCTTTCCTATTTCACGTCTTGATTCCTTCCTTTGTCGAATTTCCTGCCTTCCTGTTCACCCGATATTTTGGCTCTTGATTCTGAATAAAAAATTTAGATCCTCATTTACCAAAATTCGAATATCCATTACAACAAGAATGGCTGATTAGGATTCCCACCTTCCTTGCATAGCCAATTAGATTGATCCCATCTTATTTTCCAGCTCATTAGCTTCCTTTTGTAAGTCTCCATAGCCACACTTGCCACAAATGTTTTCGTTTTCTTCCCTCCATTTCGTCCATCTTATCCCATGAATTCCTTTGAAGATTCTTTGTGAAAATTGCAACCCCCTAGTATCCCACTGATTCCCTTCCGAATTTTCTATCCTCACGTGTGCAATTCATTTGTCCCCTTCCTCATATTATGGGCGAGGTTCATGGTCCCTTATTAGGCTGAACATAATTTTCGATTTTGCTTAAGGGTTGAGTTAGCCTGCAAATATAATCACACGTTAGGTCAAAATTTAGGTGTCAACAGCTGCCCCTCTTTGAAGGGGAGTCTCGCAGAGGTTTCCTTCAAAGATTCATGACACCTAAATTTCAATTATGCAAATGCTCTCTTTTTTCTTTTTCTTTTTCTTTTGGGGGGAAGGGAAATGCATTAGGAATGATGCTAGTACAAAGATAAAGTGTGTGCCTATCAAGGTTGATCTAGAGTCCTAGAAAAGTGTATTGAGGTATGAAATTATTTGTTGAGAGTCTAGACAAATACCTCATATTACCCTGAAGAGTACTTAGAACTCATCTCAAGTATTATAGACATCTAGAGCTCACATTTGATTGCCTCGAAGGGTACCTGGAACTCACCTCAGGTATAATAGACAGACTATTGGAACTCGCCTCATATAGTCTAGAAGGGTACCTGGAACTCATCTCAGGTATTAAATAGACAGACTACTAGAACTTACCTCAGATAGTCTGGAAGGGTACCTGGAACTCACCTCAGGTATTAAATAGACATTTGGAACTTACCTCAGATTGCCTTGAAGAGTACCTGGAACTCACCTCAAGTATTAAATGGACATCTGGAACTCACCTCAGATTGCCTTGAAAGGTACCTGGAACTCACCTCAAGTATTAAATAGACATCTGGAACTCACCTCAGATTGCCTTGAAAGGTACCTGGAACTCACCTTAGGTATTAAATAGACAGACTACTGGAACTCACCTCAGATCGCCTGGAAGGGTACCTGGAACTCACCTCAGGTATTAAATAGACATCTAGAACTTACCTTAGACGCCTTGAAAGGTACTTGGAACTCACCTCAGGTATTAAATAGACATCTGGAACTCACCTCAGATTGCCTTGAAAGATACCTGGAACTCACTTCAGGTATAATAGACAGACTATTGGAACTCGCCTCATATAGTCTAGAAGGGTACCTGGAACTCACCTCAGGTATCTGAATTGTCTTGATGATATACATGGAATCTTCATCGAGTAATGATTCAAAGATAAGCAAAGTACTCGCCACATGGCTCTTGTCTCTATTAGATTAAATACCCATGTATATCTTTGAAAAAACCAATTAAATTACTTAATTGAGATTTAAGCATACCAATTTCACCATGTCTACATCACCAAATTTCACAAGAAAAAATCATTATCAAGACAACCTTTATTCATGACATGGATTACTCAAAATGTCAAATAAGAGACTTCCAGTTTGAAAGGACTTTTCACTCTTTGAGATGTTGTTTCATTATTGCGGGAAATGAAATGATCACTCTATCTCACCATCATCATCATGTTAACAAGGGTCCGAGCTTTTCTTGCAAGCGGTACAATCTTACCGATCTGAGGGGTCTTTTAAAAGGACCGTAATGTAGGCTTGGTCAAAGGATATTCAATTCATGGCTTTGATTGTTCTTCATGCATCATCTCTACTTGGTTTACAAATCAAGAACCCTGCAAATGAAATAGAAACAATCTTGCCTGCACTTCTTTGAGCGAAGCTTTTGACATCTAAAACCCCAATGTTAATTTAAGTGCCATAATCTGAAGAGAGTTTAAAGGGATGTAACATAGGCTAGTTTTATGTGTTGAGAAATGAAAGGATTTGTTAGGCTCAAAGATTTTTGACTGAAGGGTTTTTAAGTAGGTGATCATCTTGGCATCATTACCAATCTTCTCCTTGGCATCGGGATTGTCCTCTTGTGTCGATACTTTATCAACCATGAGAGTCCAACATTGATCTTTACAAAATCATTGCCTTTCCATTAGAGGATGATTTTCAGAAACTTGGCCTTCGACCTCCAAAATTGGGCTTCAATAGTTTTTCTCTCACCCCTTTTTTCTCGTTTTCTTTTCTTTTCCCCTTTTTGATACATTTCTTGCAATGCCCCAATGGAATAGAAAAACTTTGGCTTTTATGGCGCCATCAACTCTTGGACAATTCAGTTCGTTTGAACTCTTGGGTCTACATCTTCAATCTACACTCCGAACCACATTGTCTCAATATGGTAACTCATTTACCTTGCCCCAGTGTGGGGATGATCACCAACTAGGTTTTTTTTAGAAATTAATTTACAGGCTCAATTGGGTTATGCAAGGGATAAAATGTGTGTATGATAGAGAAATGAATGCTCTTCATCATTTTAAGGCACTTAAATTCACATTTGAGTTCATTTGCATTAAAGACACTCGAAGATTGATACAAGTGAAGGCAAGAAAGTCCTATCCATTTTTCACCTTGTAATAGTACCCTTACTTCCAATTTGCCCCAATATGGGGTGGTTCTTGACAGGGCTATTTTTGAAAGAATTTCTTCTGACATTCAAGCTCAAAGGGGTAAACAATGGTTATCTGTATTGTATAAGGAAGAGAAATGAGATGCCCCTCATCATTTCAGTCTATGTACCTTTTGCAATAAAACTCTTTACCTCGAGGACATGGAAATTTTTTTCTCGTCTCAGTGTATAAGGGACTGTGTGTATGATAGGGATTGCCTTTCGTCATCCCAACACTTCTCATTTGGCATTCTTAGCATAGCACATAATTCATTGAATCGTCTGACTAAAGAAGCTTCAAATGAAATTGGTGATTTGAATAGGCAAAATTGTCATGCAAAATTTTCACTTCGAAGAATACAAGCAGTGTAAGGATTCATCAACTTTTAGCATGATAAACATTGCAATATTAGCACAAGCAAGTATAAGAGGACTTGGACATATTCTTGCAAAAGACAGAGTGTCAGATCTTATGACTAGAGCCATTAGGTGTCGTTTCTTGCCTTCTTCGAGGATGAGCTCATAGAGGTTTTCTACATTGAATCTTCGATTATTCACCAATTCAACACAGTTCTCTGCCCCTGTAGAATTTGGGAAACCTCGACCATCCATGCCCCTAAGCTTGCCACCTGTAAATGAAAATAGTGTCATTAATCAAGCTATGTTCGCACATGATATACACCATTTTCTTCGAAAATTCGGTGAATTTTTTATCATAGTTCCTTTACATCTCCTCATGGTAGCTTGTCCCTATTTAAAGGGAAATGGCACTCAAGAGATATTATACAAGAGTAAATGCAAGCTAAGATTGAGGAAAATTCAGTCTTCCATTTCAATTGAAACCATGGCATTTTCTTAATTAGTCAGTTCGCTGATGCTATCAAAATATGATGTGTCCCTCCAGTTTGTCATCCAAAAAGGTGTCATTTTCATAAAAAAATTGAGTTAGGTTTAGGAACAAGATGCACTCTTCTTTTTTCCTTTCACAGTTGGATGATTCTCCTGCATTTTTGTTCCCTTGTATCTCTTTATCCGCAAAAATCTTGATTTCCTTTTATGACCTGTTTGAAAGGAGAGAACAGTGTCAAATATGAAATCGAGAAGTGTTAAAATTAGGAACAAACACTCCCTTCTGCTTTTTGAGGCGGGCATGGTCGCTTTTCCATAATTGTCACCTACAAGAATGAATGATCTTAGTTAATTCATGAGTAGGTTGATTTAACTTGGAATGGATGCTCCCTTTTTCTTTGAAGAAGGCATCATTTTCATCTAGATCGATTTTCCTTTTATCCATTTGGGATTTGCCTCCACCTTAATTTCCTTTGCTTTTGTAGGTTCTGTAAAAGAGAAAAAACAGAAAAGAAACGGCTTACTCTCATAACAAGTCAAGCTTAAATTGGAACAAGTACCACATTTTCTTTGAGGACATATTTGCATTGATTTGGTCCTCCTTCAAGTAATGTTGGTTTGTTAACCTGTCTCAAACATGTGATTGAGGAACCACAGATGCTACCTTTTTTTTTCTTTTTGAAGGTGTGTTCTCATTCCTACGCCATTATTCCACATTTTGTAGGATCAAATAATCAAGATGGTTTTGCCCCCACATTAACCTTTGCAAATACTGATAAAAAAGTGATGAGTTCTTTTGGGGCAAACTGAGTTTAAATTGGAACTAATATCACCATTTTCTCAAAGACAAGTTTAAAAGGTGATTTAACAAACTGAGTTTTTTAGTGTCATTTTGAGTTGATGACAAAATGAGTGCAAAGATAAAGAAAAAGGGACTTGGGGTCTTCAATGAGACTGTCTCTAAGAGTGAAAACAAAGCAACCCACTTATCTTTGAAGTAAACGAGGATATAATTTTTTGCTAGGATTTCATTAGACAAGAAAGTATCTTTGAAGAGGTATTTCTTATTGATCAAGACAAATGCCCCATTATTTTGAAAATAATTATACTTGATCATGAAAGCATATAATTGATCAAAACAGAATGATTGGACAACATGACGTAATAAGGACAAAGATGATAGAATAATGATAGTGGAGTTTAGGAATACACAAAAACATGCACATGTACATGTGAGGTTTGACGCCTAAAGGTGGGATGTACTAAAAAGCTTGATACTATAGTTCAAGAGGGTGTACCAATTAGCCGAACGTGTCTGTTGGCTAAACCAGGCCCTCTTTTTTTTTTGGTAAGGTAAGTAGTATTAAATCGACCAGAGAACTATACAAAAGGGGTGGGGAACACGGTACCGACACATACTCAACTGGACTACATGTCACTGGAGTAGGAGGGTACCGCATTCGCCAAGAAACAAAAGATTTAAATACACAAAGATCGGGTTATAGAGACCCACAACCTAAGTTACGCCCTAAAAGGCAGTTCTACTCCAAAAACCCAGGGGTTTATCCCCCAACTGCGCTGCGCCCTTCTATTTCTAGGGGTGTCCATGATCGGCTTGTAGGCGAGGCCTTTGTCTTTCACCACCTTGACTAGGTACAATTTCATGGAAGGCACATATAAACTGTGTCCACGGAAGAGAATATCATTCCTAGTCTTCCAAATGGTATAACATAACGCTCCAAAGGAGAACCGGGCTATCTCTCGATAAAAACCCTTCCCAGATATGGAATTGATAACCCAAAGAAGGTTATTTGCCCAAGATGAGTTGTTCCATGGAAGGTTACATTTAGCAGCCCAATAATTAGCCAGAATATTAGAAACACGGCATTCAAACCAGGCCCTCTTGATACCGGCTTAGTCAGAAGGTTGTATTTAGCATCGCGTGTCTGTGAATAAAGATGAACACTTCCGACACCTAAAAGAAGCGGGGTTAAAGAGGGTGGCCCCCCTGCGTGTCTGCAGGCATTGCCAGATCCTCTTAACACCATCCTAATTATTTTCCTAGCATGTGACCCAGGTCCGGTCACGGGACGTATGTGTAAAGGTGTAGTGCTGAAAAATTTAAAACAGGCACAACAATTTATATGATACATACACTGCTTCAACAATAAATTAAATCATTTATCTACAACACCTCCCTGCAAAATAAGGGTTAACATATACTCCACCATTATAACTTTCACCTGCAAAACCATTTAACACCCAAAATTAGTGTTGTACGTGGTCACCACGCATGAAAAGCAAAAACACTTTTTTACAAGAGAAATTCAGGCCTTAAGTCCTCTACGAATTTTAATTCAAATCCCCAGTGGAGTTGCCAAGCTATCACGACCCTCCTGAAGGAGGTTGATGGATTACTAAACGCAATACTTAGCACGGACTCTCCCAAGTCCTACCAATCGCAACTTGGTACTCGATTCAACTATGATATTTATCTTACCTATTAGAGCCGCCACTAATCGGTTTCAGGTCGATTAGACACCCAAGTAAAATGTGGGAGTACATTTTACTTCTGCGAACCAAAAATCATGAGTTCGGGAACTTGTACCTTTTCTCCTTATTTTAAAAAAATGTTTTGCATACAACCTTTGTTGGATTTTGTAATATTACACTATTAACATGTAAAATATGACTGAGCAATTGAACGAACAATAAAATAACATCCAACGATAATGATCATGAGAAAATATAAACTTGAATATATATTTTTTTTAAAATGATATTATCATTATCACAATGTTTCTAAGAGAGATTGGCACAAACCGGAAGCACGATATTATATGAAACAACTAAAGGAATGTAGTAGCAATGACCAGCAGCAATGTAGCAACAATGACACACCAGAGCAACAACGAACGTCAACAAATCAGCAGCAAACCAGCAGCGAATCGCCAGCAAACCAGCAGTGAACAGCAGCGACCAGCAATGAACAGCAGCAATAATCAACGATGGAGATCTTCAGTGAGGACAAAGCTTTTGTAGCCACTATTGGAGACTCATTTGAAGACTAAGGACTCAAGAAAAGGATTGCATTATGATGTATGCAAGGCACCACAACATTGTGAAAACACGAGAGAGCTTCGTATGGTGATGAGAAAACTGATGATCCTCTCGTGCTCTTCTCCCCTCCTTTTATAATGGCCCCGAGCGTCTCTTTCTACGGGCAATTTTCTGAATTTCCTTTTCTCATTGCCTTAATTCATGGTCTGCAAATCGGTACGCGATTTTGTGGCCAGCTCAATCTTTCCTATTTCACATCTTGATTCCTTCCTTCGTCGAATTTCCTGCCTTCCTGTTCACTCGATATTTTGGCTCTTGATTCTGAATCAGAAATTTAGATCCTCATTTACCAAAATTCGAATATCCATTACAACAAGAATGGCTGATCAGGATTCCCACCTTTCTTGTATAGCCAATCAGATTGATCACATCTTATTTCCCAGCTCATTAGCTTCCTTTTGTAAGTCTCCACAGCCCACACTTGCCACAAATGTCTTCATTTTCTTCCCTCCATTTCGTCCATCTTATCCCATGAATTACTCCGAAGATTCTTCATGAAAATTGCAACCCCCTAGTATCCCACTGATTTCCTTCAGAATTTTCTATCCTCATGTGTGCAATTCATTTGTCCCCTTCCTCATATTATGGGCGAGGTTCATGGTCCCTTATTAAGCTGAACATAATTTCTGATAAGGGTTGAGTCAGCCTGCAAATATAGCCACACGTTAGGTCAAAATTTAGGTGTCAACAACCTTTTGCGAGAGGAAAAGAGTGCAAACCAGCAACGCTACCCAGGTGGGTGGTACCCCATTAGAATTTTGTAGGGAAAATTACCAAAAAAGTTGTAAATCTATTATAATTAAGTCAATTCAATTTTAAACATTTTAATTATATCAATTGAATCCTAAACATTACAAGATTTTGTCAATGGAGTCTATCCGGCCAATTTTAGCTAAAAACTGCTAACGTGGACACCAATCATCTTATGTGGTACAACTGTCACTAGTGTTGATATTTTCTAATAATATCTTATTAATTTTTAAAGTTTTTATATTTTCCTCTTTTTTTTCTTTTACTTTTTCTTCTTTTTCCTTAGACTTAGGGCTGGCGAGGGTTGCCGACATTGACTCACAGGCAAGGGCCAAGATGCTGTCACTGGTGGTTGGCAAGGGCGCGCAGCCCCTCACCTGTGTTAATTCTGGCAATTAACACAAGATGCGAAACTTTCGACATTAAAGACAATGAAGTATTAGATGAAAGGCAACGCATGGCACCATGGATTCAAAAGGCACAGCGACCTTGCCCGCTCGCTCTCCCCACTTTTATCCCACGGTTTTGAGCACAAGCTTTACGATCGTTTCAGTGGTCGCGCATCACTCCAACCGAGGATGCAGAGCATGACGGGAACATGTCCCGCTTTCTCAATCACGTCACACTCGAAGGTGATCCTTTTACTTTTGCAGATGGTCCAGCAGATGGCCGTCGTGGAATGAAGATGTTGAGCGATTGGCTTTGGCTTCGTACTTTTATGACAGACCAAGCTTTAGAAAAGATGGCAAACCGACAAAACTGAATGGACGTGTGCTTATATATTTGTCCTTGAAAATAATGCTGAATATGAAGTCATACCTTTTGAAATCACTTAGGCTCGTCAACTTTGGCTCGCGGACTGAAGAGCAACGGATGAGTTCTATCTCAGGAAGGTTTCTCTGAGTTATTCAGGTTTAGTTATTTCTAGCGAAAAAATAATTATGAATAACATAAGAAAATCGCATATAACTCCGATACAGATGCGTGGTCAAGAAATAAATTATTCTAGATGATTTTATTTTCAATCCTCATGTGATCTTTAGAGAATGCGTAAGGTACGCCATCGAGAAATGTAACCCTAAAAATCAATGCAATTGATTAACCACGTTTTTCATGTCATGTAGAGATGCGTGTACAGAATCTGCATTTTTTGGGAAATTTTATAAGTATTAATTCAGTCAGCATTGCCAAATTTTTAGAATTCTCAAAGTATATAGCTTGCAAATATTGACTAAATACCTTATGAACACACAAAAGCACATGATTTTACTCCTTTTTTAAATTTTAATCCCACCAGGCACGTTTCCAAGATCGTTGAACAGACCGTGATCTTCTTATTGAAGATAACTCTGCAGCCACGGAACTATATCATTATCTATTATAGAAATAATAAATTACATCTAAAAAGGCGATATTAAATTGCTATTCGTAGTATCATGTCACAATGGAACACCTCCTTTTCCCATTATTTTTGGGAAAATTACAAAAAAATGTCCTAAATCTATTATAACATTTTCAATTCAGTTATAAATCTTATTTTGGCCAATTCAATCCTAATTTTTTTTACAATTATGCTAATTTAGTCTATCCGATCAATTTTGGCTAGTTAGTCAATGCTGATTGGCATTGGCAACGGAGCCTTGCTAGTCACTAGGCAAGGCCTGTGAACCCCTTGCTAGTCGTTGGCAAGTTGTGGCCCTTGCCCGGCCTCACCTAGACCTAGGCGCAGCTTGGAGGCCACAAGCGAGGTGGCTTTGCCCAATTCTAGATGAGGTTAGCCTTGCCACTAGAGGTGTCAATATGGATCATAAACCCATTTAATGACTCACTTTTAGTTAAATAGGTCAAATATTGGTCAAGTGAAAATTAAATATGGGCCATGAATGGGTTTTAGAAAGTAAAGTTAAAAATTAAATAGGTTCAATATGGGTTATGCAGAAACCCAAAGCCTCCCTTTGTCCTCTATCCTTCCATCCCCTTCCATCCCTTGGCCCCTCTCTCTTTTCGTTCTAAACCAGCTTAGCCCCTCTATTCTCTCTTCTTCCATTGCCATCGTTTTTCTCTTCTTCTTCTTTTCCAAACCAGGTAGTTGACTGCCATAGGCAAACTTTGCCTTGCTAGGATTGGGTGAATAGTGAGATCGCTGGCTTCAGCGAAGTGAGTTCCAAAGCCCGCCTAGATCCAGGTGGCGAGCCTTAAGCTCATCAGACTCAGGCGAGCCATGAGTTAGCCTTGGTTGATGAGCCGCGTGGTAAGCTCGCGACTCGCTGGCCGCAGCAAAGCTCAGGCTCTCTTGAATCGGCCAAGCATCGAGTTCGCTAGCCTTGGCCAAGTTCGGGCTCGTCGGCCCGCATTTTGAGCAGTCGCCACTGGAGGAGGAACAAGGGGGAAGAAGAAAGAAGACCAAGGAAGAAGAAGGAAGAAAACAGAGAAGAAAGGGGAAAAATAAGAAAATAAATAATAATAAAAAATTCATTTTTTATAAATAACTAAAAATTCAATTTTTTTAAAATTATTTTTTAGAAATATTTCAATTTAAAGATTTCACATTTTTTATTCTATTAAATAATTTTTTTATTTAATTTACATTTTTAAAATTTGATATAAATGTTTTATTCAAGTAACTTATACGTGAGGAGCTTAAAATGGATTAAATGAGAGTAGATTTTGCTAAATTAAGTTAACTATTATTGTGTTTCAGTAATATGGGTCGAGTCGGGTATGAGTAGAATATGGATTGGATCAGGTATGAGTCATTGAATTTATATTGTATGAAAATGGGTCAATATGGATCAGACCATTTCTAACCCGACCTAAACCCGACTCGACTCACTCATTTGACACCCTTACTCGCCACTAGCAAAGGGGGCCATGCTAGCCATGAGCAAGGCCGCTTTCCCCATGAGGCCTCGCCTATAGCCCCTAGGCCTTGCCTAGATTTGGGTGAAGTCAGGTGAGGGCCATGACCCTCATCGGCCACTATGGGGAAAAAAGGGAAAAGAAGGAAGAAGAAAACGAAAAAGAAAAAGAAAAAATTTTTAAAAATAAAATATTATTTAAAGTTATCCATATTAGAATCAGCTCACTAGAATTGGTAAGGTGGATTGAATTGACACAATTAAAAAAGGTTTAGAACTCAATTGGCAAAAAAAAATAAAATGTTTAAGACTAGATTTGGAAAGTTGTGATAGGTTTATGATTTTTTTGATAATTTTTCTCAATTTTGTTGTTGTCATACTTTTGAGTAGTTTTTGTTTAATCATTTTCTCATCTTTAAAATGTGGTCGCTTTAGACATATGCCAAAATTAAATTGCCTTATTACATCCATGCGACGAGTTATAACTAGAAATACTGCACGTTTAATTATTTCAGAAAAGTAAAATTTTCGTGCGGCATCTTGATTTGCACGAAGTCACGATTAAGATGGATTTGTCAAAACCTTTAAATATTAATATACATTTTATCTTGTAAGTTAAGTTTTTGGCGGATTAGCGGTTGTCCTCAAAATTTTAAAGGTAAAAAAACTAATTATAATTTTTGGATTTGGCTCCAACTTTTAAGGGGCTGCATGGTTTCTATTTCCCTATTTTATTTGTTTTTTTCCCCGAAATAAAAAAAAAGAACATAAATCCATTTGGAAATACCAATTAATTTTTTTATTACCAAGAATAGAAAGTTTTTTCTAAGAATAAATTTGGAGTAGAAATGAGAAGTAGAAAAAAGTAGGATTTTATTCTTGAGAACAATTTCTAGAAATTATTTATTGGGTAATTACTCATGACTGACTGTCATTCGTTGACCACCACTCATCGACCTTCGCTCGTCATCCATCGACAACTAGCAATCGTTGACCACTAGAGATCGTTGACTACTTGTCGACTATCACCCTTCACCCAGAGAGCAGCAGACGGCAAACTGGTGATAGGCGACAAGTGGCCCAGCGTTTGGCAACCAGCAGTCGGCAGTTGATTGGCGACGATCGGCTACAACAGGCGGTGACTAGTGGTGAGCTAGGTGGTGGTGACCAATGATCGACGACGGCTAGTCGCCACCACCATTGGCGCTTGCCACTACCATCAAGGAAAAAAGATACAAATTTTTTTTGTCAATACCAAATGGATATATGTTCTTTTTTTATTGTGAGAATAAAAAAAAATTATAATTACCAAACACCTTATCTTACTCCGAAATTATTTCAGAGAGTAGAAATAGAAAAGAATTATTTCTCAAAAGATATTATTCCTAGGTTTAGAAATTTTTCTAAACGCACCTTAAGTGGAAAACTTAATTTAACCCGTGATATCATGATATATTACTTATGGAATGATTCTCAACCAAATCCCTAAGGTAACGACAGATGGCGCATGAGGGCAGAAATTGAACAAATTTATATCTAAATTAGAGAAAGCATGTATTACTTCAATAACGCGTCGTTGGGATAATTTTTTTTTTTTATAATTTTGAGTTGGAAAATAAAATATTACTGACTTAAGTCGTGTCAACAATAGGATTTTCATTTATGCTGGCTAGAAGCAAATATCTCAACCACTTCAATTAACATTCTAATTGCAACCCAGGCAAAAAAGTCACAAGTCTCCAAACAGAGTTTGAGTAATAAGGTTAACCTGTAAAGTTGCCACACCACCATTATTTAAGAAATTATGAGGGTGGCCTTTTCTACAATATTTTAGGAGCTATTTTTTTTTTCAATATATCCCATATACAAATGATAATGGCCACTAAAAAGAAACAAACAATTCAATATCTTTTACAAAGGCTAATATTAAAAAAAACCTTAAACTGATATATTTATGACAAATTTATCTTAAACTAATTTTTTGACCATATATAATTCCACACTAGTACATTTGTGACAAATTTGTCCTACGTTAATTTCTATTAAATAAGATTAATACCACGAAAAATCATAAACTATTATATGACAAACTCTAAATTATTCCACATGTCAATTACTACATATTATTCAACTCAACAATTTAATAATAAAATTTAACGGAAACTAACAAAAGGTAAATTTATCACAAGTGAATCAATTGAGGTTTTTGGAGGTCAAAAAAATTAGTTTTGGATAAATAAATATATATATATATATAATTTGAGGTCTTTTGTAATATTAATCCATTTTACCATAACATAACGAATAATTACATTTTGAAATATGGTGAGACCATAGAGTAAGAAATCTCACAAAGTAAAAGAGTGAAAGACAAAGCAAGTCTTCTTTTACCCAGCCAAAGAATCTAATGATATATACAATGTTGAAAATAAGATCATATGATATTATATTTTCCAACATTCTTCTTGGTTAACTCCTATTTTTCTTGGTCATGAGGGCGATCTGCGGCCGAAGATAAGGTTTGGAGAGATCGAAGTGCCACTTGTTAGCTACAAGCCAGGCCATGACTATTTTTGGGTCTCCATCTTTTACTTTCGACTTTTCCAACGAGTTTCTACGGTGACGGCATAATTAAATCTAGGAAAGAAACGACGAGTTTGGCGAGTCTTGTCCGCAATAATCTCAGGAAAAGTTTGGACGTATACGAATTGGTCCCTAAGGGCCGTTCATTAGAGTCTTCGTGTGCACATTTTTTAAGATATTCGTGTATGAATCCATCTTCGGTAAGGCAATCAATCATCATCTTGAGGTCGTGAATTCAAAGTCAAGGAAATAAAGGCTTGAGTCAATTAGACTGAACCCCGTCTACATGAATCATTACAGGGTTAGCATAATTGTTTATTTTATAGCACAAGATATTCAAATTCACAAAACAGAAAGCCAATTCATCCATGTAAATTAAGATAGATTTTACTCATAGGGTGACAAGTAGATTGCATCGTCTCCTCCGTTATGAATGAAAAGATGTATGTAATCGTCTCATTCTCAATTAAGCTGGGTTTAACTCCAAACACATATGTCATTCATCTACTAACAATGGATTTAATATTAATCCTTTAAAGATATTAGCAGAGCGGGTCAAAATATAGGTGACAATATTTGATGGAGGTAAAAGAATTTATGATGATTAGATGTACTAAGTGATTTCTAGATGCTCAGACATGGTCCTCGTTTGATTAACTTCTATCATTTATTACTCTATTTAATCAGCAATTGCGGTTGGACGTTGGAGACTAAGTATAGAATCAACTATGTCCCTCCTTATGGAAAGACACTAGATTCATTCCAAATGGATTAAAAATTCAACTCCCAACTACATCACGCTTCATCAAGGTCGCTATCCTTTGAATTGACCCATCTCGGCTACTAAATCTTAATTATTGAATCATTAGCAAACAGAATATCATTTAATACTTCACTTGTCAAATCATTTATGATAGACGGAAGAAAGACGAAACTGTCATTGCAAGCACATAGCTTAAAAATCCTTAAGCATGGTAGTTGTTTATATTATTATGGGTTCATACCACAAAAAACTTCAAATTGGTACATTAGTGACCAATATATGCAAAATGATTTTTTTGATTACAAAAATTTCAAATTGATATACTTGTAATAAATTTATTTTATATTAGTTTCCATTAAATTTTACTATCAAATTGCTGAGTCGGAGAACATGGCAATTAACAGGTGAACCGGTTTGGAGTTTTACTCTTCTTTTGCCACTAGTATATCACTTTGTGACTTTTAATAGTATTAATCCAATTTAATGAAAATTAGTTGAGGGTAAATTTGTCACAAATATACTAGTTTGGGGTTTTTAGTGATCAAAAAATTAGTTTAGGATAAATTTGTCATAAATGTACAATTTGTGGGGTATTTTATGGCTAATAAATTAGTTTTTGATAAATTTGTCATAAGTGTTTCAGTCTAGGTTTTGTGGTATTAACCTTATTATTATTGTAGCTAGTACTAGAGCAAGAGTCCATCAGAATCCTATATTATCATCTCAAGAGGTGGATTAAGTTAATTAATCCCCCCTAATTTACGAAAATTTTCCAGATTCCATGTCTTATTTTTGCTTATGCCCGAATCATTTTATGGCCTATTAAGCGAGGATGACTTGGGGAACCTTAGTTGACAGGAGCACCAAGAAAAAACACATAATCTGCATGTCAAAGCTGACGTGCATAGAACAATTTCGTGCCATGAACCCATCTATAACATTCTTTTCTCCGAGGACAACAATATCGCTTCATATTTAGGAGAATTTAACCTTGAATGTCCAACGTTGTTCTTGGCGGCTTTCAGAGGATGACCGAGAACGATAATTTTGTTTACCTAGACGATTCTTCTGTTTCTTAATTTGTCTTTTGAGTTTATGTCGCATATGATATGGACGAAGGAAATGACATAAAATGGTGAGAGGGATACATTGTGTATTCTGTTTGTAAGTCACTGCAATTTATTTAGTTTCCTAATGTGGAATTTTAAGTTTCCTCAAAATTTATTAGGATTTGCAAGCTATATAATCATTATATTACCATTGTAAATAAAATAAAATAAAAAACAAAGAAATTGCTTACCCTTGAATATAGATACCTTTATGTGCGTGGACTTGTGTTGTGCATTGCTATCTGCATCTATCCTTTTCAATTACGTTAGCGACTTTGGTATTTTTCCTAAGCATGGACATATGTAAATGAGAAGGTAAATAAAAAGCATGAAAAAATTTGAACTCGTAACCTTTTGCTCTGATATCTTAATGAAGGGCATATGCAACAAAGGCTAGGATTAGCTCTACCAAACTTTTCCCATTTCTAAAGACAAATATATATCATGTGATTGAAAATAAGAAATGAACCATGATCGGGTCAATAATCAAGTGGGGCTCGATGAAATATAAGTCGCAATTAACATTAAAGAAAGAGGAACGGTTCGAAGTTGTACCTGAAAGCGATAGAAAAAAGTTAGGGTGGGCTCAGACGAGGCTTCGTAATTCTTGATTAGGGGCCCGGTCTTCGTCCAATTAACTACAATCACCTTCTACTGTTTCTAATCGGCACTTGCGGATCAACGTTGGAGACTATAGAGTCAGCAACCATCCCTTCTAGAAAAGACTGAGTTCGCTGAGATCACTATCGGTTGAATTGGCCCTCTATGCCTACTAAACATTTAGTGGTTGATCCGCAATATTAGCAGCCACTACAAAAGGGATATTAATAAGAAATGAATTTGAGAGGATAAACCGAAACAAAAGAAGCAAAAAGATAAATGCAAAAGTAATAAGCATCGCCAGGTCTATTGAGGGCTTGATGATTTTTAGGGGGATATAAGTACCAAAACTTCTAGAAGGTATACTTAAGCATCAAAATTGGAGAATAAACGATTACTTAAGTACTAATAGCAAGTCATATTAGATTTCCAGCAACCACATATACTGATTTTATTAATAAAATAATGTCACGTTGGATTTCTAGTAAGCCTTGCCAAAATGGTATTTAAGTGTCTAATTTTCAAAAAGAAAAGGTATTTCAATGTATCTTTTAGAAATTTTGACAATTATGTACCTAACCATGTCAAGTTTTAGCACTTGAAGTTCACTTTTTCTGATATAAAATTCTTATGTTGAATTATTCATTAATAATCTTATTGGTAAGATTCACATATAAAGGAAAAGATAAAACTCTCTTAGTGAATATGAAAGGGGAAAATAGAAATACAAAAAAAGAGGATAAAATATTAAAAAATAAGCAAATAAAATGAAGTAGGCAAGAGTGTCATCAAAGATTCTTACTTTTCTGTTCATGTAATTTTCAAATTTATTTATATTGATATGCCATTGTTATTGAATAGTGAATAAGATTTGTCAAAATCCAAGGATTTCATATTTTGTCCTATTTTGGTTAGAAATCCAAACAATCAAACGTAGTCTAAGTGTATTTAAAAGTGATATGCGAGTGAAGGTTTTTTTTTTTTTTTTTTGGTAAAGGTAAGTATTATAAGATTTCATCCAAAAATGTACAGAGAAAAGAGGATGGCACCAACAACTCTCGGATATCCATGTATCCGAGTGAGGGGGGGGGGGGCAAACTCACCGAAAGCAGCAGTACATTAGAAGGGGATACATACAAGCAGACCCTCTACAATATTGACTCACAAAAAAATAGAGGGGTCCAAGCCCCAACAACATTGTAGTCTTCTATTTCGAGGGGTGTCGGGGACGCCTTTGTAAGTCAATGCTTTATCCTTTAACGCTTTGATGAGGTGTTGTAGCATAGAAGGCACACAAAGAGGTGCTGATCGAAATAACATGTTGTTCCTCGTCTTCCATATGACGTAGCACAATGCAGCAAAAGAGAATTTGGTGATGTCCGAGTGGAAATTGGTGAGTGACAATTGATCAGTCAACCATTGGATCGTTAGGAGCCAAGGCCGATTGGACCATGGGATGTTGCATTTGAAGGCCCATAGTGTAGCAAGCGAATTCGGAATGGCGCATTCAAAGAAAAGGTGCTTAATCGAATCAGGACAAACCTTGCAGAAGACACAAGTGCCGGATGGAAGCCGACCAATCGAGATAAGGAAAGTCTGCGTCGGCAGCCGATTCCGTGATATAATCCACAACAAAAATTGATAGCGAGGGATGATGGCCTTATCCCATATGAACGATGGCCAGGGGACTAACCTACCTTGTCGCCTAAGAACATTCCAGGCAGATGGAATAGAGAAGAGACCAGAATTCTGTGGGATCCATTGAAGGGAATCAGGGGAATCCGAAATGACCGGGAGAGGGTCCTGAACGGCCTGCAATTCCTCCCTGATGGAAGTGCCTTCATTAGAGAATAAGTCAGCTACTTTAGTGTCACAATGTAAGGGTAATCGATAAATGTCAGCATGAGAATATCGGCGGCTAAGAAGTCCTGATGCCAACCATGGATCGAACCACAAGGAAACGGTTTGACCATTACCGATTTTCCAGCGAAAAAACGAGAGCGCCGCCTCCCTCAACTGCAGCAGTTTCCTCCATGCCCAGGAGCAGAAGGTAGGAGCTTTAGTTGTCCAAAATGAGAAGAAGGAACCAATTTATAGAGGAAAAAAATTATTTTCTATCCTCATCAATTGGTGACTCTAATCATTTGTGGGGGAAGTTGTTCAAAATGTCCAAAACTTATTATATGATAGCTATCTTGTCCTGTCTTGGTTAGAAATCCAAACAATCAAATGCAGTCTAAGTGTGTTTAAAAATGATATGTGAGTGAAGATTGATGATTTGTATGATCAAAAATCAAAAGAATGAACCAATTTATAGAGGAAAAAAATTCTTTTTAGTCCTCATCAATTAGTGACTTTGATCATTCGTGGGGGATATTGTTCAATATGTCCAAAACCTATTATACAATAGCTATCTCGGTCTTAAACTTTTCAATTATACTGATTTAGTCTTTAACAGTTTGACTACGTGCCATTATAGTCTTACAAACCTAAACCTTTAGATGACTTGCCAATTCAGTTAAAAACCATTTTAACAATTTACCAATTTAGTTATTCAAACTAATTTTGGCTGGAAATTGATGATATGGTGGTAAAGTCAATGACGATCATCCCATGTGATTTAGTCAATGCCAATTTGACAATTTTGACAAATTTATTTTATGAATTTTTTTCTTTTTCTTTTATTTTTATTTTTTACTTTTTTATTTTTTCCATTTTACCTCTATTGGCCATCACTAGGCCTAGTGGAAGTTGCTAGCTTAGGCAAGGACTGCCCTTGAGCAAGGTACACTTGTGCTTGGGTTGGCAATGGCTGCTCTAGCTTGATCTGATGAAAGCGGCCCTAACCTGAGGTTGGCGCAACCTCCATTGACCATCAATGAGGCCTAGCGATGGTTGTAAAGGGAAAAAGGGGAAAAGAAAATGAAAAAAAGTAAAAGTAAAAATAAAAATAAAAATTACAAAACTGTTCATGTTAGCATCAACTGGCTATGTAGGACGGTGGGCATTTATTAGATTATTACATCAATGATTTCAGATTAAAATTGGCTAAAAGGACCAAATTGGCAAATTACTAAAAGTTGGGGACTACATTGGCAAGTCATCAAAAGTTTTAGGATTAAATTGGCTCAATTGACAGGCTAGAGGCTAAATTGGCAAATTATCAAAATGTTTGGACTAAATTAACATAATTGAAATACTTAAGACTAAATTGTCCTTTGTACAGTAAGTTTAGGGTTTTTGGATAATTTTGCCTTGACTGTGAGGTCACTAATCTGACTATCTCTTGTCATAGTTATTTTAATATCACTCATTGTCCAACCATACTTAGAATATAACTGTAATTTAGCACTCAATAACGAAGACAGCGGTTGCTTCTAGAATTATACATTATCTTTCATAAGTGTTCACTCCCTCTAACAAAGTTTTTTTTTTTTTTGATGACCCAGGGAACCCCGCACCCCGTCGATAGCCGGACGAGTAAATCCTGGGGGCCACACGTGCTAGCCACCACACACGTGAAACCAATTAAGTCACTCTATGACGAAGCTAGGATTCGAACTCTCGACTTTTTGCGAGACGAAGAGAGCGCGAGCCAGCAGCGCCACCTAAGTGGGTGGTTCCCTCTAACAAAGTTGATGACCAACCCACCCAATTTTTCGCGAACAATTTCTTATCCGACTGCGTTGTGAAGCTGGACTCTTAAGGTTGGATGACCTCCCTTCTTCAGGCGTTCGATTTTGACGGCGTACCTCCAAGATCGCGAAATGGCGTTCTTGTCCATGGTCAATGCTAAAAATAACTTGATGCCGAGACAGTGACTTCGTGTTGCATTAAATTTTATATGCACGTCGACTTTGACTGGCAGAATAAGAGAGAATATGTTGTGAAGGTTTTATTCTTGCTGTCTTTTTGGCTTGCTGTTCCAATGTACATGCGTTTCTCTAAGTTATTCATCGTTTTGGGATGTGCTATTCCGCTGATACACGTGTCAAGAAGCCTAATTCAAAGCATGATATACGATCACATTTCTATCCTGCTGAAATGCCGGCAGACACTCTGGAAAATCATAAGTATTCCTGTCAATTTTGTCGTGTTTATTCCTTTAGGTGATATGACCTTAAGGCTTACAAATATTGACCAGATAATACTAATATGACCAGCAGAAACCCTAGGGCAGCCCTCAATAGGATCTCCCTACACCAGGTACACCTCCGATTGATTATTCGACGAAGCCATCGCGATTCTTGGACTTTTTCAATTATTAAGTTTTCGTTTACCTGGCCTAGGAAACGAAGGTCGTGTTCTTAGGGCAGCTTCAACTTTGGGGACGGATCGCTGTTTGTTGCACCAAGTCAAGAAACTTTATCATGCAGAGAAGTCGTAGCACGTGATCTATGCCCGGTAATTGTTTTCTTTAATAGAAATAGCCCTCTGAAATGACCGCACGGCAATGCCATCTTCCTCTATAAATAGTGACAATCCTTGGTGGTCTCTCTCCATTGTCATCCTCAGCCATCTTTCCTCTCAGTAGTAGCTTTTTGTCTACCTGACTGAGAAGAAGATGGAGTTCTATTCCCAACTGTTTCTTTACCTCGCCATCCTCTACATCTCTTTGTACCTTCTCTTCCTCGTCTTCCGAAAGAAATCCCCTTCTCCTGACCTGCCGCCTGGCAAAAAGGGATGGCCGATTATTGGTGAGTCCCTAGATTTTGTTGGTGCGGCAAAGAGCGGTTGTCCCGAGAAATTTATAAACGACCGTACCACCAAGTACTCACCAGATGTCTTCCGTACCTCGTTGCTCGGGGAGAACATGGCCGTGTTCTGCGGAGCTGCTGGCAACAAGTTCTTGTTCTCTGGCCAGAACAAGTACATCACCACCTGGTGGCCCACCTCCATGAAGAAGGTCACTATCTTCCCCGAAACCATGGAGAAGTTCAACAAGGATGACCCCAAAAAGATGCGTAGCTTCTTGCCAGAATTCCTAAAACCTGAGGCCCTCCAATATTACATACCTATCATGGACTCCATGACTAGGGAGCACTTGGAGAGTGACTGGTCTCCTTATAAGGAAGTGAAGGTGTTTCCTTTGACAAAGAACTACACCTTTGCTTTGGCATGCCGTTTATTCATGAACATTAAGGACCCTCTGGTCGTTGCGAAATTTGCCGACCCATTTGCTCGTATAGCACCGGGCTTCACTTCGGTGCCAATCAATGTTCCTGGCACGCCATTCAACAAAGCAGTTGAAGGAGGGAAAGTCATTAGGCAAGAGCTTCTCAATATTATCAGGCAGAGGAAGAAGGAGATTTCAGAGGGAAAAGATGCAAAGTCAAGGGACTTGTTGTCTCGATTGCTTACCGAAGCGGATGACGATGGTAGTGTCTATTACGAAATGGATGTGTCTAACAAGATTATTGGATTGCTCATTGCAAGTCATGACACCACTAGTACATCCATCACTGTGATAGTGAACTATCTAGCTTCATTGCCCCACATCTACGAGAAAGTTTACAAAGGTAACTATTCTAGTTATTACGTCCTTTTGAAGCAAAATAAATGTAGTTTGAATATATCTAACTCACTTCACGTCAACAGAGCAAATGGAGATTGCAAAATCCAAAGCCCCGGGTGAATTGTTGAACTGGGATGACATTCAGAAAATGAAATACTCATGGAATGTAGCTTGTGAGTCAATGAGGCTAACTCCACCTGCACAAGGGGCATTCCGGGAGGCCATTACCGATTTCACTTTTGCTGGTTACACAATTCCAAAGGGATGGAAGGTAATTGTTTACTTATGACCCTCTTTTCTTGGTATGGTCATCCAATAAATCAATACATAGGGTCAACTAGTGATAATATACATTAATCTTCTTCAATTTTTCTCTCACAGACATTTTGGACGGTGTATACAACTCACAAGAATCCAAAGTACTTCCCTGATCCTGAGAAATTTGATCCCTCGAGATTTGAAGGAAATGGACCTGCACCTTTCACCTATGTTCCTTTTGGAGGCGGACCTCGCATGTGCCCTGGGAAAGAGTATGCTCGGCTTGAAATACTTGTTTTCATACATAATCTTGTGACAAAATTTAAGCTGGAGAAGGTTATTCGGGATGAGAAGATCATCTACAATCCCTCACCAGTCCCTGCCAATGGTCTTCTTCTCCGTCTCCAACCACTTAATTAATAACCTATCTTCCTCATATGATAATAAAATCTTTTAGAGCTCATATATGCATGCTCACATTGTGCACCTGAAATTTTTTAATATTTTCTACTGTAGTCTACAATGTAACAGTGTTCTATAGATAAAAATAAAATTTTCTTTCAGTTCCTCCATTATATCTCTATCTTCCCTTATTTGTTTTGCATAATTTATTTTTTATATAATGTAAGGGCTCAAGGGAGAATATCCTTTTACATAATTTGATTAAGATAATAGTCTATGGTGAGTGATTTCGCAATGTGGAAGAACATGTATCATGTCTCGATCCAGATCCTTGAATTTGAACCACGCTATAAGTCATAACCAGCGCCACATAAGGATACTTTGCATCTCAATTAATGATGCCTTTTCAAATACTCTAAGCTTTTGTAGGTTGATTATTTCAGATCTATAGTAAAGTTCAATAGTCGTCTAACTCGGGGATCTTTAGTTAACTACCATATAAGAATGCGTAATTTTCCTCCTTTTTTATCCTAAAAACAAATAAATGAATGCAAAAATTTGATACTAACATCTTGTTTTGTCAATGTTCTGGAGGAACTTGCTTCCATGAAATGGTAACTTTAGAACTAGTATTGATTTTTGCTTGTATTTTTTCCTTATGTTTGAGAATCAATGTTGATACCTAAATTTGGACAACTTTGTTTACCCAAAAGAAAATTAGGGATCGATCTTGACCCCCTAAAAAAATATTATTAATTTGCATATTAGAAGCATTATCATTTAGTAATAATAATCCCACATAAATTCCATAATGATTGGATTGACTTAAGCAGGGAGGCTTCAAGCTTAATTGAATTATTTGGACAAAATCCATAAGCGCACAAAAATTTGGCTAAGCCCATTAAACATATCATATGGCCGAAAGTCACATGTGCATGGCACATGTGATCTCCTAAACTAGGAAAAAAGTATGTTCTCGTGTTAAATTGGAAATGGCGAGGCATATTATATCACAAGATTTGGCAATATGAAAAATAATAAAGAGAAATACCTTAGTTTCTTATCTCGGACATATCACATATCCTCTTTATTCAAATTAGGAAACTACGATAGTTCCTATTCTTACAAGAGCGCCCTAATCTCAACCTATATAAACATACTTTTTCTTCAAACTAAAGGCGGTTAAATACAATAGAAGAAGGTTGGCAATTACAATCGAAGGGATCATTGAATTGCAGAGGGAACGTTGAGGCCGAGCTCCCTCTACACATAGCCCATACGCGCTCGTCCAACCGCTGCGCCCTCCCATGCAGTCGTGTCTCGCCTCGTGCCTCGCCACCGTGCTCCATAAATGCCAAGCTCCCTGGCCAAGCCTCCCGCAGCAAATACCAGCGCCTGCGAGCAGCCCCACAACCCTCATCGGTACTGCGCTGCTCCTCTGCTCGGTCCCAACACCACCTACTGTAGTGCTCATCAACCACGGCAGTGTCAGCAAGTTTATTGTAGGTTCCCGATGCTGCGTCCCCGTACCCACCACCACCAGCAACCGCCGGCCTCCCGACACACTCACCCGTGCCTTGCTGCGCCCACAGCTCTGCCATGCTATGAACTCATTTTTAATATTCTTTTATCAAGGAGAAGAATGTCGTTTCATATATAAGAGCTACTTCGTCAACAGGGAACACCTGAAGTCGTGAGAGACATCATGACCAAAGAAGGTGGCCGACCTTGAAAGGCCAATGTTATCCTCGGCTTGTTTCAAAGAATGAACAAGAAATAATTTCTTGTTTACCAAGAAGATTCTTCTCTTTTCTTTTTTTTTTTTTGGCAGCGCTATTTCCACTCCTATATAACTAAATCCACCCAATTTTCATAAAAAAGACAAAATTATCCTCAATCATTCAATTATAATAAAGTGGTGACACCAAATTTATTTACTTTCCTTTTTTTATTTCTATATAGGATCTAGTTACCATAATCAAGAATTTCACATGTTTTGTTTGAAAATTAAATTTCCAAAAAATCTAGTTCTTTTATTATTTGTCGAGCGAATTTATGGACAAATTCTCAAGAAGAAGCCAGAAGAAATTTAAAATAGACAAAATTAAATTTTTACTATTGCTGTGCATATCACCATCAAACCTTCCTATTGGTTTTTATTTGCACATAATGGGCTGATCGAATGAAACAAAAGAAAACACCCTCTTTAAATATTTTTGAAAATAAAATTATAGTTACATTCTCCAACTTGAAACTTTAAAAGATGAAACTTAATTATATCTAAACATTGCAAAGAACAATGTTTTTTTTTTTAAATGCCAATGAAATCTCATTATTTTATATTGATAAAATAATTACATCCATGACGTGTTTATGAAAAAAATATCAAGATGTTTCATTGTGTATAATGTTTTTAGTATATTCTTGAATATTCCTATAACGTCTTAATTTTTTCGTGTCAAGCTCACACTAACAATAAGGAAAAAAGATAAATTCTTGAATATAGTAAATAAAGAGACTTGACAAATATTTTAGAATAATGAAATTTAAAAATAAAAAATCACCAAGAAAGTGAGCTTTTGAGATAAGAGAATAAAGAATAGATAAGTTGTTATAAGAGCAACGACAGAGAGGAGACTTTTAAATTTTTTACTATATCAAAACACTTTGTCTTTTTTCCCTCATTATTGGCAAAATACTTTTACACAAAGTATGCTAAAACATCATAAGAATACACTAAATAATTCTTCAATACTCTAAAAGACATAATAGGTGAAATATTTAATTATGGCAACTAGATTCTAAATATAAATAGAAAGGAAAAGAAAAAGAAAATGGGCAATCATTATAAATTGAATTGCAAGATTGAGGGCAATTATATCTTTTTAGTGTAGATGGGGTGGATTTAGTTATATAGGGGTGGAAATAGAGTTGCCCTTTTTTGGGGTGGGGAGTGGGGGATGTTATGTCTACAAATGACATAGATGAAGTAAAAGACATTAAATGATATGAGAAATTGTCGAACTGTACAGGTATCTCTTTGTTAACACCTAAATTTAGATTATTTATCACATATATATTAAGCATTTCATTTTGATCTTGGAAAAGGATTTTAAATTTTGGAGCCATTTTCGATTGAGCAGTTTCGGAAAAATCGTCATTTGTTGAATGAATATATGCTACAATCAAGGGAAATATTTGTTGAATAAAAATCATTTTTCAGTTGAGCGGTTTTGGAAAATCGTCATTTGTTGAGGGAATATATGCTATAATCAGGGGAATATTTGCTAAATAACAAAAAAAAATTTCCTCTATAAATAGAGGCCAGAGGTGAGACGTTCGGGGAGGAGGGCTAAAAGAACTCCAAAAAAAGAGGAAAAAAACTGGTCAAAGATGAAGGAGTTGGGGGACGGAGAGGCTGAAAAAAATCGGCGAGAAAGAGTCAAAGAAAAGGCAAGGTTGAAAGAGGAAATGCTGAAAAAGTGAGGGGACACCGAGAGAAAAGTGAGAGAGGGAGTCTTGGCAAGAAAAGTGAAAGGAATGTGAGAGAGAGAGTGTTCGTTCGTTTTCTTCGAGTACCATTCTCGCACCTGCAAATCCAGCCACACCATGTCTGACGCTGCTTCAACGAGCCGCTGCCCCGCTCCCAACGAGATCCGTCAACCTTGACACTATCCTTGCTGCTCGCCGTGCTTGACACCGTATCTAGACCCTCCCGATGATGAGTTGATCCCGTTCCTGCCGCCGTTTGCTGCTGCCCCAACCAGGACAGAATTTGCTGCTGCTTCAACGACTTGTTGCTGTCCAAACCTTCAAGACCAGACGAAGTTTCTATTTTTGCAGGTTCGTTGGTCGTGAGCCAGCCATGGCATGCCCGTGTAGCTGCTGTTCGTGATCCACTGTTTGAGCCGATGACGACCGAACTCGCTGCTTTGATCATCGTCGTGACCCGAGCCGAGTCTTGTACGTGACGAGTTGCTGCTTGTTGATCCAAGTCGAGCTCCTGCCACAAGTCCCGCCTAGTCGTGGCCTGCTACCCCCACACCATCCCTATCGTGTGACGATTCCCTCCGATGCTGTTAGTGATCAATGATTTTCCACGGGTGTCGATGCTCCAGCTGAGTTGGTGCCACGGTTGAGATTTCCAAATTATCTACGGCTTCTTTTGGTCCATGCAAAATTGTTGAATTTGTGTTGAGTTGACTAGAGATGGAGGCACCATGAGCCAATGATCTACCAGCGATCATCAGTCCATGAACTCATCGTCATCCTCGAATTGTTCCTCGCCCATTCCATTGTTCAAAAGTAGATTTTCTGAACTAGGTAATTTCTTTAACATAATTTAATTTGGTTATTTTTGTTACGTAGTTTACAATTCTTTGATGTTGATCATGATTGTGGATTTTGTTAGGCATTATCCGATTGTCATGTTGGTAATAAAAATACTGAGCCGAGAGACACCGGATTAGATTTTTGGTTATCATAATCTTCCGTCTTTAGTTGTGATGAGTTATATGTATATATAGTTGTGTTCATTGTTTGCATTGGTTTTATAAAAAATTTCCGTTAATAAAAATACAAAAAAAAATTCACATATTGGATCGCATGGTATTTTGATTGCATGATAGTGTGGGAGCTATGTTGCATTTTAGATTTACATAATATTTTTTAGATGAAATTTTTAGCTTAGTTTTGGATTTTGATTTTAAAAATGAAAAAAAATCATGCATATGCATATGGCAAAAAATACATCATTCATCCCACATCATGTGCATATTTAGTGTCATATAAAATAGATTGCACACATTTTACAATAGTTTTCAATTAACACGTCATTAGAGCTAGGACATTTGAATTGCATATCATATCTTAGAGTAAGAATCATGGATCTTAAATCTAGATTAAAGTCATACATAATTAATTTTACAAAAAAAATTCAAAAAAATTAGATATCATCCTATTTAGAATTTATGTTTAGGACATGCATTTTTTGTTATAGCTTGTTTTGCCTTACGGTTGATCATGATTCTTACATTTATCCTTTTGGACCTATGAATGTTATTGATTGTGATCCACATGACCACTCCTTTCCATGTTAGTGGTCTAGGTTAAAATCAACCAAGATTGCTTGCAAAAAAATATTTTTGAAACTTAAAGAGAAATGGTATTGAAAGGACACTAGTTTAACTTAGTATAACCATGTTCCTGAATCTATTGAATCTCCGGTTCGCAGAAGTAAAGTATTCTTCCATACTTTACTTCGGTTTCTAATCAACCCTAATCGATTAGTACAAAGAGATCTTGGCAGAATTGCCACATATGAAATTAAGCACAATTTTGCAAAGAAATAGCCCCACTTCTTTCTCAAGAAGAGATGGGAAATAAGCTCAATATCATTTGATTGAATAGTTGACCCAGCTCCTTGTTGTTTGAAGAAACCCTCCATTTCAATTGGTATTTTTTTACGAAAAGCAAACATAAGATAACAAATCCAATCTTTAACTAAGATTTTGAATAGTTGTCGCGAATTCAAGTTAATTATATTTTGTCTCTTACTCAGAGAAAGACGATCCAAAAATTCCCAATCATGGTCCTTGCAGATTGGATCATCCATATAATATATAAAAAGAAACTCAAGATATTTGATATCTTTCTCATTGAATGAGATCTCAATTCTAGCGACGGTTTCATTAGATATCTTACAATACTTTACTTGGGTTTCTAATCAATCCTAATTGATTAGTGGCAGCTCCTAACTGAATAAAATCGCATGTTTAACAATGTTAAATTTTGAGTACCAAGTTACGATTAGTAGGGCTTGGGAGAGTCCGCACTAAGTTTTCGGACTTAGTAATCCATTAGTCTTTCCATGGTGTTTTACCTTCGGGAAGGTCGCGACACTCTTTATTTAGCTTCCAAATGTTTTTTTTAATCATACTAGAGTTCGTTAGGTTTTGCAGTTTGTATATTCGTTATATAATCATTGCATAAAAGAAAAATTGCTTACCCTTTGAATATTAATATAATTGAGAGTTCCGTCGAGATTTTAACAGAGGACCTCCGTAAAGTTATGACGCAGTATTTGAAGGCGGTGGGAAAACTTATGACGCTCTCAGATGAGGCTGAGTGATTCTAGATTAGAGGCCTGGCCTTCGATTACTTTAATATCGTTCCTACACAACACTTGCGGATCGATTCCATGATGAATTCGAAGTTTCCACTCCCATCTTCATCACAATTACTAAGGTCACTCTCTGTTGAATTAGCCTGTTATGGCTGCTGAATTAGAGAATTAAGACACTATTTAAATTCCAAATGAAGGATAGCAAAATTACAAGAACACTATAACAAATCTACAGAGTTTATAGACAATTATAAACTACTACTGTAACTAGTAAGAAAAAAACCTATCAGCATGATCAAATCATACAAAATACCTTTCGAAGAGCAAGGTTGATTGAAATGTGAATAGAGAAAGGGAATAAACTTCTAGCATGTCATATCATATATTCTAGCATTGTGGGAGTTGTTTTACAATTTTATGGAATTTTTAAGAAAATATGTATTCATAATAAGACTCAACCAAGCAATATAATGATTGGTGACATAAATATTATGTCCATATTGACACCTAAATTTTACCATTTTATTTAAGACTTAGTAGCATTAAGAATTAGGGATTAGTACCCTTAAAAAATAAAAATTTAAAAATTATTATTAAAATTAATTTAAAAAATTCTAATTTTTCTATAAAAAAAGAAAAAAAAGATTGGAAAAAACATTGTGGTTCCGGGCTAGGGCTGGGCCTGCCCGGCCCCTTTCTTTTCTTCTTTTCCCTCCCGCACGGGCTTGGCCTATTCTTCTTCTTTCCTTCTTTCTTCCTCGGCCCGGCCCGCTCCGTCTCTTTCTTTTCTCGGTTCTCCATCACGCGGAAATGTGTTCTGCAAAAAGGAAAAGCAGAAAGTCAGCAGAGCAGAGAGGGCAGCAAGGCAGAAGTAGCAAGTCAGAGCACGCGAGCAGCAGCAAAAAGAGAGAAAACTGGGAGGACAGAAAGGGAGAGAAAAAACCAGAGAGAAACGGAGAAAAAGGAAGACAGAAACGAAGAGAAGGTGCCCGAGATCGAGAGTGAAACCGAGAGGGGAGAGATCTGAGAAAAAAAAGAAAAATAAAGGAGCTCGAGAGGGAGAGTGAGCTGCAAGAGGGGCAGCTGTACGACAATGAACAGAATGTTTTTCTCATGCTTGATGA
Organism: Corymbia citriodora subsp. variegata; assembly: GCA_014858505.1. Taxonomy (NCBI): domain Eukaryota; kingdom Viridiplantae; phylum Streptophyta; class Magnoliopsida; order Myrtales; family Myrtaceae; genus Corymbia; species Corymbia citriodora. Next base: position 12,602,702 of record CM026414.1, read on the forward strand.
ACAAAAACTCAAGCACAATAGAATTTTATGCGGAAACAGGATCAAAAATTTATCTAACCTCCAGCCATTGTTCAAGTTTGCGTTCCTCGAAAATCCACGGGAACTTCACGGCGATCCGACCGTAGTTAGGGCGCACTTCTACTAACCCAATCCCCTCGCGTACTGATGGTGTATTCCAAAATGAGAGGGTTTGTGTTAGACCTTGTGATCGCCCTAAAGGTTGAACGTTCGTCCTTATAAACCATCTTCCATCAAGACGGTTACTGAATGGACGGTTGTCACAAAAAGGTACGAAGTGTGGAAAAACCTTACGTGGAATAACCGCTCGTCAAAAATAAAAAAAATGTGGGTCAATATTAATGGTAAGTTTTATTTAAAAAACTATACCCCAAATGTAGGATCACATATTAATATTACATTCTCCCACTTGATCCCAACATTTTCATGAACGAATTATCCAACCAATCCACGAAACTTTATGCTTAAGAAAAGAAACAAAACGCATGAATCATGGCAATATGTCCTCTTTAAGCGAGTAATATCTTCCATGTATCACAATGCATCTTATTCCTTTTATATTAGCCCATATGTGACAACACATCTTAATGAATAAACCCTATGTTTATTCCAAAATCAAGGATAATTGTTATTCTCATAAAGAACTAAATGTGTACACCAAAGTTGAGAATAACATTACAACTGAATAAGAGTTTCATACAACAAAGATCGTTCATATAACGATAGATTACATAATGGGACCTAGTCCCATACTAGCTACATGATCCTTATACTTCATTGGTGGCATGCCTTTAGTCAAAGGATCAGCTATCATCAATTCAGTGCGAACGTGCTGAATGACCACTTTATTCTCCTTAACACGTTCTTTTATGGCTAAATACTTTATGTCGATATGCTTACTTCGACTGCCACTTTTGGCATTTTTAGCCATAAAAACCGCAGCTAAATTGTCACAATATATCCTTAATGGCCTAGAAATAGAATCAACAATTCTAAGCCCAGAAATAAAACTCTTCAACCATACACCATGCGAGGTTGCCTCAAAACAAGAAACGAACTCAGCCTCCATAGTGGAAGTAGCAGTCAAAGTCTGCTTCGCACTTCTCCATGACACGGCTCCGCCAGCTAACATAAAAGTGTATCCAGATGTTGATTTTCGAGAATCAACGCAACCAGCAAAGTCCGCATCCGAATAACCAACTACTTCCAAGTTGTCGGTCCGTCTATATATAAGCATGTGACCTTTGGTACCTTGAAGGTATCTCATCACTTTCTTTGCAGCTTTCCAGTGGTCCATACCCGGGTTACTCTGATATCTTCCCAACATTCCCACAGCAAATGCAATGTCAGGTCGAGTGCAAACCTGAGCATACATCAGGCTTCCGACAACAGAAGCATATGGAATGTTTTTCATTTGTTCCCTTTCTAAATCATTCTTCGGGCACTGGTTCAAATTGAACTTATTACCCTTCACAATGGGTGCTATACTTGGTGAACAATCTTTCATCCGAAATCTTTCTAAGACCTTATTGATATAGGTTTCTTAAGATAGTCCTAAAATTCCTTGAGATCTATATCTATGGATCTTTATGCCAATGACATAAGATGCCTCACCCATATCTTTCATATCAAAACTCTTAGAAAGAAATTGTTTCACCTCATGTAGCAACCCCTTATCATTGGTTGCAAGTAGAATATCATCCACATATAACACAAGAAAACAAATTTTACTCCCACTAACCTTCTGGTATATACATTGATCCATGACATTTTCTACAAAACCGAATGAAGAGATCACATCATGGAATCTTAAGTACCATTGGCGGGATGCTTGTTTCAAGCCATATATAGATTTCTTAAGCTTGCACACCAAATGCTCACCTTTACTAGAGAGGAATCCTTCAGGTTGTTTCATGTACACCTCCTCCTCTAGTTCCCCATTGAGGAATGCCGTTTTCACATCCATTTGATGTAATTCCATATCAAAATGGGCAACCAATGCCAAAATAATACGAAGAGAATCTTTCTTGGATACAGGAGAAAATTTCTCCGTGTAGTCGATTCCTTCCTTTTGAGTGAATCCTTTGGCAATAAGTCTAGCTTTGTATCTCTCAATGTTGCCTGATGAGTCTTTCTTAGTTTTGAAGACCCATTTACAACCAATGGCCTTCGCACCATCAGGCAACTCAACTAAATCCCAGACTTCATTTGATGTCATAAAACTCATCTCTTCCTTCATGGCATTGTACCACAAATTGGATTCATCACTACTCATGGCTTGTGAAAACGTTTCAGGGTCATTCTCAACTCCAATATTATAGTCAGATTCTTGTAGATACATAATATAATCACTAGGAACTGCTGCTTTCCTTATTCTAGTAGATTTTCTTAATGTTGTATCAACTGGTTGTTCAACAGTTTCTGGTACTTGCTGAACAACAGGATCTACTAGATCAATATCAGCAGGTTGTGGAACTTCAATGGTTTGTTGTTCAATAGCCGGTTGAACTGTAGGGACATTATGAACAACAACCAACTTAATACTTGAGGTGGGAGATTGGGTATCTGAATGATCCTTTTCATGAATAAGTTCCTTCAAATGATCGCTCCCACTAATCAAGTCATTTTCAAGAAATTTAGCATTTCTTGATTCCACAATCCTAGTAGTGTGAGACGGACAATAGAACTTGTACCCCTTGGACTTTTCGGCATATCCAATGAAATACCCACTTATAGTCCTTGGGTCTAACTTCTTTTCTTGTGGATTATAAACTCTCATTTCAGACGGGCATCCCTAAACGCGTACATGTCTCAAACTTGGCTTCAACCCTTGAATAACTCAAAAGGCGTCCTTGGGACAGCCTTGGTTGGAACTCGGTTCAATATGTACACTGCTGTCTTAAGAGCTTCAGTCCACAAGGACTTAGGAAGTTTAGAGCTACAAAGCATACTACGCACCATGTCCAATAAAGTTCGGTTTCTTCTTTCTGCTACACCATTTTGGTCCGGAGAACCTTGCATAGTGTATTGGGCAACTATCCCATTCTCTTGAAGAAACTTCACAAATGGACCAGGTGCTTCTCCATCCTCAGTGTATCTACCATAAAATTCTCCACCTCTATCTGACCTCACGATCTTAATTTACTTACCGCATTGTTTCTCTACTTCCGCCTTAAATACCTTAAAAGCATCTAATGCTTCATTTTTATTATGAAGCAAGTAGAGATACATGTAACGTGAGTAATCATCAATGAATGAGATGAAGTATTTCTGACCATGTGAGTCCATATCAGGACTACAAATATCAGTATGTATGATTTCTAATATGTCTGTACTCCTCTTGGCACCTTTCTTTGTCTTGTTGGTCTGCTTTCCCTTTATGCAGTCCACACAAGTGTCAAAATTAGTAAAGTCCAAAGTACTAAGTACTCCATCATTTACTAATCGCTTAATCCTTTCTATGGAGATATGTCCCAATCTCCGGTGCCACAACATAGAGGAATCTTCATTCACAACACATCGTTTCACACCAGCATTATCATGAACATGCATCGCATCAAAATAGGCATTGTCTTGTAAATTAATTCGAAAAAGACCATCAGACAGAGCACCACTCCCAACAATTTCAGATTTAAACAACAAACTGAAGTTTGAACCTGAAAAGTGAAAAGAGTATCCTAAAGGTACAAGTCTTGAAACTGAAATTAAGTTTCTAGAGAAACTAGGTACATAAAAGGTCCTTTCCAAATTCAAAACAAAGCCACTATCGAGAACTAAACTGCATGTCCCAATAGCTTCCACATGCGAACGCATCTTGTTTCCCGAATAGATGCATTGTTCACTTCCCACTGGCTTCCTTTGGTTTTGAAAACCCTGCAAGGAATTCGAAATATGGATTGTAAAACCAGAATCAATCCACCAAGTGTTGTGACTCACATCAGTCATATTAGATTCATAACAAACACAAGAGATTGGATTACCTTTCTTCTCGAGCCAGGCTTGAAATCTGACGCAATCCTTCTTCATATGCCCCTTCTTTTTACAGAAGAAACATTTGGATTCTTTCTTAATGTCAGCTTGGGGAGGTATTTTACCTTTTCCCTTATTCTTGCCATGACCCATACTCTTTCCTTGTGTAGCCAAATGAACACTTTCTCCTGACTCCATAATCAGCCTTTCTTCCTCTTGAACACACATGGTCATAAGTTCATTAATTGACCATTTATTCTTATGTGTGTTGTAAGAGATCTTGAAAGGTGCATACTGTTGTGGAAGAGTGTTCAGAATGTAGTACACGAGAAAAGACTCAGATATCTCAACCTCAAGGTTCTTCAATTGAGCTGCAATATCCCTCATCTTCATGATGTGCTCACGCACACCTCTAACACTAGTGAGCTTCATAGATGAAAACTTCATAATCAAGGTCATAGCATGCGCCTTTTCAGAACTCTCAAACTACGCATCAATGGCTTTCAATAAAGCCTTAGCATTGCTATGCTGAGCAACCGAACCACGAATACTAGGAGACAATCTTGCCCTTATGAACATCACACTAAGGCAGTTGGACCGCTCCCATTGTTCATAAAGGGATTTCTCAGCTGCAGTGCTCGAATCAGTAGGAGCAGGTGGTTCGTCTTTCCTTATAGCATAGTCAATGTCCATGCACCCCAATTGAAGAAGAATTAACTCCTTCCAAACTTTATAGTTTTCACCATTCAGCATGGGAACATCACACTTAAATTCAGAGAAATTCACGGGTTGCAAAACTGCATATCAAATAATCATGCTTATGTCATAAAATATGAGGCAAAATTTACATAAATCATGCTTTACCAATGTAAAACATGGCACAAAATATGAATCACATAACATAAAAACTACCTGTGGGCTAAGTTTTTAATTTAAATAGATTCATAATAACTTTATGAAGAAACTATCATATTATATTCCTTTCCTTAATCCCTGTGGGTAAATTAAGAAAAATAATATGATATTTCAACCTAATTAATCATATTAATATAATGAAAATTCCTGTGGGATAAAATTCATCATATTAATAAGATTAATTACAATAAATGTCCATTTCCAAATGTGATCCGGAGACACTTAATATATATTTCAATTAATTAAAGATGCTGTGGCTATTCTCTAATTAATTAAAATATATGGATCACGTAGACATTTAAATTTCATACATAAAATACTCACAAAATGTATCAAGGGCAGAATGGTAATTTAACACCACAAGGGCAGAACAGTAATAAATTAATTCGGCTAAGGGGCAAAATTGTAAAAAAAAAAAAATCGGGTAAGGGGCAACTTTGTAATAACGGGGAAAAGGAGGGGCAGAAACGCAAATTCGGGAACCTAACAGCGCGTCAGGCGCGTGCAAGGCACGCGCCTGGTCTGTAGCTCGGGTGTGTGCTCCGCACGCGCCCGGCAACTGCCGCGCGCGTGGACCTCACGTGCCTGCGGTTGCATGCGCACGTGGATCCCACGCGCCTGCAGTTCCCGCGCGTGGGGCCACGCACCTTCTTCCCCTCGCGTTTCTCCGCCGATTTTCCCCGTCTCCGCCGTGCTGTCGTCGAATGGGTCTCCTCCGGCAGCCAATTTTAGACCAAAATAATCACTGGGTGTCGGAGAACACATCGGTGCGATCACATAGACCCAAAAATCGGCAAAAATAATCAAGAAATTGGTCTGAATCAAGCAAAAACTCCCTTTATGCAAACCTTTGGCCACCACGACTTCTGCCGCGCGATTAGCCTCCGGCGGTCACCGATATGCCGGAAAACTAACAGGCATTCTACCCCATGGCGGTGCGACCGTACTGGTCCGAAGTCAGGCGATGGGTCGCCGGAAACGACAAATTTCTCTCTAAACCCCAATTCCGAGTTACTGTTCATTTCCATCCGAAAAATGCACCCAAAAATTCACAAAAAAACAAGGCAGAGGCACTAACATGCTCTGATACCAAATGAAAGATCATTGAACAGAAGGTTCTTCTCATGCTTGATGAACAAAAACTCAAGCACGATAGAATTTTATGCGGAAACAGGATAAAAAATTAATCTAACCTCCAGCCATTGTTCAAGTTTGCGTTCGTCGAGAATCCACAGGAACTTCACGGCGATTCGACCGTAATTAGGGCGCACTTCTACTAACCCAATCCCCTCGCGTACTGATGGTGTATTCCAAAATGAGAGGGTTTGTGTTAGACATTGTAATCGCCCTAAAAGTTGAACGTTCGTCCTTATAAACCATCTTCCATCAAGACGGTTACTGAATGGGTGGTTGTCACGAAAAGGTACGAAGTGTGGAAAAAACCGCACGTGGAATAACCGCTCGTCAAAAATAAAAATGTGGGTCAATATTAATGGTAAGTTTTATTTAAAAAACTATACCCCAAATGTGGGATCACATATTAATATTACAGATAGGGGATAATTCGCTTCGCCAAATAACGCAAAAAGTCGACATCATCATAAACTCAGCGGCCAACACAACTTTCAACGAGAGGTATCTTTTAATTTTCCTTTGTTATTAAAGCTTCCGTTGTTCGCGTTCTGTAAGATTGTAAGTATTTGTGGGATCTAATTAAGCCCGGATTGACATTGCTTCAACCGAAAGCAAAATCCTAATCTCCAAAAACACATGCAGTTCAGTTAGTTTTCCTTCTGATGTTGCCCTCCTTTCCCATTCCCAGGAATGCTTCAGCTGATGTAGTTCACTCCTTTGCGAAATATTGTGTGTAGGTACGACACAGCTCTGGTCACGAACACCATCGTGCCCTCCCGGCTTTTAAGCTTTCACAAGAATTGCAGGAAGCTAAGCCTCTTGTTGCACTTGTCTACGAGTAAGAATCAAGGAACACTTGTTTCGAAATTACATGTGAAGGAGACATAAAACTTACATTTCGGTTGGTTTATTATTGTTATTTATAGCATATGTGAATGGAGAGAGACCGGGAGTGTTAATAGAGAAGGCCTTTGAAATGGGGGAGAGTAGAATGGATTCGTCGACTCAAAGCGAGCTGGACGTCCATCACGAAATAAGTTTGGCTTGGGATCTGATCGAAACCGTCCCTCCAAATGAAGTGCCTGAGAAATTGAAGGAGATTGGTTTGGCCAGGTGAACATCTTTCTCCGTATTCTAAACTAAGGTCGAAATAATAGAGATGGGCTTTGCCTGATATTTGGAAACCATGAAACTTGTTAGACTGTTGACACCTAAATTTTGTCTATAAATCATGAAAATATGTTTATACATGTATCGGTACTCATCCATTTCAAAAAGTTCCATGTGCCAAGATTGAATAAAAATCATGTATGAGTTGTTTAGGGCGAGAATGTATGGGTGGCATAACGTATATGAAATGACAAAGGCGATGGCGGAGATGATGATAAACGTGGAGAGAGGAGGAGTGCCGGTTGTCATCGTTCGTCCCAGCGTAATCGAGAGTACCTTTCAAGAGCCTTTTCCCGGATGGATTCAAGGACACAGGTTGCTTTCTCTTTTATTTCTACCATTTTGTCAATAGTAATTATTATTATTATTATGCTAATTAATATATATTTTTTCTCTTTCATGTAACGTAAAAAAAGAATGCTCGATCCCTTGATCTTGTCCTATGGGAAAGGACGACTCCCTGGTTTCCTAGTCGATCCCAGCACTGTTATGGACATGGTGAGTGAGCACATTGATCCATTTCATTTTAAATTTGTGTTGGGGCTTGTAAATTAGACAATTCGAGATATGAACGAATGTGCATCGCGGTTTCTCTTGAACATATGAAATAAGTTCACCTATCAAAGTACTTTAAGTGTGTGAAATTTTGCAGTACCACCGTCAGCTGTTTGGAAAGCCTAAACTATTAGATGGGGTTTTTATTTAATATTTGAATATTTTAATAGTCCCTCTCATGCATAGGCTTGACTTTCTCCTAAGACTAAGCAAAGAATATAGAATAATGGAGATAAATAGGAATTTGGAAAGATTTGAACTCAAAACCTCTTGTTCTAATTTCATGTGAAATTTTGTAAATTCATTGCCAATAATTTTAAAAACTTAAGTCCAAGGATAATATTAAGCAAATTAAAAATTTAGGGAAAATAATGTATATTGGACTAAAGATTTCGTTGGACAAACTAAGAGTTTGTGGACTGCATTGTGCATATGGTCAGAGTTCCGAGCCCATCTTTGTCATTTTATTGTTCCAATTAAAGCAAATTTTGAAAATCGAATCATTCCAATTAAAACTATACTCGACACTCAATAAGTACTCCTATGCACTCATTAACAACGCTCAATTTGCAAATATGAATGAATTGATTATTATTTTTCATTTTGTTGCGGAGTAGGGAGATTTCATTTTAGGGGAATTACTAGAAAGTAACTGTGCCATGTACGGGCTAGCCTAGCACTTTGTAAATCTGATAAAAATGATATTTCTTGTTTGAAAGTTCAACCCAAAAGTTTAAATTAATAAATGAAAGGAAATCACATGAATATAAAAATCATATAATACTCATTATCAAACAGTGTGGGGCAAATGCTTCAAAATTTTTAATAAAATTACGATGAAAATGTGAATTTGATGTAAGATATTTGTAACGTGACGAAACTTCTCGAAGCCATTTGACAAAGAAATAATCTTCAACCTTAAAAGAATGGCCAGCCAACAAAGACACCGATCTTTTAATTAGCCGGACATGTGGGGCTACCGGGGTTAGCTAGGAGAAAAATCTACACACTCAGAGCACAAGTCATCACATTACTACTTGACAATACTCCTATCAAATCGAAACTGTAATTTCGCGATTGATTTGAGCCGACTACTCTTTTGGAGAGACGTGATACACGAGCATCTTGAGTTTTTTTTCTTATGAGGATATGATGAGGTTAAATGAAAAGTATCATAACAAGTATGAAATATTAACCTCAATGTACTTCTAATCCAAAATCTACCCTTGACCTTCACTTGGCTCTTAATATCAAACGTTACAAATTCTTTCACTGGACTTTACTTTGATGACGAAATATCTTTTGCCAAAAATTATTTTTTTATTTTAAGGTTAGACAAATTATGCGACGACTCCAGACCGGAAAAATCATATGTACACAAGGAAATCGATAGATGCACTTCAACGGAATTTAATCGATGTTGAAGTACACAACACTTTGTTAGAATTAAATCGACAACAAAGCGAGATAACAACAAGACACAACGACGAAATTTAATCGACAATGGGGGATGGGGAAATTACAGCTAAGATACATGCAATAATTTAATCAATGATAAGAAATTTGAATACTACAGCTGTGATTACGACGCAAGATTGAAAGATAATTGAAAGTAAACAAGATTAATTTGTTTTCTTAGGGGTCTGCAAAGAGTAAAGTGTGGCTATTTAAAAGACCTGGTTGACAGTTACAAATGGTTATCGAACAATTACATCGACAGTTTCATAGCCTTCGCTATCTCAACGGTTTCATAGGCCACATTAATTTTGCCGATTTGCTTTAATCGAAAGCCCCACCGAGATAATCTAGATGGCAATATGTGATAGCTTAGCTTGTGATCACGCCATACTGATTCCGTCCTACCTAAGCTACTAAGAAGTAAGAACCGCCCCCAATAACTCCAGTTGGTCACTAGTACAAAAGGGTCTTGACTAACTCTAGGTCCAATTATGCGTAATCACGTCCAAGAAAGATTAAATTACATCTTCTCTTTACACGAAATGTCCTCAAAATCAAGACGCGTGCCCATTACCATTATAAGTGACTCGTCCTCTTGATTTGGGAGTGCTTGCGTAATAAAAGTTAAACCAACAATTAGGGTAAAGTAGGGTCGGGATCTGCACATGGCATGACAAGCTCTGTTGAGTAGGCGGAACACATGAATGACAGCATAAGTATAGCTCATGTGTCAAAACTTGACACGATGGAACACTTAAGTGCCAAAAGTTACAAAATGTACACTTAAGTGTCATTTTTCAAAATAAATAGATCACTTTAATGCCAAGTTGTCGGAACCTTCCCGGAAATTTTACGTGACTCGTTGGAAATTGAGTCGGACAAAAATCAGCCAAAACGACGTTGTTTTGCGCTGATGTGGATTTTAAAAATTATTTATTAAATAATAAAAATATATTATTAAAAAATTGATTAATTTAAATAAATAAATAAATAAAAGAGAGAGAGATGAAGGGGGATCCGGCGAGGGCTGTGCAGCCCTCGCTACTATCGTCGTTGCCGCCCCACCATTGCTGGGAAGAGCCGGCGATGGTGGGCGAGGGTCGGTTAAGGTCGCCAGGCCTTGGCCAGTGGCCGACGACCCTGGCCGGCCTGCGGTGAGGGTCACGACCCTCCCCAAATCTGGCAAGGGTCGCCGGCCCTTGCTATAGGCCAACCGGGGTCACTGGCCATTGGCTAGGGCCCGACAACCCTAGCCGACTCTTGCCCACCGTTGCTAGCCCTTTCTGGCGATGGTGGGGCGGTGGCAACGTCTGCACAGCCCTCACCGGATCCCTCTTCCTCTCTCTCTTTTTTTTTTTTTTTAATAAAATCAATTGAAAAAAATTTAGTTTGACTTGGCAATTTTTTTTGTTAAACTTGCCACGTGGATTTTTTTATTTTGAAAAAAAATGCTCTGTCAGCAAATGAAGTCGTCGGAAAATGGACACATGACATTTTGGTCGGAATTTTTCACCGTTGGCACTTAACTGATCCATTTTGTTCTGATTTTGACACTTAAGTATACTTTTTGTGACTTTTGGCACTTAAGTGTCCCCCATGCTAAGTTTTAGCACTCTAGGGGTCCGTATGTCCATGAGTGACGGATATAACTGTCCATACTTAGGGAAAGATGCTCATCAAATTATCTTGTGCATGGGAAAGGGGGCTATAGGTGCATTAGGGCTCTACTTTTTTCCTCGTGTAACCATGTATTAGGGTACAACCACCTCATAAGTGAAAAACATTTTCCCCTATTTTAAAAGAATTTTTTTTCCTTTGACAACCAATCCATTTTCCATAAAACCAATGTTAGAATATTTAAATAATAAACCATGCATTTGTTTAACAGCTTAAATTTTTAAAATAGTCGATTGTGGTCCCACAAAATCCTACATGTTCGGAGTTGGAGGTCATAAGTTCAAATTTTTCTAGACCCCATTTGCTTCCCCAATTAAATTTCTACATTTAATACTAGGAAAAAAAACCAGATTAAGCGTGAGGAGAAATGGTTAGAATATTTAAATAATAAACCATATTTTCATTTAATAGCTTAATCTTTTAAAATAGTTAGTTATTGTGTCATAAAATCTAACAACGTCGAAAAATCTGAAAAACATTTTTCTTATTTTTTGTGAAAGGAAGGGACATACTCTTCTTTCCTTTTTCTTTGATTTTGTCCATTTTGTGTCTTAGAGAGAGCTTCACCCAATCACGACAAATAAATAATAATTTCCCAAGTCCAAAGAGATGCCAACTTAGAAAGAAGCCACACGTGATTCACACTTGTGGCTCGTAATTAATCCGCACGCAAAGTACTTCTAACAATTCCAGCTAATCAATTCTCATAAGGTTCTGACCAGAAAAAAAATATTCTTATAAGACAATTTTTTTTATTCGTTGGTCGAGTTCACATAGTTTCATCAATCAATAAGCTCAAATTCGAGATATATTTTAATAGACATGAGGTCTAATGGTTAATCACTTGGTTATATATAAGCAACAGGTTTCTTTCCCTAATTCTGCATCGCACCTCGCCTGAAATCAATCCTCTCTCAAGGCAAAATAGCAAACATCGACAGAATGCTGTCTTTCTCCCTTGGTTTCGCCTTGGCGACATTGACTCGCAACTCCTCTATGATGATTGCAACACCACACACAGCCATTAGAGCCCATTCCAATCAAGAAGCAAACAACTCCTTCCTCTCTTCAAAAGGGTTTCGAGAACCATTCCTTCATTTACCGAGATTTTCTCAAAATAACGTCCGAGGCATTGCACCTTCGCCAAACATGGCCATCAAAGATAAGGACAACTGCAATTGCCGTTACAACGTTTGTGTTGCTGCCAACGCTGCCCCTCACAACATCACGGATATGGCTGGGGAATCACGAGATGGTATTGGAATAATCAACTACCTAGAGAGAAGGAACTTTCTCCTCACTGGTGCAACTGGGTTTGTCGCGAAAGGTAACGGAAACAAGCCGCTTAAAATGTGTTCGTCCTGACAAAATATGACGCTGGTCATGGAAATACTCCCTTTTGATATGATGGGGATTGGTGTTCTTTGAACGCGATAATACAGATATCCACACTAAGCAATCTTCACACTATATAATATTGATTGATAATGAACTCATTCGCTTTCTACCGTTCCAATACCATTGCTTGCGTCCAGAAACTGTAATATAATTCAGCAATGCGTTTAAAAAATCGTTCACAGTTCTCGTTGAGAAGATTTTACGCGTCAACCCCAACGTTGGGAAGATCTTCCTGTTGATCAAGGCAAAAGACGAGCAAGCTGCCATGGACAGAGTCAAAGATGAGGTCGGTGTGCTGTAAGATGATATGTATCGTCTCATCTCTTGAATTTGAGAATCATCATTCGACTTTTCATATTCGGATTCGCATCCTGGCCACGTGCTCTATCTTGCTAATGTTCATGTAGGAAAACTTGCTCTTTTCGAACACCAAAAAATCTTTGCTCGTCTCTATTTTTCCAGATAATAGGGTGTGAGCTGTTCACGTGCCTGCAGCAAAAGTATGGAGACGAATACACAGATTTCATGCTAAGCAAGCTCGTTCCGGTCAAGGGCGACATTCGGGAGTGGAATATGGGAATAGGGGACAATTCGCTTCGCCAAATAACGCAAGAAGTCAATGTCATCATAAACTCAGCTGCCAACACAACTTTGAATGAGAGGTATCTTTTGATTTTCCTATGTTATTAAAGCTTCCATTGTTCGTGTTCTGTAAGATTGTAAGTATTTGTGGGATCTAATTAAGCCCAGATCGACATCTCTTCAACCGAAAGAAAAATCCTAATCTCCAAAAACACATGCAGTTCAGTTAGTTTTCCTTCTGATGTTGCCCTCCTTTCCCATTCCCAGGAATGCTTCAGCTGATGTAGTTCACTCCTTTGCGATATATTGTGTATAGGTACGACACAGCTCTGGTCACGAATACCATCGCGCCCTCCCGGCTTTTAAGCTNGAATTTGAGAATCATCATTCGACTTTTCATATTCGGATTCGCATCCTGGCCACGTTCTAATGTTCATGTAGGAAAACGTGCTCTTTTCGAACACCAAAAAATCTTTGCTCGTCTCTATTTTTCCAGATAATAGGGTGTGAGCTGTTCACGTGCCTGCAGCAAAAGTATGGAGACGAATACACAGATTTCATGCTAAGCAAGCTCGTTCCGGTCAAGGGCGACATTCGGGAGTGGAATATGGGAATAGGGGACAATTCGCTTCGCCAAATAACGCAAGAAGTCGATGTCATCATAAACTCAGCTGCCAACACAACTTTGAATGAGAGGTATCTTTTGATTTTCCTATGTTATTAAAGCTTCCGTTGTTCGTGTTCTGTAAGATTGTAAGTATTTGTGGGATCTAATTAAGCCCAGATCGACATCTCTCCAACCGAAAGAAAAATCCTAATCTCCAAAAACACATGCAGTTCAGTTAGTTTTCCTTCTGATGTTGCCCTCCTTTCCCATTCCCAGGAATGGGGGCACGGACCTCAGGAGTGCCAAAAGTTGGCACGGAGGAACACTTAAGTGCCAAAAGTTACAAACGGTACACTTAAGTGCCAAAATCGGAGCAAAAGGGATCACTTAAGTGCCAAATCTGGCCAAATTGCCACGTGTCCATTTTCCGACGACTTCATTTGCTGACAGAGCATTTTTTTCAAAATAAAAAATTCCACGTGGCAATTTTAATTAAAAAATTGGTCCATGTCAGATTTTAAAGTTCACGTCAGATTTAAAAAAAAATTAAAATCGATTTTATTAAAAAAAAAGGGAGGGGAATTAATAATTATTTAATTAATAATTTTAAAAATCCACGTCAGCGCAAAAACGACGTCGTTTTGCGCTGATTTTTCGTCATTTCAATTTCCGGCGAGCCACGTAGGCAAAAAAATTAATAAAAAAATGCCACATAGGATTTCCGGCAATGTTCTGGCGACCTGGCACTTAAATGATCCATTTTTTTTGAAAAGTGGCACTTAAGTGTACCGTTTGTAAGTTTTGGCACTTAAGTGTCCCTTCGTGCCAACTTTTGGCACTCGTTGTACTTTCCCCCTAGGAATGCTTCAGCTGATGTAGTTCACTCCTTTGCGATATATTGTGTATAGGTACGACACAGCTCTGGTCACGAATACCATTGCGCCCTCCCGGCTTTTAAGCTTCGCCAAGAATTGCAGGAAGCTAAGCCTCTTGTTGCACCTGTCTACGAGTAAGAATCAAGGAACACTTGTTTCGAAATTACATGTGAAGGAGATATAAAACTTACATTTCGGTTGGTTTATTATTGTTATTTATAGCATATGTGAATGGAGAGAGACCGGGAGTGTTAATGGAGAAGGCCTTTGAAATGGGGGAGAGCAGAATGGATTCATCGACTCAAAGCAAGCTGGACGTCCATCACGAAATAAGTTTAGGTTCGGATCTGATTGAAACCCTCCCTCCAAATGAAGTGCCTGAGAAATTGAAGGAGATTGGTTTGGCCAGGTGAACATCTCTTTCCGTATTCTAAACTAAGGTCAAAATAATAGAGATGGGCTTCATCTGATATTTGGAAACCATGAAACTTGTTAGACTCGTTGACACCTAAATTTTATCTATAAATCATGACAATATGTTTATACGTTTTGTTTATCGGTATTCATCCATTTCAAAAAGTTCCACGTGCCAAGATTGAATAAAAATCATGTATGAGTTGTTCAGGGCGAGAATGTATGGGTGGCATAACGTATATGAAATGACAAAGGCGATGGGGGAGATGATGATAAATGCGGAGAGAGGAGGAGTGCCAGTCGTCATCATTCGTCCCAGCGTAATCGAGAGTACCTTTCAAGAACCTTTTCCCGGATGGATTCAAGGAAACAGGTTGCTTTCTCTTTTATTTTTACCATTTTGTCAACAGTAATTATTATTATTATTATTATTATTATTATTATTATTATTATTATTATTATTATTATTATTACTACTACTATGCTAATTAGTATATTTTTTTCTCTTTCATGTAACGTAAAAAAAGAATGCTCGACCCCTTGATCTTGTCCTACGGGAAAGGACGACTCCCTGGTTTCCTAGTTGATCCCAGCACAGTTATGGACGTGGTGAGTGAGTGAGCACATTGATCTGTTTCATTTTAAATTTGTGTCGGGGCTTGTAAATTAGACGGTTTGAGATTTGAACGAATGTGCATCGCTGTTTCTCTTGAACTTATGAAATATGTTCACCTATCAAAGTACCTTTAAGTGTGTGAAATTTTGCAGTACCACTGTCAGCTATTTGAAAAGCCTAAACTGTTAGATGGGGCCCTGATTTAATATTTTAATATTCTAATAGTCCCTCTCATGCACAAGCTGGACTTTCGCCTAAGACTAAGCATGGAAATATAGAAAAATGGAGATAAATAAGAATTTAGAAAGATTTGAACTCGGAACCTCCTGTTATAATATTATGAGAAATTTTGTAAAATCGTTGCCAACTATTTTAAAAACTTAAGTTGTTAAACAAAACTACTAATATTTTGTCATAAGTCTGGGGTGGAAGATGGAAGTTCCATTATACATGACATATGAAGGTGTATTTAGTATTTTACCAACAGAGTTCTTGAGGGGCGGGTGGAAGCAATTTGTTACCCTACTTTTGCAACTTCACGTGACGGATTTCTTCGTCCTGAATTATTGTTTCTCAACAACACTTAGGTACCGGTAGACCTAGTTGTTAATGTGATCATCGCGGCCATGGCAAAGCACGGGACCACTATGAGCCCCGGCATCGACGTGTACCACGTCGCATCATCCACGGTCAATCCGATGACGATGGGCGACATGTTCAATTATTCCCGCAACCATTTCGAGGCTTTCCCCTTGACAGACAACAAGGAAGACGAGATTCAAATTACCAAGATGGAGTATTTCAGCTCAATCGACAGCTTCTCCTCTTACATACAGAAGGACGTCGAGGAGAAAAGTGGATTGAGCAAAGAAATCGGCCTTGATTCGAACCCGAAGCAACGTTCCAGGCTCGAAGCAAGTTGCAAGAGAATGGCAAAGAGTCTAATTCACTTGGCTAAGTTGTACGAGCCCTACATGTTCTACCGTGCAAGGTAATAATCATTAATATATATATATACACACACACAGATAATGCAAAAAAAAAAAAATCGGCGTACTGAATATTACAAAATTTCATTAATGTGTGTTTTGTGTGTTTGAGATATTCGTTAGCAAAATCATATTTTAAAAAAGGGTTAATACCATCAAAAATTTCAAACCGGTTTGCCCACGACAAAAATTACTCTCCATTAATTTTTGTTAAATTTCACCGTCAAATTATTAAGTTAGATGATACATGACAATTAACAGGTGTATCAGTTTCGGGTTTTAACTTTTGTTTATCACATGTTTGCCAATTTGTGGTTATTTATATTATTATAATTTAATGGAAACTAATGGAAGGTAAATTTATTACAAATGTATTGATATAGGGTTTTTCGTGATATTAACTCTGTTTTTTTTGTGCGATATTGGTTAACTAATTAAGACTAACATGGAGAGATTGTGTATATGGACAGGTTCGACAATAGGAATACAAGAAAATTGATGGAGCAAATGTCGGCGGAAGAGGGTAATAGATTTCCAGTGGATTTGATGAGCATAAATTGGGAGAATTACTTTGCAAATGCCCATATTCTAGGCCTAAAGAGGCATGTCATTAAGAAGGCATCCTCCTCCTCTTGGCAAAATTCTGATTGATCACGTAGAACGTGAACAGCAATTCTTGCCGTACAAAAATAATGTTGATGCAATTACAAGGCTGGGAATCCAGAATCACGCGTTGAATTCGGATTTTATGACCCTATTAATGCTAAATAGCATGTTCTTGTTCAACATATAAATTAGATTTGCATCTCTTTTGAACTTATCGATTAATATCTGTCTTTGTTGTTGGGTCAGTTCAGAAGTGATCGCTTCTCGTGTTTAGATTTGTCATATCCATGGAAGTGTGTAAGTCCCGCCATCTATCGATTTGAAAGTAAGAGTAAAGATCTAATAATAGTTTGCCTTGTCGTTTTACTTTTATGTACCATTTGTGTTATGCTAGTTAAGTTATTTTTGTTGAGAAAACTCCTAGTTTTGATGCTAACAAAACATCTTATGAATGATATTTATATCAATCTCTTGAAGGAAAAGGACACAGAATGGCATTGGCTTTAAAGTCTGCTTGTTGCAGAAAAAACATAAGATGTCTAAGAGTCTGACTGTATCAGACGGAAAGACTTATCCAGACCAAGTTTTAAGTCTAACCGTACCAGACCGAATTTTAAGTCTGATAGTACTAGACTGAGATTTTAAGTCTGAACAAACCAGATTGAAAATCTAGGTAGACTCAGAACTTAAGACCATCGGACTTAAGATGAACCTACACGATAAGATCACCAACGGTAGAGTATTTCACTTACCTTATTTATGTTGATTCTATTATACTAATATGATTGACAGGATCAATTAATGAGCAACTTCCAATGAAGACTAGAGTACTTATGGAAGCCCGGATTTTGGTTGTATGGGCGAACAAAATCTAAGGAGATCTTATCTACCCTCAACGGTAAAAAAGACTTGCCTTATAAAGTCTGTCAAAGAAAGGGAAGACTAAACTCTCAAAGAAAGAGCCAACGGTCGAGTGTGGCTTGAAAAGTATTTAAGGGTAGGTTGAGACTTAGGGGTAGAAAAAATGAACATCATTCCAAAGCTGATTCAATTCTTCAATAGTTGTTCATAAAGCGTATTTGAGTGATCTTAGTGTTTTACAAACAAAGAGTGACTTAGTGAGACAAATCATCACCAAGTACAAACACTCGAGAGTGTGTAATCACAGTTGATCATATAGTGAAATACAGCCGATTGGCTGGTCTTCCGAAGAGTGGACGTAGGCTTCTTAAAAGCCGAACCACTATGATCAGTGTTTGCAATCTTCTCTAACTCTCTCTACTTGATTTCAGTTCATTGATCGCGAAAGTTATTTATATTTACGTGAATAATCTCTCTACACCTATTCACCCCCCCTCTAGGTGTTTATACTAGTTATATCAATTGGTATCAAAGCCTCATACTCGAGATCTTGAAGTGTTTGTTACTTCTGAGTTAAAGATCCTCTATGGCTAGTATTCTTGCACCAGGTTTAATCGAGGGGCAGAGCAACACTCGTCCACCATACTTCGACGGCAAGGATTACAATATCTGGAAGAATAAAATGAAGGCTTTTCTCAGGTCAAAAGATCCATTGGAATGGGATGTGGTTGAGAGGGGAATTGAGCCCACTGATAACGCCAGCAAAACGCCAAAGAGTACCGATGGGAAAGAAATAGAACCATCAGCCACTCTCTCTTCAGAAGAGATAACAAAGAGACAAACTATTGATGCAAAGGCTATTTACTCTCTATATTGTGTTTTATCACCTAATGAATATAATCGTATATCTTCTTGTGATACAGCCAAGGAAGTATGGGATAGACTACATGTGACATATGAAGGAACTAATCGTATCAAGGAGACCAAAGTAAACATATTACTTGGTCAATACGAATCTTTTAAGATGAAGCATGGAGAATCCATAGGAGATATGTTCAGTCGTTTTACAGAAATTGTAAACGGATTGGCATATCAAGGACAGCCTGTTCCTGGACCAATGAAGGTCAACAAACTTCTAAGAGGACCGTCAAAAGATTGGAACAATGTGAAGACATCTATCAGAGAAACTCTGCGAATTTCACCTCTAACAGTCAATGAGCTTGTTGGTACTCTGCAGTCCTATGAGGCAGAACAAATGAACGAGGAAGTGGAATCCAGAGGTAAAAAGTCCATTGCTCTTAAGTCTAACACTAATTCTGATGATACAGATTCTGAGGAAGAGCTGGACGACGAGGAACTTACACTGCTGATCAAAAAGGTAAAGAAATTAAACAGAAAAGGCAGGAAGTTCAACAACAGGAAACAAAACAGACAATCTGGACAACGCAGAACTGATGACGAGGATATTATGCCAAAGATGTAATTTGCTTTGAGTGTAAGAAAATGGGACATATTAAACAGAATTGTCCCAAACTCAAAAAGAACAAAGGGAAATTTGAGAAGTACAAGAAGGCTCTCAAAGCTGAAACATGGAGTGACACGGAAGTTGAGGATAGTGAAGACGAATATGGAAACATCTGTCTCATGGCACACTTAGACTTAGACTCTAAAACAGATTCAGGCTTAGACTCAGACAGAGAAATCGAGGTAAATCATTTTGATATTCCTACAGAAGTTTCAGATTATATAAATGAGCTTTGTTCTAATCTAAAATCAACTCTGAAAAGGATCTCCAATTTAAAAAAGGAAAATTAAATGTTGAATCAACAGAACGTTTCTTTGAAAGGAAAAGTGGATGATTTCAAAAAGGAATTTTTGGAAAAAAAGAAAATTCGAGAGTTTCTATTAAATGAGAATGAATCCATTAAAAAGGAACTATTGGAAACAAAGGAAAATCGAAATTCTTTGCAAAAGGAGAATGACTCTTTCAAAAATGAATTCTTAGATATTACCACAAAATTCTCTAAAGGATCAAAAACCCTACAACACATACTTTCCATTCAAATTCCTTATTATGATAAGTCTGGACTTGGTTTTTATAAGGAAAATGATTCCCTAATTGATTTTCCTAAAGTCAAGGAGAGAATAAGACAAAGACCTCCTCGAAAAGCTTATAGAAATCATTTCAAAAATAATTTTGTAAGACCTGTTGGTAGAAACAATCTCAAATGTTCTAACTGTGGAGAAAGAGAACACTTTGAAAACAAATGTCCTAAAGTTTGGAGACCTGTTCAAAAAAATGGATAGAAAAAGCTTATACTACTAACTTCAATGGACCCAAGAAAATTTGGGTACCAAAGAAAAAATGAGTATTTGTAAACATTGTAGGTAAGCTTCAAAAGTAAGAAGAAATGGTATTTGGACAGTGGATGTTCAAGACATATGACAGGATACTCAAAGATGTTAATTGGATTCGAAAGAATCAAGGGAGGAACAGTTTCATTTGGAGGAAACACCAAAGGAAACATTATAGGGCTGGGAACTGTCAAGATCGGTAGCTTAATCATCAATAACGTTTCTCTAATCAAAGGATTAAACTACAATCTTCTAAGCATCAGCCAGTTATGTGATGCCGGTTTCAGAATAAACTTCAAAGAGAACCTATGTTTTGGAACAAGCAATGACTCTTCACAGACTTTTACTGGACGAAGACATGGGAACATTTATCTTCTGGACATAAATGAAGATACTGCAAAATGCCTATTATCAGTCCAAGATGAAGCAGATTTGTGGCATCGCAAACTTGGGCACGTCAGCATGAAACAAATTTCCAAGCTTGCCAACAAAGAGCTTGTTCGTGGCTTGCCTTCACTAAGTTACAAGAAAACAGAGCTTTGCTCTGCATGTACACTGGGAAAACAGGTAAGAAGCTCTTTCAAGTCTATAAAACAAATTTCTACTAATCGTGTGTTACAGCTTCTTCACATGGATTTATTCGGACCAACCAAAACCCAAAGCATTGGAGGTAAGAAGTATTGTCTTGTGATAGTAGATGATTACTCTCGATTTACATGAGTATATTTTCTAGCAAATAAAGGAGATACCTTCTCATATTTCTCAACATTTGCAAAGAGGATCCAAAATGAAAAAGGTTACTCTATTTCAAGTATCAAAACAGATCATGGGGGAGAATTTGAAAATCAAGACTTCTCAAACTTTTGTGACAAAAATGGCATACAGCATACATTTTTATCTCCTTACACTCCAGAACAAAATGGAGTTGTGGAAAGAAAGAATGGGTCTTTGCAGGAAATGGCCAGAACATTGCTTATAGAAAGCAAGGTGGCAACTCGGTTCTGGGCAGAAGCAGTTTCTACTTCTTGCCATATTATTAACAGAGTATTTCTTCGACCAATTCTTGAGAAAACCCCCTATGTGATTTTCAAAGAAAGAAAACCTATTGTTTCCTACTTTCGAATCTTTGGTTGTCTATGCTATATCCTTAAAAATGTTAATCATCAACCTAGTAAGTTTGAAGAAAGATCAGATGAAAGTATTTTTCTAGGTTATTCAAACTCTAGTAAAGCATATAGAGTGTTCAACAAGAACACTCAAACAGTGGAAGAATCCATGAACGTTAAGTTTATGGAAATAGAAGTTTCAAGACAAAGCAGTACAGTAAATGAAGAATCAGAATCAAATGCAGCTCTTGAAAGATCTGGTCTCAACAAAGAAGCAGAATCTTCCCAGGAAATAGTCAAAGAAGCAACTCATGAAGAACGACCAACTCAGCTTGATATTCCTACATCAGCAGAAGATTCTAATAATAATGAAGTTCCAAACAGAAACTGGAAACATAAGTCTAAATCCCCAGCAGCTTGTGATTGGAAACATCAACGAAGGAATTCAAACCAGATCAAGAAACAAAAAGGACACAGGTATTGTTGCATGATCTTTGAAATTGAACCCAAAGGAATTAATGAAGCTCTAGAAAATGAAAGCTGGATAGAAGCAATGCAAGAAGAGCTTCAACAGTTCAAGAGAAATGATGTATGGGAATTGGTATCCAAATCTGTTGACACCCGAATTTTTGCTTATATGTTTAAATGCCCATTTATTTTACATGTAGAAATATAGATAAATTTATAAAAAAAATTCAAAAAAAAAAAAATCCGGATGGGCTAACTTAAAGCCAGCCCATCTTCTACTCGCCCATTTTTTTTTTTGGGCCCAGCCCATCTCCCCATTTCTTTTCCCTGGGCCCAACCCATCTCCCCCTCTCTTTCTCCCTCGGCTCGGCCCATCCTCTTTTCTCCTTCTCCCTCTCCGCACGTGAACAGCAGCATGCAAGAGGGGCAGTAGCAGCACAGTCGATCGACGACGATGTTTCGGTCATTGTCCGGCGCGACGTCACTCGCGTGACGCCAGCAAGGGAAGATTCCCTTGCTGTGTTGTCACATAGCCATAGGCGGAAGGAGAGAAACGGTTATGAGGAGCAGGAGGATTAACGAGGAGAGAGGGCAGCGATTCGGCAAGGGAAAAAGAAGAGAGGCAGCAGCGAAGAAAGAAGGCAGAGAGGAAAGAAGGAAAAAAAAGGAAAAGAAACAAAGAAAAGAAGAGAGGAAGGAAGAAGAGGAGCGAACAAAAGGAAATACGGCCGGCAACCACGACTGACCCGCCGCCAGCAACCCTTCGGCGCCAGAACAGGAGATTCAAATGGAAACAGATAACAGAAGAGAGATCCAAGAAGAGTGAGAGAGAGAAAGTACGCTGGACCGCTCGCACGAGAAAGGAAAGAGGAGCGTTCGTTTGCCGGAGCCCAGCCTGTCGACCGTCCACCATCCCAGCGTCGCATCCGAACCAAGTAGGTTCCATTTCTACTTGTTTCTGTTTTGCTTTGATGAGGAGGCAGGCCGGAGCTCGTGCCGACCGGTTCGCACGAGCCCCAACCCTTGCCCCCCTTTTATCTTGCCCCTGCTTCCTTTTGATGTGATGCTTGAAAACTCCTAGCGAGCGTGAGGCTCGGTCGAGCCGGAGACCTTCGAATCTGGTAGTGCCCATTAGGTGTTCGATGGAATGTCCAAGAGAAGGTCGAGAGAGTAATCCGTGTTTAAGTTTGATCGTTTCATGTTTATGTATACATTTGTTGAAGCCCATCTGATTGTGGTGTTTTTGCCGTGCTTTCATGCGATTTCTTTAAAAGATCGGTTGCCGTTGGTGGTTTGTTTTTGTCTGGATTTTTTCTGTTTTTTCTGCGTTTTGCGATCGCCGGAAGGGTACATTGGAGAAGATGGGCGCCGGTCGTTGGAAGCGGCTGGTGGTTGGGATTGGTTATGTGTTGACGTTAGGACGGCCCCATTAGGGCCGGTGAGGACCCTTGGCGGTGTCTTCGGTGGCGTGGGGAAATGCGTAGGTTTCCGGCGAGCTTTGGGCGGGTGTGCATGAGGAAGAAGAAGACCAGACCAAGATAAAAAAAAAAAAAAAAAACAAGAAAAGGGCCAAAAGTTCAAAGGAGCTGGGCTTTGAGCGGGCCCAGGCTGAAGATTCGGGCCGATTGTTGATGTGGGCTGAAGAATGGTTGAGTTGATTTTTGTAAAAGAGGGAATGGGCTGACTTATTTAATTTTGTTAATGGGCCTTTTTAAAAGAAATTTTCGATCGGGCCGTTCGGCTAGCTCGATCGGTGCTCTGGCCCGGCCCGGTAGGGGCTGGGTCAGTCTAGTAGGGCCGGGTCACCCGACCCGGTCCGAAAAAATAAAAATAAATCAAAAAAAAATTCAAAAAAAATCTTTAAAAAATCTTTAAAAAATTTAGAAAAATCATCAAAAATTAAAAAATGTTTTTCCCTAATTTCCAGAAGCTTATTTTATTTTATTTTTCTTTCTTTTTTCGAATATTCAAAAATTTCAAAAAAAATTATAAAAAATTAAAAAAATTCCAAAAACATTAATAAATGCTTTTTTTTTTAAAATTCAGAAAAGTCAAAAAATATTTTTTAAAATTTTAAAAGCTTGTTTTCTTTAATTTCGAAAAATTCGAAAATATTAAAAATATTAAAAAATTCAAAAAAAATTCAAAAAAATCAGAAAAAAAATTGCAAAAATTCAGAAAACCCTTAAAAAAGGAAAAGGACCAAATTTGAATAAGCCTTTAGGGCTCTACAATAGGTTTTTTTGAATGTGTTGCCATGTCTTTAGTTGACACACAATTAAGTTAGGTACCGAAAGGGTGTTATTCGCATGACTAACGTAACCAAGTCCTCGACCTCAGACTCTCTGGTTGCGTAAAAAAAAACGAGACACGCTCCCATGTCTCGCTTCGTTTCTAGTCCACCTTAATAGGCTAGTAGCGATTCCTTGTTTGTAGTTTTTACAAATATCCCAACGTCGCGTGGGGTATGGGCTTGGGAGAGCTCAAGTTAATTAAGGGCCGTCGGCCTGAAATTAACAATACCCCTAAACCTATTATTATTTTCGAAAATTTAATTTTAGGTCGCAACAGCTTGGCGACTCCACTGGGGACTGGTTCTAAACCTTAGAGGACTTAGGCCTAATTTGCTTGATTGTGTGTTATCTAATGTGTTTATTTGGCAGCGCATTCGAGAAGGTGAGGTAAGTCCACTAACCTCGTGTTAAATGTTGGTGCAGGATTGGAGTAATAAGGGGTGGGGTGTTTGCTAACACTTTGTTTTGTAGGGTGGCGAATGTGAATGAGTATATAGTTAAATTTTTGAAGTGTTGGTTGCTGTATAAATTGTTGTGCATGTCTCCCTTACATGGCACTACACTTTAGCACACACAACCCGCCGCCGGACCTGGGCCGCATAGGATCACTTAGGATGGTGTTGAGATGGATACCACTCCGACTACCACCATGTAGTACAAGTCGCCCATCTCAATTCTGAAATTCTTCTAACGTCGAGAGCTTTCACCCCGGTTGCAACCGCGCATCATGGGTCGACTCTTTGACAAAGCCGGAGTCATGGGAACCTCGACCCAACCGCGACCATGCTGGTTCAGTCCGGTAATCTCGTGGCTTCATTTGAGCCGTCTAGAATAGAAATCAACCCACGTATCATGCGCATGTCTATGTGATTGACTTTAATTTTTATTGGGTGAAGTAAGTCTTCTGAAGCTCTCACACTCGCAATCTATTTACATTTAATTATTTTTTCGACCGGTCCATGAAAATTAGGTTCTTTACGGGTTTTAGGTTTGTACGCGATGGGGGGATCTGAGCTCCGTATCATTTCTGTCCCAAAGAAGGAGCTGCACACCTGGTGGGATAGATTGGACCATGTCAGCCGTGAGTTCGTGCAATCCAACGTGGGATGGTTACTCTCTTTATTAGACATAGAAGTCCATTATGGTGTTGTTCGAGCACTAGCACACGCTTGGTGCCCCGAGACCTCCACGTTCATTTTTGGCGAACATGAGCTTGTCCCCACCTTGGAGGAATTTAGCACTATCATTGGGAAACCTTTAGTGTCGGAATTGATTAGGCCGCCCATCGGAGTAGAGCATGCATCAGTTTTAGCTGATTTCCTTAGGGTCAAAGGAGAAGATGTAAGGAAAGTTTTGAAAGCCAACCGCAATGCTTGCCCATTTTCATTTTTGAATGGACTCCTTCAAAATGCCTCGTCAGTCCAAATGAGGCGGATTTTTGTGTTAGCATTTTTCGGGTTCATGGTTTTTCTTCATAGTAAGAATACTATCGACCCATCTATTGCAAGTGTTGTTCAAGAGGTGTGTATGGGAAAAGGTTTTGTTAATGTTGTTTTGACCGAGACCTTTTTTTCCCTCACTCGTTTTAAAGAAAATGGAAAAGAAGCCTTACATGCTCCTCCTGAACTTTTGCAAATTTGGTTCCTCTCTCACCTCAAGGGATTTGGCAATTTAATGACCATACATGACATCGGTGATCTTAACCATCCTATTTTGAAATTTAAAGAAAAGAAAGAGCATGCACCAGATTATCACCACTTCGATTGGTTAGGCTTCATGAAAAATCCCGACCCTGAAGATTTCCTATGGCACGCTAGGTGGCTCCGGGTTCACGAGGCCCGGCTCACATGTGGAGGCATCGGACCCATTCCTCTGTTAGGAATAACTGGCGCTACCGAGTATTACCCAACTAGGGTTGCTCGGCAATACCAAGTCGTGCAGCAACTTCCATTGACACTGCAAGAAGCCCCACTCAAGACTGATTTCACGAATGGAGATCCCGATCATGAGAACTCCATCATGCTGCTGCAATCGATGTGGGACATGTGTCGTCCCCAATAGAGGGCAAAGAAAAGATATACTATGCTTCGATGGAGTATATCCTCCAACACAAAATTCCTGAAGAATGGCGCCTGAAGATCCCTAATGTACCATCGAAGGCCACTAATTGCGCAGAGATCAAGTTCCTTAAAAGGGAGCTCAAGGAGGCCAAGGAGCGTGCGTCCAAGTCAGCTAGGACTAGTTAGACAGTTGTGAGAGAGTTGTTCCCCCGTTTGTATATAGATCAAGCCAAAAAAAAAATGCAAAAAATGCTTGAGTCTATTTTTGTTTCCTTAGAATGGTGTTTAGGTCAGTTTTATTTTCTTTTTATTTTTCTGTTTTATTGTTCGAGGAGTCTTCTTATTTTCTTTTCCTAGTTCTGATGTCAGGATGTTTTATTCTGATTTCTAGCTACGTTGTTAAGAGACGCTTTTCTTTTATGAAATGAATGAAACGGGGTGATTAGATCATTGTCATGGACCGGCATCATTTTACATCTCGTGCTCATGTGTGTTTACCTATTTATTGACCAGGTACCACCGTCACGGCTTCAAGGCGTTCACCTATCCGTACTCAATCCAAGTCGGCAAAAATGAATGCTGAAGAACAAAATGCTCGGATCACCGTGCTTGATAACAAAATCACCGAGTTGGCTGCACAATTCGCACAATTCGCAGGCGAGATTAAGTCTAGCTTGGTGGTTGCCGCCTCCAATCAAAACACACCTACAACTCCGCAAGCCAATAATGCCAATAGTAGAGGGAAGTTGACTGAAGAAGTGGCGCATCAAACCCCTATGGTGGTGGAATTAGACCCTATCTCGGAAGCCATCTCGGCCCGGATGGAGGAGGAGAATAGCAAGAGGTTTGCTAAACTGGAGGAGAAGCTTAGGGCCTTGCAAGGGTACGAAGCTAGCATGGTTGATGATTTATCCCAATACACCAAGATGGACTTCCCGGACAAATTCAAAATCCCGGAGTTCACTAAATATGATGGCACTGAGAATCCTAGAATCCACTTGAAGTACTATTTGAATAGGATGGGACGTTATGCTCAAAATGTCCCTTTGTTGATTCGCACCTTTCAAGAGAGTTTAACTGGAATGGCACTACAATGGTACATTTTGCTCGAGCCTGAGAAATTGGAGAAGTGGGAAGAAGTAGCGGAAGCATTCGTAATGCAATACAAGTATAACATTGAGATAGCTTCGACGCGAAGCATATTGGCGCGCACGGAAAAGAAGAGAAATGAATCCTTTAGAGCTTTCGCTCAAAGGTGGCGTACCTTGGCCGCACAAGTCCGACCCCCACTTGATGTCAAGGAGATGGTTGAGCTGTTCATTAATACCCTTCCTATTGACTTTTATAACAGGATGATCGGATTAGATTGTGAAAACTTCTTGCGCTTGGTCGCCGTGGGTGAAAGAATTGAGGGAGCCATACATGGTGGCCGTATAACTAAGGGATCAAGTCGAAAGTTTACCAATAGGAAGGAGAAAGAAGCTGAGGTAGCTTATGTACAAGCCCCAGTCCCGCCAAAGCCGTTTGCAAGTGCACAAGGTTCTTCTGCACCACGTGAGAGATATCAGAATTATGAGCCAAGCAAGCGGACTCCAAGGCAGTTTACTCCTTTGCCTAGGCTGCTATCTAAGTTGTTGCCCATGCTACTTGAAAGGAGATTGGTGGCTAAAGAAATCCCCCGTGACAATCCTCCTAAGTTTTTCCAGTTTGACTTAGCGAAATCATGCGAGTACCATATGGGAGAGAAATGACATGATGTAGACAATTGCATGACGCTGAAAAACAAAGTGCAGAACTTACTTGACAAGGGGGTTTTATCATTTAGAGAACAACCCAATGTTCAATGAAACCCTTTGCCTACTCATGCTGAAGATGTAAATGTACTATTTGGTGAAGAGGACTGGAAGGGTCAGAAAGGAGAAACTGGTGTACACGATTCATACGACGCTACGAAGCATCCTTTTGGAGAGGATGTTGTGGCTATGATCACACCATTTGTTATTAACTTATTTGCCAAAAGGGACCAATGGGATTATGACAAGAGTCAAATCGAACACGTGGTCATCGATTTGGCGACAGAGGAGTTCGCAAGTTTAGACGTAGAAAGAGATGAATTGCAACCTGTGGTGATCAAGCTACCACCCCTTGACCAAGAGGAGAGTCTGAAGAAACCCATGGCCAATTTCAGTACTAAAGCCGCTCCATGGGACTATGAGACTAAAGAAGTGGATGCTGTCACCTGATCGGGTCGTTGTTACGCGCCTGCTGAAGCTGTCGAGAAGAAAGCCGTTACTGATGAAGAGGCCAAGTAGTTTTTGGCTACGATCAAGAATAGTGAGTTCGACGTGATAGAGCAGTTGAGGAAAATGCCGGCTCAAATATCACTTTTAGAGCTGTTTAAAACTTCTGAAAAACATAAGAATGCACTGTTGAGGGTTTTAAATGAAGTTCATGTGCCCGAAGATATTGGTGACAAACAGTTGGAGGAATTCGTTGGATCCATTCTGTTGGTGGACCAAATCTCGTTTTCGGAGGAGGATCTTCCTAAGGAAGGCACTAACCACAACAAAGCTTTACTCATCTCGGCTGAGTGTCGTGATATGATTGTGCCCCGCATACTGCTCGATAACGGATCCGCTTTGAATATCTGTCCACTGGCTACCCTTCATCGCCTCGGGGTGAGTGAGGAGGAAATCACTGCATCTCAATCCACCGTTCGAGCTTTTGATGGTGTAAGGAAGCAGTCAATAGGGGAGATCGAACTTAAGTTATTGATTGGTCCGGCTCCATTCACGTTAAAATTTCAAGTACTCGACATCCCTAGTGCTTTCAATCTCCTTTTGGGTTGACCTTGGATCCATGCTGCTGTAGATGTGCCTTCCACTTTGCATCAAATGGTTTGATTCATTTCAAAGAAGAAGTTAGTAACTGTTCGTTGTGAAACAGATTTCAAGATATTCCAAGATACAGCCATCCCGTACGTAAAGCCTGAAGTGAATGAAGAGTCTAGCTACCAAACTCTTGACCTAGTATCAATGGTGCATGTGCCCACTGGGTCTATTATGAGATGTCCTGAGTTCTCCACCTCGTCTATCATGTCAAGCAAAGTTTTACTGGAATATGGTCACGTCCTAGGGGCAGGGTTAGGGATGTATGCACAAGGCATTGTAAAGCCTATCGAGATACTGGGAAATCAAAAGAAAACTGGTTTAGGCTACCAGGAAGCTTCTAAGTATAAGAAATGAAGTGGAGAGCTAGTAGCTTCAAGTTCAAGAGGAGGAGGTAGAGGCCAAGTTGGTCGTGGAAACCAAGGTTACCTTGGAGGATTCAGAAGCCGAAGTGCTTTTAATAGCCACGTGAGTCAAGCTAGCTATCAAAGCCGAACTATTCCAACGTGGAATCAACAGGGATTACTCCCTCCTTCGTTGGAGGAACTCCGTCTTCGTTTTGAAAGGACATTTGTCAAGTCGCCCAAGCTATTGCAAGAGGAGGAAGGGGCCATCTTGAACATAGCTGACTTGTTCTATCCTGACTTTGTATGCGCCACTACTGAGGATGAAGAGGCGGGCCCTTCCATGACTCCCTTCCAACTATCGGAGTAGGGATGCTGATCGACCGTTTTATTTAGTCTTTTTTTTTATGTCATTTCCTTTATGTTCTCCCTTGCATGGGATGAGCCGTTTCGCTACTTTTGTTGTTTCCTTTATGTAATCAAGATCTTGGATTATGAGCCGTGATCCGAGATTATAAATATTGTAAAACGGCCTTATCATGTGAATACAAATGCATGCATGTTTTATTAAGGACGCGAGGAAGTGCTAAACTAGTCCTATGATGACGCTTTGAGGCCTGGACCTCCTCACGACTCCTAGTTTTCAAAATTTGCCAAATAAAAAAAAGAAAAAAAAGGGGGTCCGAGGATATGAGGACGACTTCCTAGTTCAAACATTTTTCTCAAGTGATCAATTTGAAAAGACTTTTTAAGAAAAATGCATCATGCATAACCCTCATTGAATAATCCTACTAACCCTCTCATTTGCATCTCAGGCATGTCATTCAGCATGATCATGATAGGTACATATGTGACTCGGATTTGTACGACGAGGATTCTTGTGAGTCTGAACATGATGATGGTGATATTCAAAGAAACATGGAGAGAGAGAGTGGATTCGTCATGAAGAATCTAAGCCTTTGACGGTTGAACAAACGATCACTGTGAATTTGGGAGATGCGGAAAATGTCAAAGAAACTCAGATTGGGGCTAATTTGTCCGAGAACGAGGCAAAGAAGATGATTGAGCTACTAAAAGAATATCAAGACGTGTTCGCATGGTCATACGCGGATATGCCAGGGTTAGATCCACAAATTGTAGAGCATGCTTTACCGAAAAATCCAAATGTCGCACCTAAAAAGCAAAAGCTACGAAGAACAAAACCTGAACTTTCCAAGAAGATTGAAGAGGAGGTCATGAAGCTGTTGAAGGTGGGTTTCATCGAAGTATCTCACTATCCTGATTGGATTGCTAATATAGTACCAGTCATGAAAAAAGATGGACGGGTCAGGGTCTGCATAGATTACTGTGACTTAAATCGAGCAAGTCCAAAGGATGATTTTCCTTTGCCTCACATTGATGTTTTGGTCGATAGCACTACAGGTTTCGAATTATTCTCTTTCATGGATGGGTTTTCTGGCTACAATCAAATCAAGATGAAAGAAGAAGATAAAAGCAAAACATCGTTCATCACACCTTGGGGAACCTTTTGTTACAAGGTGATGCCATTCGACTTAAAGAATGCGGGAGCCACATATCAAAGGGTGATGGTCACCTTATTCCATGACATGATGCATAAAGAAATAGAAGTATATGTCGATGACATGATTGCTAAATCGAAGCGTCGACAAGACCACTTTGAAGTCCTGAAGAAGTTATTTGATCGACTTCGGAAGTTTAAGCTGAGACTTAACCCCTCAAAATGCATATATGGGGCAAAATCTGGGAAGCTATTGGGTTTCATGGTCAGTAGCCGGGTTGAGATTGACCCGTCAAAAGTTAAGGCTATTTGTGACCTTAAAGCTCCTTCTATTGTCAAGGAAGTTTGAAGCCTCTTGGGAAGATTGAATTACGTTGCCAGGTTCATTTCTCAGCTGTCAGAGACAGCCAAACCTTTTTTCAAGCTCTTGAAGAAAAATGCTAAAATCGAATGGGATGCTGAATGTCAGAAGGCCTTTGAAGAGATTAAGCATTATCTGTCACATCCTCCAGTACTAGTGCCACCGGTACCGGGGATGCCATTAACTCTCTACCTGACCATCCATGAAGAATCACTTGGGGCCGTCCTTGTGCAAAAAAGGCCGAGCGATCAAAGGGAGTGTGCCATATATTATCTCAGCAAGAAGTTCGCTGTCTCCAAGATGAACTACTCAAAAGTAGAGAAAACATGTGTGGCATTAGTTTGGGTGTTGCATCGGCTACGCCAGTATACTCCTTATTATCAAATTCACCTGGTAACTGAAAATGACCCAATCAAGTATTTGCTTGAGAAGCCAGCATTGGTTGGAAAGATGGCTAAATGGCAAGTCCTCATTTCTGAATTTGACATACAAAGTGTGGTACAAAAGTTAGTAAAAGGAAGAGCTATAGCTGATATGTTGGCGAGAAGTTCAAAAGACACGGAATCCTGTGATACAACACATGGTTTCGATGAACGCATCTTGGCAATCTCGAATGACAAATGGGTCATGTATTTTGACGGTGTCGTCAATTTATCTGGATCAGGAACTAGGGCAATCCTGATCTCCCCTGCCGGTCAACAATATCCTGTGGCGGCCAAACTGGTCTTCCCTTGTACAAACAATGTCTCGGAGTATGAAGCATGTATCCTAGGGTTACAATTGGCCATTGACATGAAAGTCAAAAAATTACAAGTGTATGAAGATTCTGCACTCATTATTCTGCAAACTGAAGGCTTGTGGCGAACTCGTGATCCAAAGTTGGTCCCATACCATGAGTTTCTAGAAGAGTTAATAGAAGAATTTGATGAAATAGCCTTCAAATATTTGCCTAGATCCCAGAATCAGTTTGCCGACGCATTGGCCACATTGTCATCAATGTTGAACATAATGGAAGGATTAGACATCGAGCCATTGAAAATTGAGGTTTCTAAACGCCCGGCTTATTGTATGACAGTTGAAGATGAGCCAGATCGAAATCCATGGTACTTTGATATCTTAAACTATCTCCAGCACGGGAGATTCCCCCAAGGGTGTGAAGAGGTTGATAAGAAACACCTCAGGAAGTTGGCATCAAAATTCTTTGTCTCCGGGGGCATGCTTTACAAGAGGTCACACAATTCAATCTTGTTGAAATGTGTCGATGCCAAGGAAGCCAGTCAACTGATGCAAGAAATACACAAAGGAGAATGCGGACCACACATGAATGGCCATCTTTTAGCAAGGAAGATCGTGAGGCTCGGATATTATTTGCTAATGATGGAAACCGATTGCATTAAACATGTTCGCTACTGTCATCAGTGTCAGATATATGGAGATAAAATTAATGCCCCGCCGAATGAATTGCATCTAATGACTCGGCCATGGCCTTTCTCTATGTGGGGAATCAACGTAATCGGGCCGATCAATCCTAAAGCTTCTAATGGACATCGCTTCATTCTTGTGGCTATCGACTACTTCACTAAGTGGATTGAAGCAAGCTCATATACTAATGTCACCGCAAGGAATGTGGCCAAGTTTATTCGGCGTGATATCATTGCACGTTATAGTGTGCCTGAAGCCATCATTACAGATAATGGTTCTAATTTGAATAACAAGATTATTGATGAGTTGCTGCATGAATTTCGGATTCGTCACTTGAATTCATCACCTTATCGACCGCAGATGAATGGTGCTGTAGAGGCGGCTAACAAGAACATAAAGAAGATTTTGTCCAAAATAGTGGATAACTATCGTGACTGGCATGAGCGGTTGCCATATGCGTTAATGGCATACCGAACTTCGATACGAACTTCAACTGGGGCAACACCGTTCTCTCTAGTGTATGGTATGGAGGCCATCTTACCAGTAGAGGTGGAAATCCCTTCGTTGAGAATTCTCTCACAAAGTAAACTCTCTGAAGCTGAGTGGGTGCAGTAAAGATATGAACAACTGAACATGATTGATGAGAAGAGACTCACTGCACTATGTCATGGTCAGTGCTATCAGAAGCAGGTTGCGAAAGCTTTTAATCGCAAAGTTCGACCTAGATGCTTCCAAGAAGGCGACCTCGTGCTGAGGAAAGTTTTATCTATCATACCAGATCCGCGTGGAAAGTTCACCCCGAACTATGAAGGACTATATGTCATCAAGAAGATATTGCCTGGGGGCGCGTTAGTTTTGATAGAGATGGATGGCCAAGAACTGCCAAAGGCTGTAAATGCTGACTCAGTAAAGAAGTATTTTCCATGAATGAAACCAGGAGGCCTTAGAGCCCTTTTCGATACAATCCGAGTCACTTAGATCAGGCATTGTTCATAACATGCATATCACGCATATCACGCATTTCATGCATACTTGTGTATATGTTTTTGATTCGCAGGACCCTGATAATTTTCAAGAGGAGTTGATGGCCACACTACTTTTTTCGAGGTAATCGTTAAATGTCTAATTGGCGGCACCATAAAAAAAAAGAAGAAGAAGAAGAAGAAGAAGAAGAAGAAAGCCTCAAATTGGTAGGTTGCTCATTTTGAATCAAAATTCCTCATGGAGATTAATATACTCAGATGATCTCGACCAAATGAAATTCAGATATTAATCATGCCAAGCAAGAATTGTTTAGGATGATGAAAGGCAATCCATTTCCAAACACATCCTTCAAACATTAAGAATTGAGCGAAAAAAGAAAACCTATGTCGTTTAAGGACAAAGGAATCATTCGCAATTGGTACACAGACCAAAATGAAAAGAGGCATTTCTCTTCTCTATCTTAAACACCACAGGTGACCATAGTCAACCCCTTTGAGCCTTAAATGTGAAGAAGTCAAAAATACCCCTGTCAAGAATCACCCCACAATGGGGGAAATTTAGAGGTTTTTGTTGATATCACATGGTGAAAAGATGAGGAAGATTTCTTTGCTTTCACTTGCATTAATCTTTTTGTGGTAATTTCAGGTGAATTCTTATGAAGCTTGAAATATCCCAAGGTGAAGAAGAGCATTCATTTCTCTACCCAAACACTGATACCCATTGTTAAACCAAGTTAAGCCTGATTGTTCATTTCTGAAACCCGAGTGGTGATTATCTCCCCATATTGGGGCAAGGCACATGATTAATCAACACAATTGGCATTTATGTGAAAATGTGAAAAGCATCTTGAAAGTCCTAAAAGCTCAAGAAGTTCAAAAGGGCAAAAGTCCAATGAAAATTAAGGGGCATTAAAAAGCAGTGTGCCTGGTAAAAGCAATGCCAATGCCCGTAAAATAAAAAAAAAAGTTGTCAAGTTCAAAATGCTTGCATTGAAAAACATCATTGTAAATGCAAAAAAAAAAAAAAATTGAGAAGGAAAAAGCTCTTATTTACTTAGTCAAAGGACTTTCGAGACAAATCAGATTTCAAAAGTCAAGTGCTTTCAAAAAGATTGAGTGATATGATCATGATGCCATGACAATCACCAACTTTCAAATCTCTTTTTGTGAAAAATTCTGAGCCTTTCAAGCCATAACCAAACCGACATCACAACCCTTCTCGAAGTCTCTTCAGATTAGGATGATTCAAGTGAGAATAAGGATTTTCCAAAGAAACTACCACTCGAAGAAGTGGGGGCAAGGTTGCCTTACCTCATCTTAAGGTTACTTGACTTGTAAACCTGGTGAAGATGTTGGCAAATAATTATTTCGTTTCATGACCAATGATGCTTATCCATTGCTAAAACCATGACCAAACCCGCATTACGGTCCTTCTGAAAGACCTTTTGGATTGGTCAAGATGTACTTATTGCGAATGATTCTCAGATCCTTCGACACTGGAAATGTGAGGTAGATTGAGTGATCAAATTACTTCCTGTGTGAATGGATGGGATCAGATAGCCCCTTCTTGAGAGCATTTGATAAGCCCTTTCTAACTAAGGAGCTCTTACTTGGCATGCTTAATAAACCTCTTTCATGAGTAGGATCATTTTGACATGATTTTTTCTCCTAAAGGGATTTGATGATTAATGATACCTTTCAAACTTGATGACAATTTTGTAGTACATGTTACCAAAAAAAAATAAAAATAAAAATAAAAAATAAAATCAAAAGATCAAATGTTTTCAATTTGATCGGACTTAGCTTGATTCGCTTATGCAATTAATGTTACAATATTGCCAGCGCATCTTTATGATATTGTCTCTAATGACATTTGCTCAAGCTGAATTTGACAGGTTCACTCAGCGAAACCATGCAATTTTCAAAGGGTTCGTGGGTTCTCCTCAAACCACATGGTTCTTGGTTAACCAGAAAACCATGCAATTTCTAAAACGGTTCGTGGGTCTATCCTTAAACCACAATGGTTCGTGGGTCTATCCTTAAACCACAAGGTTTGTGGGCTTATCCTTAAGCCACAATGGTTCGTGGGTTTATCCTTAAATCACAACGATTCGTGGGTCTATCCTTAAACCACAATGGTTCGTGGGCCTATCCTTAAACCACATGGTTCGTGGGTCTATCCTTAAACCACAATATTCGTGGGTCTATCCTTAAACCACAATGGTTCGTGGGCCTATCCTTAAACCACATGGTTCGTGGGTCTATCCTTAAACCACAATAGTTCGTGAGTCTATCCTTAAACCACAAGGTTCGTGGGCTTATCCTTAAGCCACAATGGTTCGTGAGTCTATCCTTAAACCATAATGGTTCGTGGGTTTATCCTTAAACCACAAGGGTTCGTGGGTCTATCTTTAAACCACAAGGTTCGTGGGCTTATCCTTAAACCACAATGGTTCGTGGGTCTATCCTTAAACCATAAGGTTTGTGGACTTATCCTCAAAACCACACGGTTTATGGGTCTCCCTTAAACCATGCATTCCTTGTCGAAACTCGTTCGCACAAGTTGAGACCTCAAAAAAAAAAAAAAAGATAATAATAAAAATAAATTAATTAATTAATTAAAAAATTAATTAATTAATTAATTAAAATTAAAAAATTGAAAAATGAAAAAATGATGAAAAATGAAAAAGATGAATGGAATAAATTAACGCTTTCATGGGTTGTCGATAAAAATCGGGTGTCACAAAGTATTTGAAATGAACCTCTTCGAGCTCCCTTTCAAAGAGGGGCAGCTGTTGACACCCGAATTTTTGTTTATATTTTTAAATGCCCATTTATTTTGCATGTAGAAATATAGATTAATTTATAAAAAAAAAATTCAAAAAAAAAAATCCGGATGGGCTGACTTAAAGCCAGCCCATCCTCTACTCGCCCATTTCTTTTTTTTGGGCCCAGCCCATCTCTCCATTTCTTTTCCCTGGGCCCAGCCCATCTCCCCCTCTCTTTCTCCCTCGGCTCGGCCCGGCCCATCCTCTTTTCTCCTTCTCCCTCTCCGCACGTGAACAGCAGCATGCAAGAGGGGCAGCAGCAGCACAGTCGATCGACGACGACGTTTCAGCCATCGTCCGGCGCGACGTCACTCGCGTGACGCCAGCAAGGGAAGATTCCCTTGCTGTGCTGTCACGCAGCCATAGGGGGAAGGAGAGAAACGGTTATGAGGAGCAGGAAGATCAACGAGGAGAGA
The DNA here is from genome assembly GCA_014858505.1 of Corymbia citriodora subsp. variegata. Taxonomy (NCBI): domain Eukaryota; kingdom Viridiplantae; phylum Streptophyta; class Magnoliopsida; order Myrtales; family Myrtaceae; genus Corymbia; species Corymbia citriodora. The sequence continues at coordinate 12,639,590 of CM026414.1, forward strand.
GGGCAGCGATTCGGCGAGGGAAAAAGAAGAGAGGCAGCAGCGAAGAAAGAAGGTAGAGAGGAAAGAAGGAAAAAAAAGGAAAAGAAACAAAGAAAAGAAGAGAGGAAGGAAGAATAGGAGCGAACGAAAGGAAATACGGCCGGCAGCCACGACTGACCCACCGCCAGCAACCCTTCGGCGCCGGAACAGGAGATTCAAAGGGAAACAGATGACAGAAGAGAGATCCGAGAAGAGTGAGAGATAGAAAGTACGCCGGACCGCTCGCACGAGAAAGGAAAGAGGAGCGTTCGTTTGCCGGAGCCCAGCCCGTCGACCGTCCGCCATCCAAGCGTCGCATCCGAACCAAGTAGGTTCCATTTCTACTTGTTTCTGTTTTGCTTTGACAAGGAGGCGGGCCGGAGCTCGTGCCGACCGGTTCGCACGAGCCCCGACCCTTGCCCCCCTTTTATCTTGCCCCTGCTTTCTTTTGATGTGATGCTTGAAAACCCCTAGCGAGCGTGAGGCTCGGTCGAGCCGGAGACCCCCGAATCTGGTAGTGCCCATTAGGTGTTCGATGGAATGTCCAAGAGAAGGCCGAGAGAGTAATCCGTGTTTAAGTTTGATCGTTTCATGTTTATGTATACATTTGTTGAAGCCCATCTGATTGTGGTGTTTTTGCCGTGCTTTCATGCGATTTCTTTAAAAGATCGGTCGTCGTTGGTGGTTTGTTTTTGTCTGGATTTTTTCTGTTTTTTTTGGGTTTTGCAGTCACCGGAAGGGTACATTGGAGAAGATGGGTGCCGGTCGTTGGAAGCGGCTAGTGGTTGGGATTGGTTATGTGTTGACGTTAGGATGGCCCCATTAGGGCCGGTGAGGACCCTCGGTGGTGTCTTCAGCGGTGCGGGGAAATGCGTAGGTTTCCGGCGAGCTTCGGGCGGGTGTGCATGAGGAAGAAGAAGACCAGACCAAGATAAAAAAAAAAAAAAAAAGAAAAGAAAAGAAAAGGGCCAAAAGTTCAAAGGAGCTAGGCTTCGAGTGGGCCCAAGCTGAAGATTCGGGCCGATTGTTGATGTGGGCTGAAGAATGGTTGGGTTGATTTTTGTAAAAGGGGGAATGGGCTGACTTATTTAATTTTGTTAATGGGCCTTTTTAAAAGAAATTTTCGACCGGGCTGTTCGGCCAGCCAGGTCGCAGCTCTGGCCCGGCCCGGTAGGGGCCGGGTCGATCTAGTAGGGTCGGGTCACCCGACCCGGTCCGAAAAAAAAAATTCAAAAAAAAATATTTAAAAAATCTTTAAAAAATTTCGAAAATTTATCAAAAATTAAAAAAAAATTCCCCTAATTTCCAGAAGCTTATTTTATTTTATTTTTCTTTTTTTTCGAATATTCAAAAATTTAAAAAAAATTAAAAAATATTAAAAAACTTCCAAAAACATTAATAAATGTTTTTTTAAATTCAGAAAAGTCAAAAAATATTTTTTAAAATTTTAAAAGCTTGGTTTCTTTAATTTCGGAGAATTTGAAAATATTAAAAATATTAAAAAATTCAAAAAAATTCAAAAAATTCAGAAAAATTCAAAACAAATTCAGAAAAATCAGAAAAAAAATGCAAACATTCAGAAAACCCTTAAAAAAGGAAAAGGACCAAATTTGAATAAGCCTTTAGGGCTCTACAATAGGTTTTTTTTAAATGTGTTGCCATGTCTTTAGTTGACACACAATTAAGTTAGGTACCAAAAGGGCGTTAGTCGCATGACTAACGTAACCAAGTCCCCGACCTCAGACTCTCTAGTTGCGTAAAAAAAAATGAGACACGCTCCCATGTCTCGCTTGGTTTCTAGTCGATCTTAATAGGCTAGTGGCAACTCATTATTTGTAGTTTTTACAAATATCCCAACGTCACGCGGGGTATGGGCTTGGGAGAGCTCAAGTTAATTAAGGGCCGTCGGCCCGAAATTAACAATACCCCTAAACCTATTATTATTTTCGAAAATTTAATTTTAGGTCACGACAAAACCAAAAGGACGAACTATCATTAGAACTAAATGGATTTTTAGAAACAAAGTCAATGAACTTGGAAAAGTCACCAGAAACAAGGCAAGGCTCGTGGCAAAAGGTTATTCTCAATCTGAAGGAATAGACTATGATGAAACCTATGCCCCAGTTGCAAGACTATAAGCAATCAGACTATTGTTTACTTATGCTTGCTATCAAAATTTCAAGTTATATTAGATGGATGTGAAGAGTGCTTTTCTGAATGGGTTTATCAAAGAAGAAGTGTTTGTAGAACAGCCTCCTGGATTCGAGGAACCAAGAAAGCCAGACCATGTATACAAATTAAAAAAGGCACTTTACGGTCTGAAACAGGCTCCTCGAGCTTGGTATGAACGATTGAGCAAGTTTCTACTAAATAATAAATTCAGGAAAGGTATGGTAGATACAACCTTGTTTATCAAGAAGGAAGGTAAAGATATACTGCTGGTACAAATTTATGTAGATGATATAATTTTTGATTCATCTAATGAGCACTTGTGCAAGATCTTCTCAAAGTCTATGCAAGAAGAATTTGAAATGAGCATGATGGGAGAACTGACATTCTTCCTAGGACTTCAAGTCAATCAAACGAAACGTGGAACTTTTATCAATCAAGAGAAGTATGCCAAAGACGTGATTAAAAAATTTGGAATGGAAAACAGCAAGAGGACTGAAACTCCAATGGCAACCTCCATCAAACTAGATCAGGATGAAAAGGGGAAGAAGGTTGATCAGAAGAATTATAGAAGCATGATTGGTTCTCTTCTCTACCTTACTGCATCTAGACCAAATATTCTATTTAGTGTTTGTCTTTGTGCAAGGTTTCAAGTGGATCCTAGAGAATCACATCTTTCTGCTGTTAAACGTATAATTAAGTATATAGCCATTTATCCAAACTTGGGGCTATGGTATCCAAAAGAAACAGATTTTACTCTTCTCGAGTACTCAGATGCAGATTTAGCAGGATGCAAAATAGACAGAAAGAGTACTTCAGGAACATGCCAACTTCTAGGAAAAATGCTAGTTTCATGGTTCTCCAAAAAGCATAATACTGTGGCTCTATCGACAGCAGAAGCAGAATATGTAGCACTTGGAAACTGTTGTTAATAGATTCTATGGATGAGATAGCAACTAAGAGACTATGGAATAGAAGAGTCATGCACATAAATAAGATGTGATAATACGAGTGCCATAAACCTCACAAAGAATCCAATTTTACATTTCAGGGTAAAACACATTGAGATCAAACATCACTTTATTAGGGACCATGTGCAAAATGGAGATATATATGTGGAATTCATTGATTCTAAGAATCAATTAGCAGATATCTTCACAAAGCCGCTAGACAAAGGTACATTCGATTCAATATGTGGGAATTTAAATATTATTAACCCTTTCTTATAAATTCTATGAGAACAGTACAAAGTCTGACAGAAGCAATCGTCTGGGCATATCACTCTTAGAAGAAGAAGATTGAAAAAGGAAATAATGGTATTTTAGGATGTGTGTTATTTCCTTATTGAAATCTGGTAAATTTTTAGTAAGTGTTTGATTTGCATATTTTATGGCATTTGTCTATGATGATTGAATATTCTAGTTAAATTTAGAATAACTGCCATTTTAATAAGTCTTGGGTCGCGACTGTTCACTTGTTCTCCTAACAAGGGTATAAAAACATCCAAATGTCGGGTCCTTTCTTCACAACTTTCCAAAACGGCTTACAAACCCTAACAGAGAAAAACTCTTTCAAAAACATTCTTCGCCAAAACCAACTTTCTCCGAACATGGCCTCGAGATCCTCCATATCCAGATCAAGATCTCTATCTCCTAGAAGAAGATCAAATAGGATTGCCGGGAGAGGAGGAAGGGGAATCGAAGGAGGGCAAACGCATTTCGACCTAACACAGACTTCCGAAGATACTCAAGGACAATCTCCAATAGTTTCTCCTCAAAGAAATCAAGATGATAATGAGGAATCTCCAAGAACTCTCCGCTCACCATTTGAAGGAAGGAATGTCTCACGTAGAGGTACGTCTGGATTAACTCTACCGACACCCACTGAAAGTCCTCATGTAATTATGAGGAGATATGAGAAGTTAGTTCGGAGAAATGTTAGGGAAGATGTCAAACTGTTTTTCTTGAGAGAGAATGGGTATGCGAATGAACTCCATCTCATTCAAGTAGTACAGGCTACAGAATCATCATCTACTCGTAGAGAACGAGTTAGTGATACAAGGAGAAGCAAAGCTAAGGTGAAGGAAGATGATGAGAAGATCTATAGAAATTTTGAAGTGAGAATGGGAATAGCTGCTGTGGTCCAGAACACAATTAGGAAATTATTTCAATCCAAAAAGCATAAGACTTTCTTTAACAAACTGTTGGATCGAGGAGTCATGAACTATAGAATTGTAGATTTTGATTATTTGGATGCTGCTGACGTGAATCTGCGAGAATGCTCTGAAAAATTGCAGATAGACCAATTCTGCACTGATTCTACTGCTGTTTATCCTGAATTAACAGCATATTTCTACTCGAATTTGACATTTCTATCTCCAGACAGAATGCAATTCAATGTGAATGACAGGTTTTATGATGTTAGCTCAGATACTCTTGTTGACATTATAAAAGTTGAGAGAGGAGCATTCAGGCCAATAGACGTCCCTTATGAAACAGTGTGTAAGATTCTCACAAAGTCTGTAAGGGCCACTATAACTTATCCTCTTCTAACTTCTGCAAGAGCTATTTTGCACAAAATCATTATCAGCTGCATTCGTCCAAAAGCCTCATCAAAGACTGATGTATCCAAATCTGAGGCCAAATTGATGTGGGCTATTAAAAGAGGAGTACTGTTCTCACTACCTCACACAATAATATTGCATATGTATCGAACAGTGTCAAAAGACAAAGGACAGCTACCCTATGGAGCTTTAGTGACAAGGATCTTTGATCATCTTAAGATAGACATACCCAGAAAATTCAGTACCAAAACTCTTCCCACAATGATCATTGATATGAAAATGATCAATAAGACGAGACTGAAGGATGTTGCTGAGACTTGGAGACGAAAAGAAAAGGAATTGGCTAGAGCAGAGACAGCAAAACGAAAAGGCAAAGAATCAGTTACTACTGAGCCAAGTTCCAAAAGGAGAAGACAACTCCTACTGGTAGATGAAGAAGATGAAGAAGATGAAGAAGAAAGCATATCCGCAATTTTGGCAAATATGCGTCAAAATTCTCAGAGAACGTCTGAACCAGAAGCAGAAAGACATGAAGAAAACATTCTCAACACAGAACATGAGAAGAATGATGCATATGAATCAATGGATGATCCAGAAGAAGAAGAGGAAGCAGAAGCAGAAGAAGAAGAAGGAAATGAGGACAGGGAAAAAGAGGGGCAACAAGGACAGAATGAAGCATCAACTCAGGGGGAGCATCATTATGAAAATATTGTAGTGCCAGTTCTTGCAGCTTCATCTGGAAATGCTGATTATCAGAAGATCTTAGGACTTTTAACAGAGATAAGGAATTGGCAGATAGAAATGGAAACCTCCTTCAATAACAAATTGGAGACTCTTGAGAAGATAGTTAATCAATGTATTGACAGGATTGAGAAGTCTGCATCAGATATGGAGGATTTCACCCTTGTTCGGACCCCAAATAAGAAAACCTCTTAAAAACATCTTTTTGAAATTGACAAAAAGGGGGAGTAGATATGGCTTTTGATTTTTGATTGCTTTCACTTTTAGATTTTTGTCGGATTTATCATTGTGTTGATGCATGACAGTTGGATTTATCATTGTGTTGATGCATGACAGTTAGCTTTATCATTATATTGATGCATGATACTGTGATTATGAATGACTAATGATATTTTCTTATAGGCTGATTACACAGTACTGATAAAGTCTAAATCATGTTGAGCTGTAATATGAAATTATGTTGCTGCTGTGTTGTCTATACAGGGTTGATATGAGCTATACTTATAAGTTGAGCAGAATAATTGGAAACATGCTCTATTTAACCATATATTGCAGGGACATTAAGCCATATGTATAAAATGTTTTGTCACCATCAAAAAGGGGGAGATTGTTGAGAAAACTCCTAGTTTTGATGTTAACAAAACATCTTATGAATGATATTTATATCAATCTCTTGAAGGAAAATAACACAGAATGGTATTGGCTTTGAAGTCTGCTTGTTGTAGAAAAAGCATAAGATGTCTAAGAGTTTGATCGTATCAGACCGAGTTTTAAGTTTGACAGTACCAGACTGAGATTTTAAGTCTGAACAAACCAGACTGAAAATCTAGGCAGATTTAAAACTTAAGACCATCAGACTTAAGATGAACCTACACGATAAAATCACCAACGGTAGAGTATTTCACTTACCTTATTTATGTTGATCTGTTATACTAATCTGATTGACAGGATCAATTAATGAGCAACTTCCAATGAAGAATAGAGTACTTATGGAAGCCCGGATTCTGGTTGTATGGGCGAACAGAATCTAAGGGGATCTGATCTACCCTCAACGGTAAAAAAGACTTGCCTTATAAAGTCTGTCCAAAAAAGAGAAGACTAAACTCTCAAGGAAAGAGCTAACGGTCGAGTGTGGCTTGGAAAGTATTTAATGGTAGGTTGAGACTTAGGGGTAGAAAAAATGAACATCATTCCAAAGCTGATTCAATTCTTCAATAGTTGTTTATAAAGCGCATTTGAGTGATCTCAGTGTTTTACAAACAAAGAGTGACTTAGTGAGACATATCATCACCAAGTACAAACACTCGAGAGTGTGTAATTACAGTTGATCATATAGTGAAATACAGTCGATTGGCTGGTCTTCCGGAAAGTGGACGTAGGCTTCTCAAAGCCGAACCACTATAATCAGTGTTTGCAATCTTCTCTAACTCTCTCTACTTGATTTCAGTTCATTGATCGCGAAAGTTATTTATATTTGCGTGAATAATCTCTCTACACCTATTCACCCCTCCCTCTAGGTATTTATACTAGTTATATCAATTTCTGTCCCAAAGATTGGTGTGCTCACAACTCCCCACAACTACCTAGCCTTGCAAGTTTGAACTAGCTTGGCTCAAAGACCCGCAAGACCAGCTCCCACACAAAAGTCTTGGGTATGGAATTCGGAGTGGGAAAATCATGGAAATGATGTTGAATCATAGAATCTACTCTACATTCATGTACATCGGGCTTTTGAAACTTGAAATTTATCATATAACTTTGGTCATGTACTAATTCTAGAATCGACCCTATCATATTATCTTGATTTTGCAAGTTCCATAAATTCTTGCACACATTTAGGGAACACCTTTATGAGTCCTTTTATCAACAATTATCGACATTGGAATTTTTATCGACAATTCAAGCACTTATTCTTATGAGGTAAAAAAAATAGAAAAGAGCAAAAAAAGAAAAAGAATAGAGAAAGGAATCAATGATAAACTAAATTGAAAACTATATGTTTTCAGGCTTTTGAAACTTGAAATTTATCAGATGACTTTGGCCATGTACCAATCTTGGAATCGACCCCATCGTATCATCTCAATTTCCCAAGTTCCATAAATTCTTAAACCCTGATTCACTTCTCCTACGCACTAATTACCGAGATGGAGTATTTCAGTTCAATCGACAGCTTCTCCTCTTACATACAGAAGGACGTCATGGATTGCGCAAAGAAATCGGCCCTGATTCGACCCCGAAGCAACATTCCAGGCTCGAAGCAAGTTGCGAGAGAATGGCAGAGAGTCTAATTCACTTGGCTAAGTTGTACGAGCCCTACATGTTCTACTGTGCAAGGTAATAATCTTTAATATATATATGTGTGTGTGTAGTGCAATATAATTCATACATAATGCAGAAAAAGAAAATCGGTGACTAAATATTAGAAAAATTCGTTAATGGGTGTTTTGAGTGTTTGAGAGATTAGTTAGCAACATCATATATTGAAAAAATGGTTAATATCACAAAAAAATTCAAACTAATTTACTTATGACAAATTTACACTTCATAAGTTAGATGATATATGACAAATAAATGTACTAGTTTCGTATTTTACCCTTTATTTATCACGGGCGTAATAATTTCGGGTTTTATTATTTATTTATCATAGGTGTATCAGTTTGTAGTTTTTCATTGTATTGATCTACTTTAATGAAAATTAATTGAGGATAAATTTATAACAAATATTACCCAAATTTTTAATAGTAACTCTTTAAAAAATTCAGAGAGCACTCTTTTTTGGCGGAATTGGTAAACAGATCAGGACTAACATGGAGAGACCGTGTATATGGACAGATTCCACAGTGGGAATACACGAAAGCTGATGGAACAAATGGAAGAGGGTAAGAGATTTCAAATGGATTTGAAGAGCATAAACCGGGAGGATTACTTTGCAATTTCCCATTTTCCAGGTCTAAAGAGGCAAGTAATCAAAAAGGCATCCTCCTCCTCTTAACAAAATTCTAAGGGTGCGTTTGACAACTTGCCAATTTTTCTGTTCTTTTATTTTTGTTTTTGTTGGAATAGAAAAATAATAGAAATCCGTTTAAGCGCATTTGGCAACTTGCCAATTTTTTTGTTCTTTTATTCTTTTGTTGCATTGAATAAAAAAAGCACATAAATCTATTTTGTAACGTCCACTAATGTTTCTATTCCCAGGAATAAAAAATTGTTTTTGGGAATAGATTTGGAATAGAAACAAGAAGTAGAAAAAAATAGATTCTTATTCCCAAGAACAATTTCTAGAATAAGTGTTTCTTGGTCGTCGCTACTCATTACCACTGTTGCTTGCCATTGGTCATCGATCGCCACTGGCTGTTGCAGCTTGCTGCACACCACTGTTGCATGCTGCCGCCATCGAAGAAAAAAGAATAGAAATTTTTTTATCGGTACCAAACGCATTCCTATTATTTTTCTATTCCAAGAATAGAAAATTTGTATAGTTATCAAATGCATTATTTTATTCAGAAATTATTCTGGGAAGTAGAAATAGAAAGGAACCGTTTCTCAAAAAAAGTATTTCCAAAAATAGAAATATTACCAAACACACACGCTGAACATAAACAGCAATTCTTGCCGTACAATAATAATGTTGATGCATTTATAGGGCTGGGAATCATGGTGTGATTAGGTTTCCTATGAAAGGTAACAGAAACAAGCCGCTTAAAATGTGTTCGTCCTCACAAAAAATCATTTTGGTCTTGGAAATACTCCTCTTCAGTATGATGGGAATTGGTTTTCTTTGAATGTGATAATACATATATCTACACTAAGCAATCTTTAGACTAAATATTATTGATTGATAATGAGCTTATACTGGCGAGGGCGGCCCTTGTCCAACCTCGCCTAGGGCAAGGGTCACCGTTGCCCAACTCCCACACCGGCGAGGGTGGCCCTTTCCGGCTTCCCTTGGCTGGCCATGGTGGAGGGAAGAGAGAAGAAGGAGAGAAAAAATAAAAGAGAAAAAAGGAATAAAATAGCAAAAAGGAAAAAAAGATGAAAATGCCCTTCGGTCAAAGAGTTTAGGAGTAAATGTGTTACAAAATTTTTCAAGGGTAAATGTGTTACAATGGACATAATTTGGAGTTTTTAGTATTAAAAAAAAAATTCATGATAAATCTATCACAAATAACATAGGTTGAGATTTTTTGTGTCGAAAAAAATTGCTTAATAAATTTATTACAAATAACATAATTCAGAATTTTTTGTGGTAGTTTTCCTTTCATTTATGAGCCACAAGCGTCAATCATGCGTGGTTTCTTTTTTAGTTGTCATCTCAGCGAGTTGGACCTTTTTGGACTTCGAAAATTATTATTTATTTGTCATGATTGACTGATTGAGTGAAGCACCCTTTAACGCAAGAGAGGAAGTCAAAGAAAAAGAAAAGAAGAGTACGGTCCCTTTCCTATCACAAAAAATGTGAAAAACGTTTTTTAGATTTTTTGATATTATCAATTGATTGGGGAAAATATTTAGCAGAAAGAAGGAGGAAGGAAAAGAAACTAAAAAATAAAAAAAATTGATTCTTTAAATAAAAAATAATTAAAAGTCAGCTTTTATAAAATTAAAATTAGAACAATAATTTTTTTTTTCAGAAAATCAAATTAGATATCGAACTGTAGAAAATATTTTCCACTTCATTTTCAAGTTTCAACCAAACACCGAAAAATAATGTCATTTTTCGGAAACGTGCTATTTTTCATGAAACGAACATAGCCTTCATATATGTCCATTTTCTTCTCTCCCTCCTTATTGCATGCGCATGCATGCACATAAACTTAGGGGGACATGGAGGCTAATTGTGGGCGCCTGTAATGCCATTTGATGAGTTCATATTTGCCTTGCTCCTCCAATAATAGGAGATGACATTTGAAGACTAAGAAGGCAGTGAGAGCCTTCCAGAAGAAAAGGCAGAAGCTCTCAGCATAGGTAGTTTTTTTTTTTTTTTTTGTAATTACACTCGGGTGATTTAGCCAATTAAATTCTTATGAGTAAAAATTTGTGTAATTCCTTGAGTGAGGTTTCACTAGAAATTGTGAGAGGCTAAACATTATATGAGTTATTAAGTGTAATTGGGAGTTAGAAAACACCAAAAGAATGTTTGAGTGCTTTATTATAATTTCCGTTGTATCGCTTAGTTTCAATAGTGGAATTCCATGCTATTCTTCTCATGGACATATGTTCTGATATTTGAACTAAACCACGTAAATCCGATATCCAATTTTCTTTCCTTTCTTCTGACTATTTAATCTTATTCGCTTAATTCATATCCATAATAATTAGTATCAAAGCAAAGGGCCAATACACAATGATATCCTCAAGTTACAGCGATGTTGGTTGGAGATGAATCGCATCCAAGGGTAAAAAAAAGGGATTTGAAATAGGAACACAAAGAAAAGAACTATAAACATATTGACTACTTGAAGTCGCGAGATAATTAAAGAAGATCATCTGGGGTTTACTTTAATCCTGTATGTATTGACAAGTTGGAGCTGAACCATCTTTCCAAGTCCCATGCATGAGGATAATTTTAAGAAGATCATCATCCATCATCCACAAGATAACTTAAACTAATCAATCCCCTGCCCAATGTATCGAAATGGGAATGCGGAGAAAGGAATTATGCTGCACCTGCAGCCCCCTTTCCCATGCACAAGATAATTTAAGGAGATTGTCAATGATTGATGAGCATCTTTCCCTAAGTATGAACAGTTATATTCGTCACTCCTGTGTTCCACCTACTCAACAGAGCTAGTCATGCCTGTTAAGAAAATCCCTTATGATGTTTTGAAGATGACAAAATAAATTAAAGGCTACTAATGTGTTTATTGAGTAACTTGGTGAAAGATGCACAAGCTGCTATGCAAATGATGGAAAGCTTCTGAGTCTGGATGAAGTAGATGGAGAAGTACAGTCTAGATGAAGCAGATGCAGAAAGCTTCTGAGTCTAGATGAAGCAGACGCAGAACTTCAGTCTGGCAGATTCTGAGTCTGTCCGTACCAAACGGAAAACTTAAGCAGACTCAGAACATAAGTATGTCAAATTCAGAATGAAATTACAGGATAAGATCACCAACGGTAAAGTATTTCACTTACTTTATTTATATTGATTCTGTTGTATCAAACTGATTGGCAAGATTAATCAACATACAACTTCCAAAGAAGAATGGAACACTTATGGAAGCCCGGATTTTGATTGTATGAGCGAACAGAATCCAAGGGGATCCAATCTACCTCCAACGGTCAAAAAGACTTGCCTTATAAAATCTGTCCAGAAAAGGGAAGACAAAACTCTCAAGGAAAGAGCCAACGGTCGAGTGTGGCTTAGAGAGTATATAAGGATAGAATGAGACCTAGGAGACTAGAGAGGAAAAATATATTCCAAGGTTAATTCAATTCTTCATTAGTTGTTTGAAAAAGTGTGTAATTGAGTGATCCTAGTGAATCACCAATAAGAGTGACTCTGTGAGACTCATCATCACTGAGTGCTAACACTCAATAGTATGTAATCACCTTTGATCATATAGTGAAATCCAGCCTATTGGCTGATCACTTGGAGAGTGGATGTAGGCTTGTTTAAAGTCGAACCACTATAAATTGTGTTTGCAATCTTCTCTACTCTCTATTTAATTTCAGTTTAATGATTGCAAAAACCTTATTTTAATTGTGCGTAAAATTTCTCTACACCTATTCACCCCCCTCTAAGTGTTAATACTAGTTTACAACAATGCCATGTGCAGGGACTGCCCTTTCCATGAATTAGTTCCCATGCACCTCAACATACCGTAGAAAAGAGAATCGATGAATTTTTTTTATATAATTTGATATATTGAAAGTAGTACATAGAGAGCCTATTTATAGACTTAGACAAAGGAAATTAAAGGAAATCAAATCAAATATACATAGTCAAGCACGATAAATATATAAATATATATATGTAATAAGAGGAAATATTCTAAATATCTTTAAGAGATATCTAAATATCTTGATATTACTAACATCCATAATATTACTAACAAATGAAACCACGATCAGTGCTACTAATAAGTTAGAAATTATTACCACTAGGAGAGTCTTATTATATGGACTTACTAAATGAAGCTAATGCGGGTGCACCAAAAAGCCCATATTAAACAAAAACCAGAACTGAGTGGCCATGGACGAATACCTGAAAGATGGACATATGAGAGGAGATGCACCATTGTCAGGGGTATAACAAGAGCAATAAATGCAGCAATGATAACATTTGCCATCCACTCAGGAGGGTTGCCAAGGTTCCAGCACACAAATACAAGTTAAGCCCTCTTCGACCTAAAAAAAAAACAACATACCTATTTACTAAACGTCAAGTAAACTGGTCAAGCAACGCACATTCAGCACAAACTATCCCTTGTGCCCCAAGAAACAGAATGAAACTTTGACAGCATAATCCTATTTCACCATGGCGACCAAGTATCCTGTTGAGAACAAGCCTGTTATTCAGGAAATTTCCATAGTTAGAACTTCTTCAATGAAAAACACATAGTTTTTAATTTAGTTTATCATTTATTCCTTTCTCTATTCTTTTTTTCTTTTACCTTATAAGAATAAGCACTCCAATTGTCAACATAAATTCTAGTCTCAACAATTGTTGATAAAAGGACTCATTAAGGTGTTCCCCATTAAGACAAAAAAAAAAATGTGTTCCCTATATGTGTGTAAAAATAATGGAACTTGCGAAATCAAGATGACGTGGTTGATTCAAAGGTTTGTACATGTCCAAAGTTATAGGATAAGTTTCAAGTTTCAAAAGTTCGAAATATGTGAATATAGAGTAGATTCTAGGGTTCAACATCATTTCCACCACATGCTCGCTTCAAATTCCATACCCAAGACTTTTGTGTTGGAGCTGGTATTGCATGGTCTTTGAGCCAAGCCAGTTCAAATTTGCAAGCCTCAGGAGTTGTGAGTACATCAATCTTTGGAACAGAAACAACTTAACCAGTGTAACACAAATGGTACATAAAAGTAAAACAACAATACTCTTACTTATGAATCAACATATAGTGAGACTTACCCACTTTCATAGATATTACAAATTTGAACTAGCTTGGCTCAAAGACCATGCAATACCAGCTCCTACACAAAAGATGGTTCAACTGGAACTTGTCAGTACATACATGATTAAGCTAAGCCCTAGATGATCTTCTTGAATCATCTCACAACTTTAGCTAGTCAATACGTTTATGATTTTTTTCTTTGCATTCCCCTTTCAAACCCCTTTTTTCCCTCAGATGTGATTCATTGACCAACATTGTTGCAACTTGAGGACATTGTTATGTATCTAGCCCTTTGCTCTGATACTAATTGTTGTGGATATGGATCAAGTGAATTAGATAAAATAGTTGAAAGAAAGGAAAGGAAATTAGACATTGAATTTATATGATTCGGTCCGAATATCGGAACTTACATCCATAGGAAAAGCAGCACATAATTCCACTATCGAAATCAAACAATACAATGGAAATTACAATAAAACACTAAAACACTCTCTCAGTGTTTCCCAACTCTCAATTACACTTAATAACTCATACAATGTTTAGCTCCTCACAATTTCCAGTGAAACCTCACTCGAGTAATTTCACAAATTCTACTTATAAGAATTTAAATGGCTAAATCACCCAAGTGTAATTACGACAAGAAAAACTCCATTTGCCAAGAGCTTTTGCCTTTTCTTTAGGAAGACTTTCATGACTTCTCGCTTCTCACCACCTTCTTCATCTTCATATGTCATCTCCTTTTATTGGTGGAACAAGGCACGTATGAACTCATCAAATGGCATTACAGGCACCCACAATCAACATCGATGTCCCCCAAGTTTATGTGCATGCATTAATAAGGGAGAGAAGAAAATGGACATACATGAAAGCTCCATTCGTTTCGCAAAAAATATCACGTTTTCAAAAAATATTTTTTAGAAAATCATTTTTCAGGAAAATGACGATATTTTTCGATATTTGGTTGAAACTTGAAATAAAGTAGAAAATATTTTCCACCATTCGGTATTTAATTTAATTTTCTAATAAAAACTACCAATTTAATTTTAATTTTATAAAAAATTGAATTTTAATTATTTTTTATTTATAGAATCAAATTTTTTTATTTTTTTATTTTTCTTTTACTTTCTCCATCCCCTTCGTTCTTCCTACTAAATGTTTTACCAAACGAATTCCTAACGTAAAGAAATCTAAAAAACGTTTTCCTGATTTTTGGGGGAAAGAGAGAGAGCCGTACACTTCTTTCCCTTTTCTTTGACTCTCTCTTTTGAGCGTTTAAGGGAGCTCCACTCAATCATGACAATTAAATAATAATTTCCCAAGTCCAACTTGCAGAGATGAGTAGAAGTCAACTAAAAAAGAAACCACACGTGATTCTCACTTGCTGCTCATAAACGAAATCCACATGCAATTTTTTTTATTCACCGGTGGAGTTCACATATTCTCATCAATTCGGTTTCAATCTTTCAATAGACATGAGGTTAAATGATTAATCCCTCGGTTATATATAAGCAACAGACTTCTTCCCCTACTTCTGCATTGCACCTCACCTCAAATCAAGCCTCTCAAGGCAAAACAGCAAACATCAACAGAATGCCGTCTTTCTCCCTTGGTTTCTCCTCAGCGACATTGCCTTGCAACTCTTCTATGACGATTGCATCACTGCACACAGCCATTAGAGCCCATTCTAATCAAGAAGCAAACAACTTCTTTCTCCCTTTTAAAGGGTTTTGAGAACCATTCCTTCATTTACAGAGATTTTTTCGAAATAACATCCAAGGCCTTGCACCTTCACGAAACATGGCCATCAAAGATAAGAATAATCGCAATTGCCATGACGTTGCTTGTGTTGCTGCCATCGCTGCCCCTCCCACCATCATGGATTTAGCTCAGGAATCACAAGATGGTATCAGAATAATTGACTTCCTAGAGAGAAGGAACTTTCTCATCACTGGTGCGACTGGGTTTGTTGGGAAAGGTAATGGAAACAAGCAACTTAAAATGTGTTCATCTTGACATGATATCACGCTGGTCTTGGAAATACTCCTTTTCAATATGATGGGAATTGGTGTTCTTTGAATGTGATAATGCGGACATCTACACTGAGCAATCCTTAGACTAAATATTATTGATTGATGATGAACTCATTTGCTTTCTACAGTTCCAATTCCATTGCTTGTATCCAGAAACTGTAATATAACTCAGCAAAGCGTTTAAACTGTTGTTCACAGTTCTCATCGAGAAGATTTTACACGTTGCATCCGACGTGGGGAAGATCTTCTTGCTGATCAAGGCAAAAGACGAGCAAGCGGCCATGGACAGAGTCAAAGACGAGGTCGGCGTGCTGCAAGATGAAATATATCATCTGCATATGCATTTTAAATTTGAAAATGGCCGTTTGACTTTTCATTTTCGGATTTTGCATGCAGGCCACGTGCTCCGTACATTGCTAATGTTCATCTAGGAAAACATGCTCCTTTCTATCACCAAAAAATCTTTGCTCGACCACTCCATGTGGTGGTTGCGTTGGTATGTACCCTCTTCACGGTAGGGCAAGAGTTCAAACCCCCAGATTAACATACCAGCACAGTCATTAGTGGTCTTAAGTGCGGCGTCGTGGTGGTGGGTCCTGCGCTAGCGCCGCCCCAGATTTACGTCACCGGCTACCGGCTGTATGGCAATTCCTGGGCATAAAAAAAAAAAAATCTTTGCTCATCTCTATATTTCCAGATAATAGGGTGTGAGCTGTTCAAGTGCCTGCAACAAAAGTATGGAGAAGAATACACAGATTTCATGCTAAGCAAGCTTGTTCCAGTCAAGGGCGACATTCGGGAGTCGAACATGGGAATAGAGGACAATTTGCTTCCCCAAATAACGCAAGAAGTCGATGTCATCATAAACTCAGCAGCCAACACAACTTTGGATGAGAGGTGTCTTTTGATTTCTCTATGTTATTATAGCTTCCGTTGTTTGTGTTCCCTGAGATTGTAAGCATTTGCGGGATCAAAAGCCCGGATCGACGTCACTTTGACCGAAACCGAAACCCTAATCTCGAAAAACACACTCGGTCCAGTTCTTTTTTCTTCTGCTGTCGTCCTTCTTTCCCATTCCTAGGAATGCTTTAGCTGATATACATCACTCCTTTCCAATATATATGTGTGTAGGTACGACACAGCTCTCGTCACGAACACCATCACGCCTTCTTGGCTTTTAAGCCTCGCCAAGAATTGCAAGAAGCTAAGCCTCTTCTTGCACCTGTCTACGAGTAAGAATCAATGAACACTTGTTTCGAAATTACATGTGAAGGAAATGTAAAACTTGCATTTCGATACATTTATCCCCCATATTATTATTGTTATAATAATTGTTATTATTATGAATAGCATATGTGCATGGAGAGAGGCCGGGAATATTAAGGGAGAATGCCCTTGCAATGGGGGAGAGCAGAATAAATTCGTCGACTCAAAGCAAGCTGGACGTCCATCATGAAATAAGTTTGGCTTCGGATCTGATCGAAACCCTCCCTCCAAATGAAGTACCTCAGAATTTGAAGGAGATCGGTTTGGCCAGGTGAACATCTCTCTCCAAATTCTAAACGAGGGTCTAGAATAATAGAGATGTGCTTTAACTGATATTTAGAAACCGGAAAACTATTTTAGACTCGTTGATTCCTAAATTTTGGAACTTGGTCCCCCTAAAATGTAAACTTATTCTCAATTTTCGAGAATTGAGGAAACTTTTCCAAAAAT
Organism: Corymbia citriodora subsp. variegata; assembly: GCA_014858505.1. Taxonomy (NCBI): domain Eukaryota; kingdom Viridiplantae; phylum Streptophyta; class Magnoliopsida; order Myrtales; family Myrtaceae; genus Corymbia; species Corymbia citriodora. The sequence goes on from CM026414.1 coordinate 12,656,902, forward strand.
GACCATGAAATACTTCACATTCGTTTGAGTCCATATAAATGTGAAATTCTTTTTGAATATATATTAACCATGTATGAGTTGTTCAGGGCAAGAATGTATGGGTGGCAAAACGTATATCAAATGACAAAGGCAATGGGAGAGATGATGATCAACGCGGAAAGAGGATGTCATGCCTCGATCCTCGAGCACGCGACATTCCCCATCTTCCACTTACGGTCATTTGAATGCGACGTCCCAGGATACATCGCCGACCATTCTTTTTATCTTTCAATTAAACACATGCGGAAGCGATAATTAATCCCCGTACAATTTAACGAATTGGGATAGTTAGGAAATTCAATCAAAAACACAATCAATGATGCCATTTTATTCATCTTCCGATTAACCTTAGGAAGTCTATACAAACAGGCCCTTACCACGAGCTACTTCCTACAGAGCCGACCGAGCAAATAGACCAGGGTCAATCTACTTCTTCCAAAATGCACCACTTGTCGAATCTGCCTCCAACGGACCTGAAAGTGGTTATTCAATAACTAATAAGATATAATTCTCAGTGAATTCTTGCCCTAATCCCCAGCTAGGACACCAACTCACCTCGAGGTACCTATGGCGTGGTCTAATACCTCAAGCAGGTCAATAGCAGAATAACCATACATCTTAGGCGATGACTTAATACAATCAATACTAACATGAGCACATCGACAAGCAATTGACTCGCAAGCGACCTTACCCGATCATGCCATACCCTGCACGATAAATACACATGTAATTCACCAATAATGCATCTTGCACTCTCAGCATTACATTAATCAATTACACTCAAGTCGTATCGCAGGCGATCTCACCTGGCCATTGCCACACCCTGCACGTTATTAACTCAGGCATATCACAAACAGTGCAACATGCACAAATATAATCAAAACACAATGCCATTTGTCTCTTGTGTTCCAATTATGCACCTCTCCGGGTAAACACACTTCAGGGCACGATCTCCTCAGTCTCCCCGTGTAAACACACCTCAGGGCTCTACCTTTTCCCCGCGTAAACACACATCAGGGCCGATCTCCTCTACCTCCTCGCGTCACACGCATCAGGACTCTACCTGTTCCCCGCGTAAACACACATCAGGGCACAACCACCTCTACCTCCCCGCATCACACGCATTAGGGCTCTACCTGTTCCCCGCGTAAACACGCATCAGGGCACAACCACCTCCACCTCCCCGCGTCACACGCATCAAGGCTCTACCTGTTCCCCGCGTAAACACTCATCAGGGCCAATCTCCTCTACCTACCCGCGTCACACGCATCAAGGCTCTACCTGTTCCCCGCGTAAACACGCATCAGGGTACAACCACCTCTACCTCCCCGCGTCACACGCATCAGGGCTCTACCTGTTTCTCGCGTAAACACACATCAGGGCATAACCACCTTTGCCTCCCCGCGTCACACACATCAGGGCTCAAGTGAACTCGTATGCACACGTCATAATCCGCACACGACATGCATGAGGTCCACATACGAAGCAGTAAGTATTCCACATATCATCCATGAATCGCCACATTGCAATAATCCAATAACCAACCAATTTCATAAGGAAATACCACATAATTCCTGGAATATACGTGCTTCAATCAATGAGACATAAATAAGCAATCGTCAAATCAATCAATTATTGTCTCAGACAATATTCGTCTCATAATAATGTGACAACCGATATCTCTCATAAATCACTAATTACCACAATTACTTATCGCAAAGTAATTAATCCAAACAGTAATCCAACATGCTTTCATCATAATGGCACGTCAAATAATTCCCACAATTTAATTATAAATAAACCGCATTATTCATAATTAAACTATATTCGATTATTATTAAAATAAATAATAATAATTTTGAATTTCAATAATATTAATAATTCCAAATTTCCACAAATAATATTAATTCCGAATTTCCACAATTACTAATAATTCTGAATTTCTATAAACAATAATTATTTCGAAATTTAATAAATAATAATTAAAAAGAAATTATTTCTTTTTAATAACAATAATACCAATACAGATTATTCCACTAATCCTTATTATCTCAACTAATCGCCATTAATTATCCTTAAACACGTTTAACCACGTAAACAACCAATAATCGCAATTAACTCTAATCCGCCTCTTAACTAAAATCAACACTAATCTAATCTCCCCTAAACAAGTTTAGCGGACTAATCGAGGGTTTAGAATTTAAACTCACCCGGCGACAAAACCGACAACACCAGCGCGACGGGCGACGATGAGGCGAACGCACGGGTGCTTCCGGGGTGTCGGGACGGACGACGCGGCGGCCGGATCTTGGCCGGAGACCCGCTGTCCGCGCGGCCAAGGAAGGAACCGAGGAAGAAGGAGGCGTCCGGCAGCTCGGGGCCAGCTGGGGGCGGCTCTCCGGCGACGCCTGGGCGGCTGCCAGCAGCTCCAGCGACCGGCGGGAGCTCCGACGACCAGATCTGGTGGCAGCGAGGCTGCTGGTCGCGGTTGGCCGGAACCCAAGAGAGAGACGGCGACGACGACGGTTGAGCTGGCTGGCGGATGGCGGCGAGGGAGGGCCGAATGTTGACAAGGTGGTTCGGCGGTGGCTGGCCGACGGTGGCGACTGCTCAGGCCAAACCAGAATCGGAGGAGAGAGGACGGGCGGCTGACTGGGGCCGTGAGGCGACTCCGGCGGCCAGCAGAGGAGGCGGCGGTCGAGCTCGATGGCTGGTGGTCGTGGCCAAGCGGCGGTGCTCGGCAGGCGGCCGACAGCTGGTGAGACCAGCCCGGTCAAAACCGGACGCGGCGGAGGAGGAGAGAGACGTTGGACGAGGCCGGTCGGCTTCGAAACCGGCGGGCGGCGGCTGACTGACAGTCCGTCGGCGAGCAGGGGTGGTGGCGGAGCTGCGGTGGCGACGGCGGTGCAGAACTCAGCAGCTCCGTTTCCAGCTGCAGGGAGAAGCCGAAGAAGAAGAACAGGAGGAGGGGGGGCAGCAGCGTCGATCACCCAGGGAAGAGAGGGAGAGAGAAGACCGTTTGACTTTTTCAAACGGGCAGAAGAGAGAGAAAAGGACAGAGGGAGAGGACGTGGGGGAGCAGAGGCAGGCGGCAGAGAGCAGAGGGAAGAGACAGGAGGGCAGCGGAGAAAGAGGGAGGGGATGGGTGCGCAGAACGGGGAGAAAGAGAGAGAGAGAGAGAGGAGGGAGAAAAGGAAGAGAGAGAGAGGTACGCACGTGGGAAAGAGAGAGGTATAAGACAAAAAGGAAAAGTAGCGGGGTCTCGGGTCTGAAATTTGGTGCGACGGTCCTACGTCCGACGCTTACGAGAACCCAAAAAATTGGAAAATAACGAGGCCAAAGTTCAATAATTAAATCCGACGTCCGAAAAGTTCGATATTTGAATTTGGATAGAAATCGTGACAAAGTCAATCAATCGCAACTCTAGCGTGTCTCAGACTAACGGGTGGCTTTTTCAAGAATCGCGCGTCCGCGAAATCTTTAGTAGCCTCTCCCCTTTGGTTAGTTGTTCGTGAGTGATCAGTTCAGAGCGAGACCGACTAGCAGTGCATCAACGACCACGCATTCATAAAATCCACAACAGGTCGGAAAATCGAGGACATCACAGAGGAGGAGTGCCGGTAGTCATTGTCCGTCCCAGTGTAATCGAGAGTACTTTGCAAGAGCCTTTTCCCGGATGGATTCAAGGATACAGGTTGCTCTTTTCTTGTTATTTTACCATTTTAGCAACGGAATAATAATTACCATCATTGCAATATGTCGATGCTAATTAATATATGTTTGTTACTCTTTCATGTACCGTAAAAAAGAGTGCTTGACCCCTTGATCTTGTCTTATGGGAAAGGTCGACTCCCTAGTTTCCTAGTCGATCCTGACACGGTTATGGACGTGGTAAGTGAGCAAATCTGATCTGTTTTATTTTATGGTTTGGACCTGGATATGTAAGTTAGACAGTCCATGAAATGAACGAATATACATGGCCATTTCTCTTGGAACATATGAAATAAGCTCACCCATTAGCGTACTTTTACTTGAGTATAACATGACATGTGGTTTATACTCATGTAAAATTCTGTAGTACTACTGATGACTGTTTTAAAAATTTGAATTGATAGATGAAGGCACGATTTAATATTTGAATATTCTAACACCCTCCCTCAAGTGTGAGGTAGACTTTGGTTTAAGACTTAAGATGGAAATATATAATAAGGGAGACATATATGAGCCTAAAAAGATTTAAATTTGGGAACTCTTGGTCTGATACCAAGTGAAATTTTGTGGAATTATTGTCGGCTGTTTTAAAAATTTAAGCCATTAAGAAACAAACTAGTATTTTGTCGCAATTTCAACAAACGTATGGGGGATGGAAATTCCATTGTACATGACATATGAAGGTGTATTTAGTATTTTACTAACAGAGGTCTTGAAGGGCAGGGTGGAAGCAATTTGTTACCCTAGTTTCACAATTTCGTACTACGGATTTCTTCGTCCTAAATGATTGATTCTCGACAATACTCAGATACCGGCTAGTTGTGAACGTGATCATCGCAGCCATGGCAAAGCACGGGACCATTGCAAGCCCTGGCATTGACGTGTACCACGCTGCATTGTCCACTGACGATGTGCGACATATTCAACTATTCCCACGACTATTTCGCGGCTTCGCCCTTGACGGACAACAAGGGAGACGAGATTCAAATTACCGACATGGAGTATTTCAGCTCCATCAACGGCTTCTCCTCTTACATACAGAAGGACATCGCCGAGAAAAGTGGATTGAGCAAAGAAAACGGCCCTGACTCGAACCCGAAGCAACGTTCCAGGCTCGAAGCAAGATGCAAGAGAATGGCAGAGAGTCTAATTCACTTGGCTAAGTTGTACGAGCCCTACATGTTCTACCATGCAAGGTAATAATCATTAATTGTATGAATTATGTGTATATATATAAACACACACACACATATATAATTCACACGTAATGCAAAAAAAGAAAATCAGTGTATTGAATATTGTAAAATTTTGTTAATGGGTGTTTTGTGTGTTTGAGATATTCATTAGCAAAATCATATTTTTAAAAAATGGTTAATACCACAAAAAACTTTAAACCGGTTTGCCTATGATAAAATTACCCTCCATTAATTTTGATTAAATTTTATCGTTAAATTGCTAAGTTGAATTATATGTGGCAATTGATGGGTGTACCGGTTTTGGGTTTTTACCCTTTGTTTATCATATATTTACCAGTTTGTGGTTTTTCATTGTGTTAATTTAATTTAACGAAAATTAATTGATGATAAATTTATCGCGAATATATTTATTTGAGGTTTTTCGTAATATTAACTCTTTTTGGTGCGATGATGGTAATTGATTAGGACTAAAATGGAGAGATTGTGTATATGGACAGGTTCGACAGTAGGAATACAAGAAAGTTGATGGATTAAATGTCGGCGGAAGAGGGTAATAGATTTCCAGTGGATTTAGGGAGCATAAATTGGGAGGATTACTTTTTAAATGCCCATATTCCAGGCCTGAAGGGGCATGTCATCAAGAAGGCATCCTCCTCCTCTTGACAAAATTTCAATTGCTCGTGGAGAACGTGAACAGCAATTCTTGCCATATAGTGATAATGTTGATGCATTTACAGGGCTGGGAATCCAGATTGACGTGTCGAACTCAGATTTTATGATCCTGTTAATGCTAAGTAGCATGTTCTTGTTCAACATGTAAATTAGATTTGTCTCTTTTGAACTTGTGGATTAATATCCATCTTTGTTGACACTTAAATTTCGATCAATCATTCGTAATTTAATATACAAAAATTTAGAGATTAATTTTAACCCCTAAACAAAAAATATTATGATTAAATTGCATAGCATATAGTTTTAGAAGCATTTAATATTGCATTGACATTGGACATATGGCAAATGGGCTTCAATTGATGGTTCTAAGCTTTAATTTAACAAGTTGAACTAAGCCCCCACAGTGAAATTTTTTTTGGCTAGGCCCGTTAAGGGATGGCGAGTTGGAATATGAGAATATTCCCATTATTCTTTTAATATTCAGGGAAGGTGTCGGATGAAATATTGAAAAAATATTGCACGTGGGATACAAGAGCTAAATATGCAACGTGCAAATTTATCATCTTTCCTTAAATAACATAGTCCTCTCACCTATAAAAAGGGGGCCACACACGCAGAAAAAAAACAGCCACAATTGAGAAAAAAGGAGCAGCAGCGCAATATAGAGAGAGAGAGAGAGAGAGAGAGAGAGAGAGAGGAGAAAAAGCGTCTCTTTTTGCTGTAAGTCTTGAAGGTCGGCTCACAAAAGGAGGCCTCTTCCCAAGAGATAAGAGAGAAAGGAGAGAGCCTAGAGAGTCACTGATTAGAGAGTAAAAGTGTGTAGTTTTCTACACCCATGAAGACGTAGCTGCTCCTCGGTCTTGGCTGCGACTACGTTGCCGCTCCCTTCAGTGACGATGACCAACTGCTGTTGCCGCTCTGCTGGACTTTTACTATCAACGACGAGGAAAAGTACAATGGGAGTGCCAAAAGTTGGCACGGAGGGACACTTAAGTGTTAAAACTTACAAACGGTACACTTAAGTGCCACTTTTTAAAAAAAATGAATCACTTAAGTGCCAGGTCCCCGGAACCCTATCGGAAATCCTATGTGGCATTTTTTTATTAATTTTTTTGCCTACGTGGCTCGTCGGAAATTGAAATGACGAAAAATCAAAGCGAAATGACGTCGTTTTTGCGTTGAATTGGATTTTTAAAATTATTAATTAAATAATATTAAATATTTTAAAAATAAAATATTTTAAAATTGATTAATTAAAAAAAAAGGGGAGGGGAAATCGGCGAGGGCCGCACAGCCCTCGCCGCTGCTACCGTCGCCAGGAAGGGCCGGCGACGGTGGGGCGGCGAGGGCTGCATAGCCCTCGCCGATTTCCCCTCCCCCTTTTTTTTTTTTAATAAAATTGATTTTAATTTTTTTAAAATCTGACGTGTACAATTTTTTTATTAAAATTGTCACATGGAATTTTTTATTTTGAAAAAATGCTTCGTCAGCAAATGAAGTCGTCGGAAAATGGACACATGGCAATTTGGCCGGATTTGGCACTTAAGTAATCCCTTTTGCTCCGATTTTGGCACTTAAGTGTACCGTTTGTAACTTTTGGCACTTAAGTGTCCCCCGTGCCAACTTTTGGCACTCTTGGGGTCCGTGTGTCATCAACAACGAGGCTGCTGTGCTGATTTCCCTTGCCGGTGGTGGCCTCACCATTGCCTGCACTTGCACTGCGTCCTGCCGCAATTCTTGATGAAGCCGCTATCTCAGTTTCATTGTTCCTGATCGCGACACCGGACAAGATTCAACACTGACTGCCTCTCATTGTTGCTTGGGTTATCTCGGCGGTATTTGAATTTGTCTTTACAGGTGTCCAGGTGGCTAGCTGATTTCAAGGTGGTCCCTTAGCAACTTCTAATGCGTCTCCAAAGAGAAGGAACAAAAGAAGGCTAAGTGGCGGGGAATATAATTCATTCTGTCATCTTGACCAAGATTTCCTTGACTTGCTTCCTCCACTACGCAATTGAAGAGAAGGTATTCGGCCACCGTTACTCTCCAGATTATTGATAACATCCCTGTCGCAAACCCTAGCTAGTTGTGACTTGTTACCCTCGCCATCTGCTTTGAAGCATCGTCAATTGCGATTCCTGCAATTTGTTACTCGTCCGAACTTGGAAAGAATAGACAAGGTAGGTAAAATTTCTATCTAAATTAATTCTTGAATATTTTGTTTCATCGTTTGAAGTATTGTATGCTTGATTGAATTCCGATTGAGTGAGATCATTGTGTCGTGTTAAAAAAAATCTCAATAATCAAAAATATTGAGTCGCGAGACATCGGATCAGGTTTTTGATTGTTTTGATTTTCTATCTTGGGTCGGGCAAAATTGTATGCTTGGTTGCATTATGTGTTGAATTTTTTTAAACTTACAAAAATGCATAAAAATCTGTTACATAATAGGGTAGATTAATGCACTTCATGTCGAACTAGTCTTATAGTTCACATTGCATATGACGTAGAAGCTTAGGTTAAAATCAACCAAGATTGCTTGCAAAAATAAAAATAAAAATTGAAACTTAAAGAAAAAGGGTACCGAAAAGGCGCTAGTTTAACTTAGCGTAACTATGTCCCCGAATTTATTAAATCTCTGGTTCACAGAAGTAAAGTATTCTCTCCTACTTTACTTGGATTTTTAATCAACCCTAATTGATTAGTGGCGGCTCCTAATTAAATAAAATTACATATTTAAATAGGTCAAATTTTGAGTACCAAGTTGCAGTTGGTAGAGCTTGGGAGAGTCCGCACTAAGTCTTCGGACTTAGTAATCCAATAGTCTCCCCATGGTTATTCACCTTCGGGAAGGTCGCGACAATCTTCGTAATTGTGTCAGTTCAAAAGTCATAACTCCATGTGTAATCTTTAGATTTGTATTACCTGTGGAAGTGTGTAAGTCCCATATTTGTTGATTGCAAAGTAAGAGTAAAGATCTAATAATAGTATTCATTGTCATCGTTCATCCCAGTGTAATCGAGAGCACTTTTTGAGAGCTTTTTCCCGGAGGAATTCAAGGATTCAGCTTGCTCTTTTCTTTTCTTTATTTATTAATTTACCATTTTATCAACAGAAATTATGATTACCATCATTGATGCTAATTAATATAAGTTTGTTTCACTTTCATGTACCGTAGAAAGAGTGTTCGACCCCTTGATCTTGTCCTATGGGAAAAGATGACTCCCTGATTTCTTGGTTGATCCCGACACAGTTATGATGTGGTAAGTTAGCAGATTCGATCCCTTTTATTTTAGATTTTGGCCTTGGGTGTGTAAGTTAGAAGATTTGTGAAATGAACGGGTAGGCATCACTATTCCTCTCGAATATATGAAATAAGCACCCGTTGGCATACTTTTACATGAGTATAACATGATATGTGGCTTATACTTGTGTAAACTTCTGTGGTATTACTATTATCTGTTCTAAAAACTTAAATTGGTAGATGAAGGCACGGTTTAATATTTAAATATTCTAATACCCTCCCTCACGTGTAAGGTAGAATTTGGTTTAAGACTTAAGCATGGAAATATAGAATAAGGGAGACAAATACGAGCTTGGAAAAATTTGAATTTGGGAACTCCTGCTTTAATACTATGTGAAATTTTGTGGGATTATTGTCGACTATTTTAAAAGTTTAAGCTACTAGAAAATAAACTAATATTTTGTCGTAATTTCAACAAATGTGTGGGAGATGGAAGTTCCATTGTACGTGACATATGAAGGTGTATTTAGTATTTTACTAACAGAGATCTCGAGGGGTAGGGTGGAAGCAATTTCTTACCTTGCTTTCACAATTTCGCACAACGGATTTCTTCGTCCTGAATTATTGTTTCTTGACAACACTCAAGTACCGGCAGACCTAGTTGCGAACGTGATCATTGCGGCCATGGCAAAGCACGGGACCACTGCGAGCCCTGGCATCGAATTGTACCACGCTGCGTCATCCACGGTCAATCCGATGACGATGGGCGACATGTTCAACTATTCCCGCGACCATTTCTCAGCTTCACCCTTGACGGACAACAAGGGAGACGAGATTCAAATTACCGACATGGAGTATTTCAGCTCAATCGACGGTTTCTCCTTTTACATACAGAAGGACATCGCAGAGAAAAGTGGGTTGAGCAAAGAAATCGGCCCTGATTCGAACCCGAAGCAATGAAATTCCAGGCTCGAAGCAAGATGCAAGAGAATGGCAGAGAGTCTAATTCACTTGGCTAAGTTGTACAAGCCCTACATGTTCTACCATGCAAGGTAATAATCATTAATTATATGAATTATATATTCATATATTATAGCGGAGTACAATATAATTCACACATAATGCAAAAAAAGAAAATCGGTGTACTGAATATTGCAAAATTTCGTTAATGGGTGTTTTGTGTGTTTGAGATATTCATTAGCAAAATCATATTTTAGAAAATGGTTAATACTACAAAAAACTTCAAACTGGCTCGCCTACGACAAAATTACCTTTCATTAATTTTCGTTAATTTTTACCGCAAAATTGCTAAGTTGGATGATATGTGACAATTGATAAGTGTACTAATTTCGGATTTTACGCTTTGTTTATCATATGTTTACTAAATTGTGATTTTTCATTGTATAAATTTAATTTAATGGAGACTAATTGTGTCACGCCCCGAACCCCGAGCACGCGACAACCCCTTACCATGGTCAATTGAAAGCGACGTCCCAGGACTCGTCGACGACCATTCATTTTAATCTTTTGTTATGCGCAAGCGGAAGACGAACCATCCCTAGTCCAACAATCAATCAATCAATCAATTAGGGATAGAGGGATGAATAACAAGAACAACCATCACTTCTCATTTACACAATTTACTGGATTAACCAACGGAGGATCGTCTTTTGAATTACAAGCCCGACAAAAGGGGCCGATCCATCCTCTAAGCCAGGCCAAAAAGAAACTAGGCTAATCCAGCTATACAGAATGAACCCTCGGGTTCAACACCACGGTCACTCGGACCCATTAGACTCGACTCCGTTAGGTCGATCATTGGAGAAGCGGGGCTGGATTCTCCACTGCGGGTGCGCCATTCTAGGGGCCTGAAAAATGTTAACCACGACGGGTTGAGATAAAATCTCAGCGAGTTCTTCCCCCTAAGTCCCGGTTAATACACCAACTCAACCTGGGATATCTCTCCAGAACCACCCCTCACTCAACCCAACAACAAACAACTAACAACTCGCAACTCGCAACCCGCAACCCGCAAGCAAACAACAGACAGGGGCAACCAACAATCAAAAGTCGGTTCGCATGCAACCTTACCCGGTATGCCATACCCTGCACGTTATAAGTCAGCACAATACACGCAATGCACATGGCCGTTAGATGATGCAGTTCATCAATCACATGCGAGTCGCACCACAAGCGATCTCACCTGGCCATTGCCACACCCTGCACGTTATAAAATCATGCGTGCGTGCCATAAATCATGATGTGATCACCTCATGCATAATCGGAACCAATGATGTCATGTTTCTCATGCACTCTTGCATCCACACGCGTTCCGATTATTACTGCCCCTCGGGCTACAACCGAACTCCCGCCGGTGTCTACTGGCATAGCCAGACATCGCCCTCCCCCATGAGGCGTGGCGACGTCAAGGGACCCCCGCCCAAGACGGCATTCCCGAAGGAGCATGGGCCCGGCCTCTACCGCGACTCCGCATCCGGCTCACAACTGAGGCGCCACGGCGCTACGACGCCCTTCCTCCGCAGAGACGCAACCGTGCCCTTCCGTGCCCTCGCCGGGTTTCCGATAAATCGGACTATCACCCCCCGAACTTCGGCCGGGGCGGCGGGTTCAACTTAGTGATCACGCAAGCATACCATTACAATCGATTTATTATCTTTGAGCATTAGCCAATGCACACATACTTACATATGAAACCTCAAATCCTTTCTCATAAAAGCAATCCATTTCCAGTGTCCCTCGGACAAACCATTTTTCCCACATTTCTCATAAAAGCGGTCCATTTTCAGTGTCCTTTGGACAAATCACTTCCTTTCTCATAAAGGCGGTCCATTTCCGATGTCCCTCGGACAAATCATTTTCTTTCTTTTGTAAAAATCACACGATTCAAGCGGATGCTTATGCAATGCCACATCCAATTCACTTCATATGATCAACGCACATAAAATTATGCACAATCTCACTTTCGGATGAACAGTGCACGTGAACAGTAATCCGTGAACAGTAATCAATGAACAGTAATCGTGAACAGTAATCCATGAACAGTAATTTTCGAAATTCAATTAATAATAAATTAAATTCAGAAATTAAACAAAACATTGATTAAACACAATTAATCAATCAATTAAGCTAAACATGCTTAATTATCACATAAACCACACATAAGCAATATTTAAGCATAATCAAGCATAATTAAGCAAGATTAAGCTAAGCTAATCTTAATCAACTATCTAACCACCTATCTTAGGGCTAATACACTTAATTAACCCTCCTAAACCAGCATTAACACTAATTAACACAACCCTAAGCAAGTTTAGGCACTAAATAGGGATTAGGAGCTAAACTCACCCGTTAAGCGGGCCGGCGACATCGGCGCAGCGGCGGCGACGAACCCGACACCCGGGGACTTCTCCCACGACACTCCAAGGCGGTCCCGAGACGGAAATCACAGCAAAAGCTTCTGCTCACACCCCTAACTTCAGAAAACAGCACTGCAGGAGGAGGACAGGGGCTGACCGGAGTTGAACGGGCTGCCCGGAGCTCCGGCGAGCGGCGGGCCAGCGACCAACGGCACCTGGGGTTGAGGGGGAACCACTTGTGGCTGGGATGGGTGGTGGTTTGGCCGGAAATGGAGAGAAACGGAAGAAAAGGCGGAGCTGTGCAGAGGGCGACGCTACAGTAGGCGGTCCGGAAACAGCCGACTTCCGGCCGCCGTACGGATCGGACGGCAGCTCCGATCGACGAACGGCCGACGCCATCCGTACGGATTCTCTCTCCCGAGCGTAACGGTGGGTGGCACGCCCCGAGATTCCACCGGGAAGGCAACGAACAACTCTAATTTCGGTGAGAGGTCAGAAACTGAAACTGCAGGAAGGCAAGGGAAGAAGGGGAGAGAGGGGCTGCGATTTTGGAGAAGATGAAGAGGAGAGAGAGAGTGAAGTGAAGGCTGAAGCATAAGCCTTATCCAAGCCATCAAGGCTTGCCCCACTTGCCAAACAATGACCTCATCTTCTCTCTCTTCCTTTTGACTTTCCTTCAAAATATCCAAGGGCATTTTGGTCATTTCCACCTTGCACATTTCTCAATCTNTCTCTCTTCCTTTTTGACTTTTCTTCAAAATATCCAAGGGCATTTTGGTCATTTCCACCTTGCACATTTCCCAATCTGTCCTTGGGCTGAAAATGGAGGACGGGCCTAGGAAAAAGGCCGGAAAATGAATAGGAACGGGCTCGGGAATTTATTGGGCTCGAAACGGCTCAAGGTTAGACAACGGGCTCGGAAGGGTAAATGGTCGGTTTGGCCCAACAGGCTCACTTGCTTGCCTCGGGCCTTCCATGCTGGCTGTCCCACCTTGGGCGTGAGGCCCAAACTGTTCTTGCCCGGCCCACGTCCTCGTAGGCTCGTTTCCTCGTTTCCTCGGTCCGAAATCCCTTTCTCAAAAACTCGGCTCAACCGACACTGTCGACTGTCGAGGAAGCATCGTCCAAAAGTTCGTCTTGGACGTTCCCGAAAATTCGAAGTCCAATCTTGGATTCTCCTGCCTTGTCAATTTCGCCCAAATGTCATTTTGGTATAATTCAGACTGACAGGCGGCTTCGAGGATTCATGCGTAACCGACTCGTGCCAATTCACGTTCAAGACTTCTCGACACATGGACGTCCTTGACTACATGAAATTGTGAAGGATCGATTCTTATTTCTAAGTGCACGATTATCAAGGATCGACATAGGGCCATTCGCGGGTTCGATAACAGTAGACGGAATCACCCGTCGTCCCATTATTTCTATCCGCGAATCGACTTCTAGTCATCCCTGAAATCGGCCTGCCTGACTACAGGATCGTCCTTACGCAAGTCTCACGGTCGAGTCGTTTTCCCAGGTCAAGTTCTTTAGTCGCACGAGTTCTGTTCTCATTAGCCTTTCCCCTCAAGGTCAGTATCTCAGGAGTGATCAGTTCCGAGTGAGATCAACCAACAATGTACTGGCGAAATTAACGTTCAGTCCTCCCTCAAAGGGCTCGAATTTCAGGACGTCACAATTCTTCCCCCGTTACAAAAATTTCGTCCTCGAAATTTGCAACCACCAAATCCTCAAAAAGATGGGGGTGCTGATGCTTCATCACTTTCTCACTTTCCTCATGCAACTCTCTCTGTTCCATGATGTTGCCAAATCACTTTAACCAAGGCGATAGTCTTGTTTCCAAGTACTTGCTCTTTACGGTTCTCTATTCGTGTCGGCCTCTCCACGTACGACACTCTGTCGTCTACGTCCAGTTTTCTCAAAATTCAACATATGATTCGGGTCTGGTTCATACTTTCTCAACATGGACACGTGGAAAACATCATTTACAGCAAGTTTCGGTGCCAACGCAAGATGTACGCTAAAACCCTGATCCTTTCCAAACTTTCAACTAAAACATGTACCTTGTACTTAACTTTCCTTTCTAGTCAAATCTGGAAGTACCCCTCATCGGCGATACTTTCAGAAACACATGATCACCCACCTTAAACTCCAACGGTCTACGGCGCTTATCTGCACAACTCTTCTGACGACTCTGAGCTGTCTTTAGTCTGTCTCTGATAATCTGAACTGCATTCAATAACTGCTAAACCAAGTTTTGAACCAGCGATCCCACGTTCTTTGACCTCGTTCTATACACTAGAGTTCCACAAACTTGATCATATTTCGGCTATACCATTCCGATAAAATCTTATCCCACAAGTACTCTCTTTTTGCACAGTGTGTAATTCAATTCATTTCTGCCCCTTTCGACATCCTAGAAGCCTGCCAGGAGTCGCTCCTTGCTCAAGCACTCTGGCCCCCGGCGACCACTCGTCGGATCAGTCGTTATGAGCATCTTCGAACTGCACCACTACTAGTCCCTTTTAGACATGCACCATCTCATAGAGGTATTATCCGCTTTGGCCTGTCCCATACCAAGCCTCATGGTTTTAACCTCGTCTGAGAACCTCAAAGTGCAAAACTTTCTCCAGCTCATCAATCCATGAGTTCGTTTCCACGGGGTCACTTATTGACACTTGAAATCTGATTCACTGAATTTCCATCGAACCACTATCCGAATTCCACAAACCACCGATTTTTCTTTCAACATTCCTTTCACGTCCATTTAATAACCAAACCAAGAATTCACCTCAACCACTTGAAAATTAGTGCAAATCAAATGTCATTTATCGCACTAAAGGCTTTCGAATACTTCTTCAAATCCTTTCTGATTAACCGTTCGTTTGCGGATGGTACGCCGTACTATACTGCAATTTCATCCCAAAGCCGATTGCAAACTTTTCCAGAAAGTTGCCACAAACTTAGGATCACGGTTAGATGTGATCGTCACTAGAGCTCCATGTATGCGCACAATCTGATGTACGTACAACTCTGCATACCTATCCAATGTAAAATCTTTTCTTACCGCAACGAATTAAGCTGACTTCGTCAATCTGTCAACTACTACCCAAATCGAGTCATTGCCTTGCTGACTCCTTGGCAGTCCCATCACAAAATTCATCGTAATGTGTTCGCATTTCCACTCGGGAATCTCAACTACGATGAGCTTTCGACAAGACCGCTTCTATAAGCTCTGCATCTTTTGGAACGCACAATCGTCCTCGAAACCTCAATGTTCCATCCTCGGATACCCCTTCTTCTTCTTTTTTTCTTTTTTTTTTCACTTTGCATCTCGGGTTCTTTTTTTCACTTTGCATCTCGGGTTCCACCCTGAGAGTGGTCATTAGACTAGCAAGATAGCCAACCTCAAGTTTTAAAATCTGAGTCCTTGACTCCCTCCAAAAGAACCCACTCTCGTACTATCATCTGAGCAATTGTCAACTCTCGACTGAGCGCATCTGTCACTTTGATTGCTTTCCCCAGATGATACAAATTTCACAATCACAATCCTTAAGAAGTTCCATCCATCATTGTTGAACATGAGGCAAAGATGATCACCGCTAATTCCAAATCATGCATTAGATAGTTAAGCTCGTGAAGCCTTAACTGTCGGGATGCGTATGCAACCACCTTGCCATGTTGCATTAACACACAGTCTAGTCCTTCATACGACGTGTCACTGTAGATCTCGTACCCACTAGGACCAAACGGTATTGTCAGAATAAGTGCAGTAGTCAATTTACTCTTGAGCTCTTGGAAACTACGCTTGCACTTGTCCGTCCAATCAAACATCTCCTCTTTCTTTAACAACCTTGACAATGGCATGGCTATCGCAAAGAAACTTCTCCATGAAACATCTATAACATCCTGCCAATGCCAAGAAACTTCGAATCTCAGTTACCGTCATAGGTCTCGACCAATTCCTGATTGCCTTGATCTTAGTCGAGTCAACGACAATCCCTTCACCTGAAATTACATGCCCTAAAAATGCCATGCGAGATAGCCAAAACTCGCACTTGCTAACTTAGCATAAAGTTCATGCTTCCTCAAGGTCTGTAGTACTAATCTCAGGTCTTTCTCATGATCGTCGAGACTCCGCAAGTACACCAAAATATCATCAACCCTTGGCAATGGATACTTGTTCTTAATTGTCACTTGATTAAGCTGCTGGTAATCAATGCAGAGACGCAAAGACCGGTCCTTTTTTTCTTACAAACAGTATCGGTGCTCCCCAAAAGAGACGCTCGTCCTAGTGCGTCTGCACCAGTTCTTTCAATTCTGACAAGGCCATCCTATAAAGCGCCTTGGAAATCAGTTCAATCCCAGGGGCCAACTCAATCACAAACTCAATTTCTCTCTCTGAAGGCAATCCCGGCAATTCTTCGGGAAACCCGTCCATGTACTCTTGTACCACAACAATATCCTCCACCTTTGATCCTTCTACTAGTGTATCTGCCACCCATGCCAAATACTCTTGACACCCAGATTCCCACAACCAAGTCTCCTCAAGTGACGAAATCAGAAGAACGGAGGGTTCTCCTCGATTTCCCACACACTCAAAACGACCACCCACTACTGGGTTAAACTGAATTGTCTTTCCATGACAATCCACCATATGCAATGGCTTCCTCGCGATCTAGTTTCGAGCGGTCGGCTTTCCCGCATAATTCTTTCTATCGGGTGGGATGGGATTCTTTTCCCCATCATCGGTCCCTTCCCAAACCGACGATTGTCTCTATTAGGCACGAACCGCGAGCCAGATGCGGTCGCCCTCTTGATCATATTCTTCTCTATCACTAGGCCCTTTTGTACATCTCATCAAAACTCTTCTCAAGTTCAAGGGTACTAGCTGGGCTTTCAATTATGGATTCAAGCCATCTCTAAAATGTCTCACCCTATCCACAAGGTCCTTTACCAATCTCGGCGCATACTTGGCCAACTTGGCGAACTTCGCCTCATACTGATCCACTGACATCCAATTCTGACAAAACTGTTGGAACTCTGCCATCTTTGACTCTCTCATACTGTCCAAGAAGCACTTCCCATTGAAAACTTCACTAAAAGCACCCAAAGTCTGAGCTGTGCCTTCAAGGAACACTCTTCCTTGAGTGGCTTCCCACCAATTAATGGCATTACCTTGAAGCTAATAAGCCGCCAGAACCATTCTGTCTGACTCTGAACACCCCATCACTGAACCAGTCCTCTCACTATCCCTTATCCAAAGGGTCATAGCTTCAGGGTCGCCCACGCCACTAACCTCGGTGGCTTCAGTCTCAGAATTGCTCTACCGGTCTAGGTATTGGTCTCTCACAGACTTCTCCTCTCACTAGGGAAACCACAAGGACCACAGCAAAAGCACTCAGCTTGCTGCCTTCAAGGTCTCTAGCGTCAGCAGGATCCCGTCTAACTTAGGATATGCCTGCGCGCTACCCTAGCACTGGTCTGACCAAACGCTGCCCTACGCCTAAGGGCTCTCTCTGCTCAGGATTGCACATCACTCTAGACTATGAGCAACCCGCCACCACACAAAGCCACACAAGGCCACAAAAGCAATCACAGGCACATAACATAAAAGCCATCCCTATCTCACTATCCCAAAAATCCCACGCACCTTATCACTCCAAGTCTCAACCTCGCTCTGATACCAAAACCGACGGGGATGTCACGCCCCGAACCCCGAGCACGCGACAACCCTTTCTCTTGGTCGATTGAAAGCGACGTCCCAGGACTCGTCGATGACCATTCATTTTAATCTTTCGTTATGCGCAAGCGGAAGACGAACCATCCCCAATCCAACAATCAATCAATCAATCAGGGATAGAGAGATGAATAACAAGAACAACCATCACTACTCATTTACACAATTTACTAGATTAACCAAAGGAGGATCGTCTTTTGAATTACAAGCCCGACAAAAGGGGCCGATCCATCCTCTAAGCCAGGCCAAAAAGAAACTAGGCTAATCCAGCTATACAGAATGAACCCTCGGGTTCAACACCACGATCACTAGGACCAATCGGACTCGACTCCGTCAGGTCGATCACTGGAGAAACGAGGGGCAGGATTCTCCGCAGCGGGTGCACCATTCTAAAGACCTGAAAAATGTTAACCACGACGGGTTGAGATAAAATCTCAGCGAGTTCTTCCCCCTAAGCCCCGGTTAGTACGCCAACTCAACCCGGGGTATCTCTCCAGAACCACCCCTCACTCAACCCGACCACAAACACCCAGCAATCAACAATCAAACCACAGATGGTTCAACCAACAATCAGAGGTCGGTTCGCATGCAACCTTACCCGGTATGCCATACCCTGCACGTTATAAGTCAGCACAATACACACAATGCACATGGCCGTTAGATGATGCAGTTCATCAATCACATGCGAGTCGCGTCACAAGCGATCTCACCTGGCCATTGCCACCCCTGCACGTTATCAATTCATGCGTGCGTGCCATAAATGATATGATCACCTCATGCATAATCGGAACCAATGATGCCATGTTTTCTCATGCACTCTCGCATCCACACTTGTTTCGATTATTACTGCCCCACAGGGTTACAACTTGGCCGAGGTGCAACAGCGCTACGACGCCCTTCCTCCGTAGAGGCGCAACCGTGCCCTTCCGTGCTATTGCTACGGCGCCCTTCCTCCGTAGAGGCGCAACCGTGCCCTTCCGTGCAGGCCGAGGCGCTATGGCGCTACGGCGCCCTTCCTCCGCAGAGGCGCAACCACGCCCTTCCGTGCCCTCCGAGGCGCCACGGCACTATGGCGCCCTTCCTCCGCAGAGGCGCAACCGCGCCCTTCTGTGCCCTCCGAGGCGCAACGGCGCTACGGCGCCCTTCCTCCACAGAGGTGCAACCGTGCCCTCCCTTTCCATAATCTCTGATAAATCGGGTTCAACTTAGTGATCACGCAAGCATACCATCACAATCCACTTATTATCTTTGAGCATTAGCCAATGCACACATGCTTGCATATAAAACCTCAAATCATTTCTCACGAAAACGGCCCATTTCCGATGTCCCTCGGACAAACCTTTTTCCCCACGTTTCTCATAAAAGCGGTCCATTTCCAGTGTCCCTTGGACAAATCACTTTCTTTCTCATAAAGGCGGTCCATTTCCGGTGTCCCTCGAACAAACCATTTTTTTTCCTTTTTGTGAAATTCACACGATTCATGCGAATGTTCATGCCACGACACATCAATTTCACTTCATATGATCAAGACACATGAAATTATGAACAATTTTACTTCCGGATGAACAGTGCCGTGAACAGTCATCATGAACAATAATCCGTGAATAGTACCAATGAACAGTAATTTCCGAAATTCAATTAATAATAAATTAAATTCAGAAATTAAACAAAACATTGATTAAACACAATTAATCAATCAATTAAGCTAAACATGCTTAATTAACACATAAACCACACATAATCAACACTTAAGCATAATCAAGCATAATTAAGCAAGATCAAGCTAAGCTAATCTTAATCAAATATCTAACCACCTATCCTAGGGCTAATACACTTAATTAACCCTCCTAAACCAGCATTAACACTAATTAACCCAATCCTAAGCAAGTTTAGGCACTAAATAGGGATTAGGAGCTAAACTCACCCGTTAAGCGGGCTGGCGACACCGGCGACGAACCCGACACCCGGGGACCTCACTCACGACGATCCAAGGCGGTCCCGGGCTCAACACAGCAGCAAAAAATTCGGATTCCCCACTGAACTTCACAAAGCAACACTGCAGGAGGAGGAGGTTGCTGGTCGGAGCAAAAACAAGGTAGCCGGAGCTCCGGCCAGCTCGTGGCCGGTGACCGGAGACTCCCGGGGGTCGAGGGGGAGTTGTGAGTGGCTGGTGTGGGCATTGGGTAGGCTAAAAATGGAGATAAACGGAAGGAAAACCGAAGCTGCACAGGAGGCGCTGCAC
Organism: Corymbia citriodora subsp. variegata; assembly: GCA_014858505.1. NCBI lineage: Eukaryota > Viridiplantae > Streptophyta > Magnoliopsida > Myrtales > Myrtaceae > Corymbia > Corymbia citriodora. The sequence continues at coordinate 12,677,120 of CM026414.1, forward strand.
AGTGACGGTCGGAGGACCGCCGACTTCAGGCGGCCGTACGGGACGGACGGCACCTCCGTTCGGCAATCGGCCACCGTGAACAGTACGTAATTTCTGTGCTGAACATTTTGATAGGTGGCACGGCCCGAGATTCCACCGGGAAGGCAACGAACAACTCCAATTTCGGTGAGAGGTCAGAAACTGAAACTGCAGGAAGGCAAGGGAAGAAGGGGAGAGAGGGGCTGCGATTTTAGAGAAGATGAAGAGGAGAGAGAGAGTGAAGTGAAGGCTGAAGGATAAGCCTTATCCAAGCCATCAAGGCTTGCCCCACTTGCCAAACAATGACCTCATCTTCTCTCTCTTCCTTTTGACTTTTCTTCAAAATATCCAAGGGCATTTTGGTCATTTCCACCTTGCACATTTCCCAATCTGTCCTTGGGCTGAAAATGGAGGACGGGCCTAGGAAAAAAGCCGGAAAATGAATAGGAACGGGCTCGGGAATTTATTGGGCTCGAATTGGCTCAGGTTTAGACAATGGGCTAGGAAGGGTAAAGGGTCGGTTTGGCCCAACGGGCTCACTTGCTTGCCTCGGGCCTTCCATGGCGGCTGTCCCACCTTGGGCGTGAGGCCCAAACTGTTCTTGCCTGGCCCACGTCCTCGTAGGCTCGTTTCCTCGTTTCCTCGGTCCGAAATCCCTTTCTCAAAAACTCGGCTCAACCGACACTGTCGACTGTCGAGGAAGCATCGTCCAAAAGTCCGTCTTGGACGTTCCCGAAAATTTGAAGTCCAATCTTGGATTCTCATGCCTTGTCAATTTCGGCCGAATGCCATTTTGGTACTACTCAGACTGACAGGCGGCTTCGAGGATTCACGCGTAACCGACTCGTGCCAATTCATGTTCAAGACTTCTGGACACATGGACGTCCTTGATTACATGAAATTGCGAAGGATTGATTCTTATTTCTAAGTGTACGATTATCAAGGATCAACATAGGGCCATTCGCTGGTTCGATAATAGTAGACGGAATCACCCGTCGTCCCATTATTTTTATCCGTGAATCGACTTCTAGTCGTCCCTGAAATCGGCCTGCATGACTACAAGATCGTCCTTACGCAAGTCTCACGGTCGAGTCGTTTTCCCAGGTCAAGTTCTTTAGTCGCACGAGTTCTGTCCTCATTAGCCTTTCCCCTCAAGGTCAGTATCTCAAGAGTGATCAATTCCGAGTGAGATCAACCAATAATGCATTGGCGAAATTAACGTTCATTCCTCCTTCCAAGGGCTCGAATTTCAGGACGTCACAAATTGGTACCCTAACCGAGGCTTAGCACTTCAACCTACTAAGATTTTATCTCACTAGTTGTGGTTTAACCATTTTCAGGTCTTTGATGAACGTGCCTAGCTGCGAACTTTTTAGATTGACAAACCTCAACCCCTAAGGATAATGGATGAAGTTGATTGAACCTTTTGCCATTATATCTCTTTGGTTGGCCGTTGGGACAGTATTCACTTATATGGTTGTACATATAACTATTCCCTAGGGTTAATTTGGACTAGGTTGCTTTTGAATTGTTTGTCTTACCGACTATCCCTGTTGTTATTGTTTGACCAGGGTTTAAAATATTCGTTTCTGCATGTGCATAATTGAAAGATCAAATGAATGGTCGGCGACGCGTCCTAGGTCATTGCACTCATTTGACCGAAAGAGAATAAGGGTTGTCACATGCACAAGGTTTAGGGTGTGACAGTGTGCTAACGAATTATTTGGCGTTGCATATATCATAGGTGAAGGGCACATTTGGATTATCTAGAAGGCTTGTAACATTTTCTATCTTTGACCCATTTCAATAAAAGGAAAGATTGGTTGTCAAGGTTTTATAATGGCAAATGTCCAATCACTAAACATGTGAAGGGTACATTTGGATTATCTAGAAGGCTTATAACATTTTCTATCTTTGACACATTTCAATAGAAGGAAAGATTCATTGTCAAGGTTTTATAATGGCAAGTGTACAATCGGTAAACATGTGAAGGGCACATTTGGATTATCTAGAAGGCTTATAACATTTTCTATCTTTGACACATTTTAATAGAAGGAAAGATTGGTTGTCAAGGTTTTATAATGGCAAGTGTACAATCAGTAAACGTGTGAAGGGCATATTTGGATTATCTAGAAGGCTTATAACATTTTCTATCTTTGACACATTTTAATAGAAGGAAATATTGGTTGTCAAGGTTTTATAATGGCAAGTGTCCAATCACTAAACATGTGAAGGACACATTTGGATTATCTAGAAGGCTTATAACATTTTCTATCTTTGACACATTTCAATAGAAGGAAAGATTTGTTGTCAAGGTTTTATAATGGCAAGTGTCCAATCACTAAACTTGTTTTCCTAGGTGAATGTCGCATATGGATTATCTAAAAGGCTTATAACATTTTCTATCTTTGACACATTTCAATAGATAGAAAGATTGGTTGTCTAGGTTTTATAATGGCAAGTGTCCAATCACTAAACATCATAATGTCCATTTAATGCACAATAGCTATGTTTTTTTTTCATTTGGTAAATCTAGAAGCATCATAATGTCCATTTAACGCAATAATCTATATTCCAAAAATCTATATAGACATGAGACTACACTTTTTACGCGAAACAAGCCGAGTATCAAAATATCATCTCTAAAGCTAGTTTCTTGGCATCTTCTCAAGAACAAGAAACACTAATATCCTCCCGCATGATACTGGCTACGACTTCCATAGCTATTATGATCTATTCGGTTGTGACTGCTACGATGGTTGCTTTGATTTTGTGATTGAGGAGGGAGCAAAAGTGAATTTCACATCTTTTTGGTGGTTAAAAATAAGACATGGATATCGGTAACTACTCAAGTCTTTTATCATACTCGTACAATATTGCATATTTTCATGCATTAATAAGGTGAGTCTATCCATGTGAGAATGGAGCAAAACTCATCCATATTATCTAATATTTGTCTTAAACTCCAAGAGACATAATATATGCATTACAATTGGCTTTGTTCATTAAACTACATAGACTCAATTCTCTAATTGGAGTTTCATGTTATGGGTTTAGTCTGTACTAGTTATTTCATTCCAAATCTATTTAACATGGTCTTGAATCATTGCTTTAATGATAGTTTGTACAATTGGGACATAAGATGACCATCTTCTAGAGCATGGGAAGGAACTTCAAGTTGTGCTAGAAGATGGTCGTCATATGTCCCAATTGTATAAACTATCATTAGAGCAATGATTTGAGACCATGTTAAATAGATTTGGAATGAAATAACTAGTACAGACCAAACCCATAACATGAATTTCCAATTAGAGAACTGAGTCTATGTAAGTTGATGAACAAAGCCAATTGTAATGCACATATTATGTGTCTCTTGGTGTTTAAGACAAATATTAGATGGTATTAATGAGTTTTACTCCACTATCACATGGATAGAGTTAGATTATTAATGCATGAAAATGTGCAATATTGTACGAGTATGATAAAAGACTTGAGTAGTTACCAATATCCATGTCCTATACAAATCAAGAGACTCTTGCAGACAGCTGATTTTGTGATTGAGAAGGGAGCAAAAGCAATGAAGCTCGGAATAGCAAAAATCAAGAAGAAGCTGAGAGATTTCATGAAGGATGTTGAAGAACTAGAAGATCAAGCAATATGTGCTTCAGAGGAGTATGAAGCCCCCCACCAATTGAAATGGTGCCCCTATAGTGCCCTAGAGGACTATTGCTAAGTGTTTGTTTCATTGTGAAGGATAAAATGTGAACCTCAATTTGCATTGCCTTCTTAATTCAATGAAGCGAAAGACGTTAACATTTTGCATTTGATTTGTAAACTAGTTTATGCAATGGAGTTTGCAATAGTTTAGAAAACGCATTATGATACATGAAATGGTTTCTAGATTTGGCCTTGTAGATTGTGGATGATGTTGTGAATTGGTGTTGATATTCAATATCATTGTGAGTTGAATAAGGGGCTTGTGGGTATACGTACTAGTTTAGGATATCCTTGGGGGCCAGCCACTAATAATATAGGTCGAGACATTGCTAAAGGTGGGAGCTTGATCACCTTGTCAGGGGTGTATGTGTGATCATGGTTGATATCTAAGCTCAACAATTGACATGTGTGTGTTGAGATTGATTAGTTGGTTAGATCATTCATGTTGGTTTCGATATTACTAATATAAATGAGTATTTTTGCCATAATATATATATATATATATAACCCTTTTGATATTGAAGTTTGTTGTATTCCAAATTTAGTGGAAATGAGTTTGTGTGTGTTGTAAATATGCATAGTGGTTGCTCGATTTGTTTAGAAGAAATGTATCACTCATTGGGTTGTAAATTGCTCATTCCACTCGTCTTTCATATTTTCAAATACCTAGATTAGCAACAAGTGAGGCAAGAGTGCTATTAGTAGAGAACTTTTGGGAGCTGTATTTTTGGTATGGCTTAAGAGAGTTAGTGTTTATGGTCCAAGATTTTTTCATTAATTAGAATATCATCTTCCACTATCATTAGGAGGATTAAGGGAGGGTAGCTAGAAAAGAAGATATCCAAAGACCATGTCACTTTCTCAAGGGTCAAGGTATAACCTCTATAGTTGGGCGTTTCTTCCGGAGGCAAGGCATTCGGTTTTGAAGATAAATCTATGACGGTTATGATAACAATGTAGACCAATGAAGGAGTGGATGACTTTATTTTCCATCCCAATATATATTATTGAGGGGAATCTTCACACTCTAAAATTTGATAATCCAAGGATACAAGCATGGAAATTCCTCTACCTGAAGGCCCATTAAATTACTTGCAACTTCCATGAAATCAGCTAAATTTTGTGAGTGGGATTTTAACAGGGCAACCCCCTCCTACTCTTTAACTGAAAATCCTCCAACACCTTGACCCAATTATACCAATACTGAGATTGACACTCTAAGGGTGCGCTTGTTTTGTAAAAAATTAATGAGTTGAAGAATATTTTCCTAAAAATGATTGCCTATGTCGCTTATATAGATCGGTAAATGAAAATATTTTCATTGTTGTGATAATGAATTTATTTTTCATTGAATAATCACTTTAAAGATATAAATGATTGTTTTTTAAAAAATATTTTTCAACAAATTCATTATCCACGAAACAAATACAGCCTAAATTTTTAAAATATGCATTTACACGGTCCCTATCTTTTCTTAGGATGCTAATTGCTTGGAGTTAAAAGTCAAGAGAGAATGATCAATGGCTAATTTCTTTATAGCACCGCTCTCCTTAAAAAAGTAAAAATGGTGCTTCACTTTTTGTAATACTTGTTGAGGTTATTTGAACTACTGAAAAATGATGGAGCACCATTTTCCTTGATCAATTTATTTTTTGATGGGGCATCTTTCTCTGTCTCTCATAAGATCAAAGCTATTTCCCATAGATTTTCATCTCTCACTTGATTTCAGATTACTTGTATACTATTAATTACTAAGCATGACTTTGTGTATAACAAGAATGAACAAAAAGGACGAGAAGGGAGAATAAAAACCTTGGTGACTGTGCATAAGTCATCCACCTAGATGGTCACTATAACTATAATAAGGGTCAGTGTCAGCCCTGCATGCACTCCCCTTCTCCTCAACCCGATGATCCTATGAATCTCTTAAATGTAAAGTTAATATTTTTAAAAAATTCAATCACAAAAATCGATTTTGTCCATAGATTTTTCCATTATTACATGATTTCTCTCTCTCTCTCTCTCTCTCTCTCTCTCTCTTTCTCCATGATTTTCTCTCCACTTGAAATGTGTGGTACTTGTCCAAAAAAATAACTACAACTAGGATTTAATTCGGACAAGAAGAGAGAGAGCATGTTTGTTCCAGTTTGTGTGCTAACTTACTATTTGGCGTTGCATAGATCGTAGGCTAAGGGCACATATGGGTTATCTAGAAGGCTTATAACTGATGGCCACTTGTCCTGCAGCAACACAATATTACAATATAAGATGCCAAATTTTAATTTGAGAAAATACAAGATGCAAAGCATAACTATATAGAAAATGTAGAAAGTAATATCTTCAGGAAAAACAATAGGAGGTATAGTACAAGTTAACATTTTCTATCTTTAAGACATTTCTATAGAAGGAAAGATCAATTGTTAAGGTTTTATATAAGCAAGTGTCCGATAACTAAAACTATGTTCTACACAATATCCAAGTTTTTGACATCTGGTACATATGGCAATATCATAATATCCATTTGACGCAATAATCTATATTCCAAAAATCTATGCAAATATGATACGGAACTATTCAATCAAAACAAGTTAGATTTCAGTATATCATTTATAAGTATTATTTCTCGGAATCTTCTCCAGAATGAGATACACTAATATGGTATGAGCATTCTCGGTAATTATGTCCAAAATTTCTAAAGCTTTCGCTGGACACTTTCTATGTCATTGTGATAAAGTTCATCCACCAATTGAAAATATATATATATATATATATATATATATATATATATATAAATCCACATGATAGGGCGCTTCTTCTTCATTACATTCAACAACTCATTTGCCCTCTCTCTCTCTCTCTCTTTTGGCTTTTGTCCCGCAGAGCAATCAATCGCAAGAAGCAGCTTATTTTGGTAAAGAAAAATCTTACTTATATTCAACTGTGCAAGAAGAGTTGGCTATCATGCTTGTTGGATTGTATTCCTGTAATGGTTAAAGATCACATGGAGATTGTGGTATTTGAACTTTTGTTGATTTTCATGCAGGCTAGATAAATTAAAAGGCCCTCGCGAATTTGAAAATATTCATGACCACACTTCATTATGAGATATAACCTAACTCATAGAACTATCTTGTTGACGTTGAAAATGAATGTATTACCCCCCTTGATAGGATGACTCACGGAATAGACCTTGAAATGGCTCCCCTTAGGGAATCTTCATGATTTGAGCACTGCAAAGTCACCTCATTCATCAGCAAGAGGCGGATCATTATGCTCGGCTGCTCTTTGTTCGTTAATGACCTAACGATAATGACCACAGTTATCAGTGTTATTCCATTCATTTTTACATCTGAGTTTATGTTTCTCCAGCTTTATTACCGACATACGGTGGTTGGTAGATTACATTCGTTTTTCCATCTGAGTTTATGTTTGGCCGGCTTGATTACAGATGTATCGTGGTCAGTGGATTCCATTCGTTTTTCCATCCAAGTGTATGTTTAGCCGGCTTGATTTCCGATGGACGGTGATCTATGTGCAAGTCAATATGCTGAGTGAGAATTGAATTTTTCTTAGGGTTGGACAAACATTTTAAGTGGGGATTTTGTGAGAGATCGCACCTTTTCTTAGCTTCTTAATTATCTAATCATAATAACTTTGGGGATCTTTAGCAAGCCATCTTCCTTAATGATGAAGATTAGATTCATCTCGTCTTAGCGTCATGTTCTATGTAAAAATTCCAACCATTTTGTTAAAATGCAGTCCAATCCAAAAACATTCAATAGGAAATTATATTTATTGTATTTATAAAATGAAAAAAGGTATATCAAATTTATTAAGTCGTTTTTTTTTCTATTCTTTGTATTTCTCAGTCCTTCAACTCATTTTTGTTGGACTTCAGAAATTTCTTTTACCATTTAACTCTTTTTCTCAAAACAATCATGATAAAATTTCTAGTTTTTCAATGGAGTCTTTAGTTTGTACTGCTCGGTAATTGCTCCTACACCCAAAGAAAAATAAAAGAATTTCGCATCTTTTTAGTGCTTAAATATACGACATGGATATTAGTAACTACTCAAGCCTTTTATCATACTTGTGCAATATTATATATTTTCATGCATTAACATAACTCGATGTTCCTTCCCATGCTCTCTTCCTTCAAATTTCAATCTTACATGCTCTAAAATTCTTCAAAGGAAAAACACTTCTGTGACTGCTTTCATTATTTTTCCTTTAGTGCACTCTCCGTCCCTTTTGTTAACCTCGTGATCTCACCTAAAGGTCAATGGGAGATTCCAACACCAGAAGAAACCTTCCGGAGTTGTTCGAGTTTGTCAGGGACGACTACCTGAATGGCTTGTACATCCTATGTTTCTGTGCCACCCTTGAGAATTGCTTGAACTGTGTGCGCGATGCCCAATTGCTGATTTCTGACGCACTTCGTTGCTTCGAAGAAGAAGACAGGAATGGAGACAGCAGGTATGTCTTAATTCTCAAGGAACTTCATGGATAGCACATGTATCTAAGTACATTTGGTTCTTGAGCTACTATTGCTAAGGCTTTCAATCTCTCCTGTTTTTTCTATGCCATATCATTCAACTTTATTTCCTAACATGCCAATGAGATCGAGTTGATTTCTAGAGTTTGATATCCTAAAATTACAAGGTTAAGGTGGTGAGGAATACACATATTCTGTTTCGAGATAAACTGATGCAGAGACCTTGGAAAAATTTAGGTACTCAAACACCTTGGAGAAATTGAGGAATTTCAGGGACACCGGAGTCCCTTTGACTGAGTTCCGCGAGGTCTTTCAGATTATCCACAAGCAACAAAAGTCCATTTTCGAGAAGTTGCAGATCAAGAAGAAGAAGATCAACGAGGAGCTCAAGTGCATACGCACTTGGGCAAAGGTCTTTAGCATAATAATGGTTGTGACTTTCGAAGCCGTTCTGATCAACTCTTTCATGACTGCTGCGGTGGTTGCTCCGTCAGTTGCCCCTGCTCTAGCGGCTGCAGCTGCCTTTCCCATGGAGTTGGTGGGCGACTGGATCAACTCCCTTTGGAAGAATTATGAGAATAAAGTGAAGAAAGAGGAGGAAGTGATCAACTCAATGCGAGTGAGTACTACAAACCTTTTTCTCCCTTATTACAGTGACCATCCCCGCAATTTCGTCAAACCCAGTTAACATTCCCGTTTAGTTCAAAACAATAGTTTCCCCTTGAAATCCTCACGTCAAATATAATTAACATTGCGAGGCTGGCTTGATTTTTGAGTAGCTATAATGTTGGGGACAACGTCTAGGAGTCCAAAATGCAAGAAACCATGATTTACATGAATAAATTCTTAAAACTAAAAGCTCTACAGATCAGGACCTATGTTGCTCTCACGGACCTGGACACGATTGGAAGTCTCATTGACCTTATGGAGGTAGATACCAAGAGCCTCTTGCACAGAGCTGATTTTGCGATTGAGAAGGGGCCATAAGCATTGAAGCTTGGATTACCAGACATCAAGAGAAAACTTAGAGATTTCATGAAGGATGTCGAAGAACTGGAAACGCAAGCTGAAATATCCTTCAGAGGATTATAAAGCCCCTCACCAATTAAAATGGTGACCGTACAGTGCCATAGAGGACTATTGCTATGTATTTGTTTCATTGTGAACCTCATTGTGCATTGCCTTCTTAGTTCAATAAAGGGGAAGACATCAACATTTGGCATTTGATTTGTTTGATTATCAAAACTAAGTGCAGCTTTTTGACAAAAAGGCCCTTATCATCGTCCTGCTTTGGATACGATTTCATAAATTCTGGTTGATGCCAAGGAAAAGTACATTATTATTACATTTACTTTGCTTCGACATGCTTAAAAAGCTGGACAGGAAATGAAGCTGGCATATGTATCAATATAAAACCGATTTATATTATGGGGTCTTCGTGTGATTATTATGTTTTTATTAGTACCCTGACTGTAATTAATTATTAATATATACACTTATCACACAACCATGGTTAGGGCCAAGCCACCATAAACACTCCGTCTCTACTCTCTCTATCAGAGCAAGAAAAACCATCAAACTCTTTGACATCTCTGCCCCAAATCAACAATTTCTTTGTTCCCATTTCCATTTTGGATGCATCCCCAATTTTTCTTCTTCTCTACCGTGTCTTTATCCATTATTTTCTATTTCCATCAATCCCAACTTCTCATCACCTCTTCCCCCAACGTTCCCAACGGCACAAGTCTCATCTTCATCAAGCTTGATGCAAGAAACCATCTTTTATGAAAATTTTAGCTTGAGCCTATTCTAATCTGTGATGATTTTCTGAGCCATGTGGATGGATCTTTTGCGCATCTGCCAAAGCTTGTTCCAAATCACAATGGAACTGTGGTGATCAATCCCTCGTATTTCACTTGGGTCAAGAAAAATGAGTGTCTCTATAGTCTGATCAATTCGACCCTCAAAGTCAAGATTTTCCATGAAGTTCACGACCTTTGGATATTTCGGGAGATTTGGCTCGCTCTTATAAGACAAGGAGTTGGAGCCGAGGTCCTAGAGTGACAGAAGGATACCCGGAATGGGAGATTTGCAGTTTGGACACAGTCAAGTCTATGTTAGAAGTAACCTTGCAAATTCTAACTCCTGTTATTTTCTTTTTCACTAACTCTTGTTACGGTTTGAAATGTTTGAACATTTAATCTGCTTTAGCAACTGAGTTTTTTTATATTTTATTTTACCTTTTTTGATAACTAGCATCAGAACATGCATTTTCTTGACCTATAGATATATATTACGATGCTCACAGCTCAGCCAAGGTAATTGAACTAAAACTTAATTTTCGGCTAGCCCATCTCCTCATGGCTCCAATTTTTGGCCTGTTAATCCCTTATTTCAAAATTTTCGGACTTACCAATAAACATGAGAATTGATGAGGCAACTTCCAGTGGACTAATCTTGAAGTCGAAAATTCTGTACTTGAAATCATGATAAAATTCATGGTTAAATTCAATCAATTGCGACTGTAGTATGACCTAAAGTATCTGGTAGCATTTAGGGGTTTTCTTGTGTTTGACCCGTGATTGATCAAATTCAATTCATGTTTGAACCTTTTTAAGTCAGGGGCGACCCTTGATTGTCATGTAATTGCAAGGGTTCAATTATTCACTATGACTATAAAGCCAGAAAGGAAATTGGTCTAATATTGTTTATAGCTATATTGAAGTCATGTAGAATCACCCACAATCCAACCTCATACTTCTTTCTAATCGATTTATTTTCGTTTGCTAATTGATTTATAATATTGCAGCATCGACCTTCATTGATCCCTATGGTCGAGTGGTCTCTGATTGAATTTTCTGGTCGTACACATATCGATCCTTAATTATATTTTGGAATAGGTTAGTTAACTCGTAAGTGATCAGTTCAGAGTCAATGTAATTACCAATGCATTGATTAAATAATCACTTCACGTATCTCAAAATGGGGTTGAAATTCAAAATGTCACAAGTGGATTGGACATTGATGTTTCCTTCAATATTACTAACATAAATGAGTATTTCTACCATAATATATTTTCAAATTAATGTCTTGAATTTGAATTTTTATAGAATTCGATCTGTCCCAAAATGGGGTTGAAATTCAAAACATCACAAGTGGATTGGACATTGATGTTTCCTTCAATATTACTGATATAAATGAGTATTTCTACCATAATATATTGTCAAATTAATGTCTTGAATTTGAATTTTTACAAAATTTGATCTGTCCCGAAATGGGGTTGATATTCAAAATGTCACAAGTGAATTGGACATTGATGTTTCCTTCAATATTACTGATATAAATTAGTGTTTCTACCATAATATATTGTCAAATTAATGTCTGAATTTGAATTTTTACAGAATTCGATCTGTCAAATAAAATTTGGATAAATATCCAAAATGTGACTGCAAAAATTAATCCAAGTTATGGGCAGTGGTTTCTTTGGATAATTGAAGATCTTTTAATTCTGTTGGGGATATATATCTCAAAATTCGGTCAACAAGATTGGTTTCTTCTTTTCCGAGTTTAATCACTTGACCAAAGAAGGACTCCATTACTGCATGATTTAAGGACCTTCTTCTCTTTTTTCTTCATGTTGGTGAAAAAAAGGGTTTGTTTCCTGCCCCATATGAAATAAAGGGAGACTTATTTTCTTCAGCAAGATATGTGTTGCACAAGCAAAGAAAGCTGTCCAATAAACGTGAAACCACCGTACAAAAAGAAAGAATGATTACACGAGATCTTGTTCTTAACATATGTAGAGCCTTTGCTTTGGGCTTGAATATATAGTGATTTATGCCATGAGTTTACATCTCAATTGAGTTGTTTATTTGTAAATACTAGGGGTTTGGGCTTAAATCTAGGTGTGGGAACACTTAACCATGTGAGTAGTTGTAATTCAGATTCTTTTATTATAGTGGATTATTTGTTGTTAGCTCTCCCTATTGATATTGGTACTAATACTCGGACCGAACCACGTAAATCTCTAGTATCTTTATCATTCCACGTTTACTTCTCCAGTATTATTGCATTGACTTAATTTGTAAGATTTTGTTGTTTCCATATATTATATTACAATAATTGGTATCATAGACGATAGTTGCAGTTTTTAGGTAGATGGTTGTTGTGGCATAGCAACACGAGCCTGTAAAGATAAACTTAGGCCAGAACGATACCTAAATTGAGGGGGAACTAGACCTAACACTAATCTCACACATGAGAGGAAAATTGTTAGGATGGATGCATGTGTGAATGAGTTGTGTTAAAGAAGTCTTACGTCGGAGAATTGATGTGGTGGGTCCAACTGAATATGCTAGTTAGCTTATAACTTATTAGCTTAAGCTTTTGAGTGAATACGAGTCTAATTTAATATGCTGACAGGCTCAAACTTTGGCTCTATCCTAATGATCTCTTCAGGTGAATCAAGAAATTAGAGACATTGATAGAGAAGTAGTCAAATAAACAAATCAACTGCTTGAGAACCGATAATGGCATGAAGTTATGGGATAAAGATTTTATTGAGTTTTGCAAGAAAAAAAGGGATTGCGGACACTACAGAGTACCTAGGACACCACATCAAAATGGTGTGGCAAAACAAAAGAATAGAATTTTACTTAAGCAAGCTCGATGCATGTTTTTGCATATGAGACTAGGCAAAATTTTTTGAGAAGAAGTAGTAAATATGACATGTTACCCAATAAATCGATCTTCATCATCTGCTATCAAGTGGAAGACTCCTAAGGAAGTATGGTTGGGGAAACTGATTGATTACTCCGAATTACGAATATTCGAATGTCATGCATATGCTCATGATAGTAATGGTAAGCTTGAGCTAATTGTGAAGAAGTGCATATTTCTGAGTCATGCACGTGGGGTTAAAAGCTAGCGACTATGGTGCACTAATCTCAAATCACCCAATTTTCTAATTAGCAAAGATGTAACCTTCGACAAAACTACAATGCTTCAACAAAGGAGGTTTGAGATACAACTAGCAGAGCAGACGAATCATGGTGTCAATAATGAGGTAGAGGTTTAGGTGGAAACTCTAAGGACCTTGGATAATAGAAGTTGAGAGTGTAGATGAGGCCACAATTCCTAAAGTCGATGATACTAAACAATCAGCATAATCGCAATACATTATAGTCGTAGATAGACAAGAAAGGCAAATTAAATCGCTGAAGGGTTATACAGATATTGCTTATGCATTGACTGGAGGTGACGATGTGTAGATAGATAAGCCTTCATCTTACTCTAAGGCAATAGCTAATAGCAAGTTGTCGCTGTGGCTAGGTGCTATGAGTGAAGATATAGAATCACTCCATTGAAATTAGACAAAGGATATGGTTAAAGTACCCAGGAGTCAAAAGATTATCAGAAGTAATGGGTCTTTAAATGAAATAAGGGTATTCTTGGTATTAAGGTAGCTAAGTATAAGGCGAGACTTCAAGTGAAAGGGTATACACAAAGGAAGGGCATTGACTACAACAATGTGTTCTCCCTTGTGGTAAGACATACTTATATTCATGTTTTACTTGTTTTAGTTGCTAGATAGGATTCGAGCTAGAGCAGTTACATGTGAAAACTGCATTTCTTCATGGTGAGTTGGAGAAGCAAATTTATATGAAGCAACTAGAGGGACTTGCTATTTTGGATAAGGAAGATCATGTTTGTTTGTTAGAGAAATCTTTGTATGGGCTGAAATAGTCTCCTAGGCAATGGTATAAGCACTTTGATGCTTTCATGGCTAGTCAAAGATATTCGAAAAGTCATATGGTTAATTGTGTTTACTTTAAGAGATTGGAGGGTTCTTTAATTTGCCTATTACTATATGTAAATAATATACTAATAGTAGCTAAGAATATGTTCGATATTGATGTGCTGAAAAGGTAGTTGAGTGCTAAATTTGAGATGAAAGATTTAGGTACTACAAAGGATATATTAGGTATCAAGATTTTGCGTGATAGGCTCTAGGACTTTTACGTCTACCTCAAAAGAAATATATTGAGAAGATTGTGACATGTTTTAATATGCGGTCAGTGAAATCTGTAAGTATTCCTTAAGCAAAGCACTTTAAACTTTCTCATAAATTATCACTGTAGACTAAAGAGGAGTATATGTCCCATGGTCTTTATTCTAGTGCATTGGGTAGCATTATGTGTGCCATGTTATGCACTAGGTCTAATATTTCACAAGTTGTGAGCGTAGTTAGTCGCTATATGAAGTATCTTGATAAAGTTCATTGGGAAGCTGTGAATTGGATCCTCAAATATTTGAAAGGGACAACAAATGTGGGTATAGTACAAAGGGACAGTAATGGCAATGAGACCACTGGTTATGTGGATTCAGATCACATCAATGACTTGGATGATTACGGGTCTTTAGTAGGGCACATGTTTACGCTAGCAGGTGGTGTAGTGAGTTGGAAAGCATCTTTACAAGATCATGTTGCCTTGTCTTCAACTGAAGCAGAGTACAAGGCACTAATCTTTATAGCAAAGGAGGTGATGTGGTTACAAAGTTTGCTCTCGAACTTTGGGTTAGAATAGAATAGTGTTGATATACACTATAATAATCAATGTGTGATATATCTTGCATATAATCCGGTTTATCATAAGCAAAAGGAACATATCAACATCAAGTATCACTTCACTTGAAGATGTCTTGACAAAGGGTAAGGTTATTGTAAAAAAGATTGCTATAGTAGAGAACCCCGCAAACATGATGACTAAGCCTATTCCTTTGACGAAGCTCAAGTTTTGCATGAGCTCAATGGCGTTTGTGAACAGTAAGCACCTATCAAGGCATTGGGAGAGTAGCATGGATGATAAGCACTATAACTTGACTTCAAACGTTGAACCGAGGTAAAAAATTGTTAAATTAATATCTCAGGAGTTTTAATTTTTAAGGAACTCAATCCGTTGAATAAATTTGGATAAATATCCAAAATGTGATCACACAAATTAATCCATGTTATGGATTTCTTGTGCGGTGGTTTCTTTGGGTAATCGAAGATTTGTTATTCTGTTGTGGATATATATATAAAAGATTCAATCAACAAGATTGACAGAAAAGGACTCCATTTATTAATCAACAAGATTGACAGAAAAGGACTCCATTTATTTCACGATTTATAACGGACCTTCTTGTCTTTTTCTTCTTTGTGCTAGTGAAAGGAAGGGTTTGTTTCCTGCCACACCCGTATGAAATACAAGGAGACTTCTTTTCTTCAGTAAGATAAGTGTCGTGCCCAAGTAAAGAAAGCCACCCAACGAATGCGAAGCCGGTGTAGGAAAAGAAAGAACGATCAGACCAGTTCTTGCTCTTGGCGTATGTATAGCCTTTGCTTTAGGCTTGAATACACAATGATTTATGATGTGAATTTACATCTCAACTGAGTTGTTTATTTGTAAACACCAGGAATTTGTGCTTAAATCTAAGTGTGGGAAACAATTGAGCATGTAAGCAATTGTAACTTTGATTCTCCAAGTGTAGTGGATTATTTGCTATTGGCTCTCACCGTAAATGTAGATATCGATACTTGGACCAAATCATGTAAATCTCTGTTGTCTTTATTATTCCTCTTTTATTTCTCTAGTATTTTCGTATTGACTTAATTTGTAAGAGTCTGTCATTTTCGCATATTATATTACAACATAGATTACCCCTTTTACTCTTGAAGTTTGTTGTGTTCTGAATTTGGTGTAAATGAGATTATATGTGTGTTTTAAATGTGCATAGTTATTGGTCGATCTATTTAGAAGAGACTTATTACTCACTAGGCTATAGTTATTCATTCAACTCGTCTTTCATGTTTTTAAATTCCTAGATTAGCGGCAAGTAGGGCGAGAGTACTATATATATATATATTTTAAATGTGCATAGTGATTAATCAATTTGTTTAAAAGAGATATATCACTCACTAGGTTGTAATTATTCATTCCACTCATCTTTCATGTTTTTAAGTTCCTAAATTAGCTGCAAGTAGGGCAAGAGTACTATTGGTAGGGAACTTTTGGAGTTGTATTTTGGGCATTGCTTAGGGGAGTTGTATATATATTGTTGATAGTTTGTTGGTTTGGTTGGGTGTTTGTTGAGGCAAAGCAACCAGTGTTGTAATAACACCTCAATAATAATATAGACATTGAATATCAAAGGAGTGGATGACTTTATTTTCCATCTCAATAACAATTAGTAAGGTGAATTTTTACACTCTAAATTTTGACAATCCAAGGACACAAGCATAAAGATTGCTCTACCTAAAAGCCCATTAAATAACTTGCAGGTCCCATGAAAACGACTAAATTCTGTCAGTGAGATTTTAACGGGGCAACCCCCTCCTAAAAATTGTCCGACACCTTGACCAACCGTACTGATTTTGAGATTGTCACTAAATTTTGAGAATATGCACTTGCAAAATTGGATCACTGTCTTTTTTTCTTAGGATGCTAATTGCCTGGAATCGAAAGTCGAGAGAATGATCAAGGGCTAATTTCTTTCATGGCACCATTTTCCTTAAAAAAAATATAAATGGTGCATCACTTTTTGTAATACTTGTTGAGGTTAGTAGATCTATTGAAAAATGATGTAGCACCATTTTCCTGCATCAAATTATTTTTTCATGCAACATCTTTTTTGTCACTCATATGATCCAAGCTATTTCCCATAAATTTCATCTCTCACTTGATCGAAGATTATTGGGATAATATTAATTACTAAGCATGTCTTTGTGTATAGAATTTAGTCCGGGCAAAATAGAGAAATAGCACATATTTTCAAGTTTGTGTGCTAACAAATTATTTGGCATCGCATATCTCATAGGTGAAGGACACATTTGGATTATCTAGAAGGCTTATCACATTTTCTATCTTTGACGCATTTCAATAGAAGGAAAGGTTAGTTATTAAGGTTTTGTAATGGCAAGCGTCCAATCACTAAACGTGTGTTCCTAGGTCAAGGGCACATCTGGATTATCTAGGAGGCTCGTAACATTTTCTATCTTTGACACATTTCAATAAAAGGAAAGATTGGTTGTCAAGATTTTATAATGGCAAGTATCCAATTACTAAACACATATTCCTGAGGTGAAGGGCACATTTGGTTATAAGGCATAAATTATCTATGAAGAAGGATTTTATTATAACATTTTCTATCTTTGACACATTTCAATACAAGGAAATATTGGTTGTCAAGGTTTTATAATGGCAACTGTCCAATCACTAAATGTGTGTTCCGCACAATAGCTAGGTTTTTTTCATCTAGTATATTTGGAAGCATCATAATGTCCATTTGATGCAATAATCTATTTTCCAAAAATCTATATAAATGTGACACTTAACCTTTCATGTGAAACAAGTCGAGTATCAACATATCTCGAAAGCTAGTTTCTCGAACTCGACAAATTTTCACAGAAATACTAATGTGTATGAGCATTTCGTAACTATACCAAAATTTAAAACATCATGACAAGTTTATCCTCCAATGAAAAAATATAAATTCACATGAGAGGGTGCTTCTTCTTCATTCCATTCAACAACCCATCTTCCCCCCCCCCCCCCCCCCCCCGGGTCCCTCTTTTGTAACTTCCATCCCGCAGAGTAGTCAATTGCAAGAAGCAGCTCATTTAGGTAAAGAAAAGCCCAATTTATATTCAATTGCGCTAGAAGAGTTAGATATCTTGCTTGTTGGATTGTATTCCTATTATGGTTTTAGATCTTACGCAGATTGTGGTATCTGAACTTTTGCTGATGATCATGCAGGCTAGTTCAATGAGAAGACACTCGTGAATTAGGAAAAAAACATGACCACGCTTGATTAAGAGATATAATATCCTAAAATTACAAGGTTAAGGTGGTGAGGAATAGACATGTTTAGTTTGATATAAACAGATGCAGAAACTTGGTAAAATTTAGGTACATAAACGCCCTGGAGAAATTGAGGAATTTCAGGGAGACTAGAGACCTTTTGACTAAGTTCTTCGAGATCTTTCAGATTATTCACAAGAAACAAAGGTCCATTTTCGAGAAGTTGCAGTTCAAAGAGAAGAAGATCAACGAGAAGCTTAAGTGCATACGCACTTAGGCAAAGGTCTCTAGCATGATACTGGTTGCTACTTCTGAAGCGGTTCTGATCTCAAAAGCATATCAAGAAGAAGAAGATCGACGAGAAGCTCAAGAAGAAGAAGATCAAAAAGAAGAAGATTGATGAGAAACATATCAAGAAGAAGATCGATGAGATTGAGTTGATTTCTAGAGTTTGATATCCTAAAATTACAAGGTTAAGGTTGTGAGGAATACACATGTTCTGTTTCTAGATAAACTGATGCAGAGACCTTGGAAAAATTTAGGTACTCAAACACCTTGGAGAAATTGAGGAATTTCAGGGACACCGGAGTCCCTTTGACTGAGTTCCGCGAGGTCTTTCAGGTCATCCACAAGCAACAAAAGTCCATTTTCGAGAAGTTGCAGATCAAGAAGAAGAAGATCAACGAGGAGCTCAAGTGCATACGCACTTGGGCAAAGGTCTTGAGCATGATAATGGTTGCGACTTCCGAAGCTGTTCTGATCAATTCTTTCATGACTGCTGCGGTGGTTGCTCTGTCAGTTGCCACCGCTCTATCGGCTGCAGCTGCCTTTCCCATGGAGTTGGTGGGCAACTGGATCGACTCCCTTTGGAAGAATTATGAGAATAAAGTGAAGAAAGAGGAGGAAGTGATCACCTCAATGCAAGTGAGTACTACAAACCTTTTTCTCCCTTATTACAGTAACCATCCCCACAATTTCGTCAAACCCAGTTAACATTCCCGTTAAGTTCAAAATAATAGATTCCCCTTGAAGTCCTCACGTCAAATATAATGAACATTGCGAGGATGGCTTGATTTGTAAGTAGCTATAATGATGGGAACAACGTCTAGGAGTCCAAAATGCAAGAAACCATGATTTACATGAATAAATTCTTAAAACTAAAAGCTCTACAGGTCAGGACCTATGTTGCTCTCACGGACCTGGACACGATCGGAAGTCTTATTGACCTTTTGGAGATAGATATCAAGAGCCTCTTGCACAGAGCTGATTTTGTGATCAAGAAGGGACCAGAAGCATTGAAGCACGCATTACCAGACATCAAGATGAAACTGAGAGATTTCCTGAAGCACGTTCAAGAACTGGAAAAGCAAGCCGATATATTCTTCAGAGGATTATGAAGCCCCTCATCAATTAAAATGGTGGCCGTACAGTGCCATAGAGGACTGTTGCTATGTTTTTGTTTCATTTTGAACCTCACTGTGCAGTGCCTTCATAGTTCAATAAAGTGGAAGACATCAACATTTGGCATTTGATTTGTTTGATTATCAAAACTAAGTGCAGCTTTTTGACAAAAAGGCCCTTATCATCGTCCTGCTTTGGATACGATTTCATCAACTTCTAGTTGATGCCAAGGAAAAGTACAATCTTATTACATTTACTTTGCTTCGACATGCTTAAAAAGCTGGACAGGAAATGAAGCTGGCATATGTATCCATATATAACCGATTTACATTATGGGGTCTTTGTGTGATTATTATATTTTTATTAGTACCCTGACTGTAATAAATTATTATTATACATACTTATCACCCAACCATGATTAGGGCCATTAAATACAACATACTATCAGAGCAAGCAAAACCATCAAACTCTTCGACATCTCTACCCCAAATCAACACTTTCTTTGTTCCCATTTCCATTTCGGATGCATCCCCAATTTTTCTTCTTGTCTACCGTGTCTTTACCCATTATTTTCTATTTCCATCAATCCCGATTTCTCATCACCTCTTCCCCCAACGTTCCCAACGGCACAAGTCTCATCTTCATCAAGCTTGATGCAAGAAGCCTTCTTTTATGAAAATTTTAGCTTGAGCCTATTCTAATCTGTAATGATTTTCTGAGCCATGTGGATGGATCTTTTGCATATCTGCCAAAGCTTGTTCTAAATCACAATGGGACTGATGATCAATCCCTCCTATTTCACTTGGGTCAACAAAGATCAGTGTCTCTATAGTTTAATCAATCCGGCCCTCAAAGTTGAGATTTTCTATGAAGTTCACAATCTTTGGATATTTCAAGAGATTTGGCTAGCTCTTATAAGACAAGGAGTTGGAGCCGATGTCCTAGAGCAACAGAACGATACCCGGAATGGGAGAATTGGAGTTTGGACACAGTCAAGTGTATGTCAGAAGTAACCTCGCAAATCCTAACTCCTGTTATTTTCTTTTTCACCAACTCTTGTTACAGTTTCAAATGTCTGAACATTTAATCGGCTTTAGCAGCTGAGTTTTTTTATATTTTATTTTACCTTTTTTGATAACTAGCATCAGAACATGCATTTTCTTGACCTATAGATATATATTACAATGCTCACAGCGCAGCCAGGGTAATTAAACAAAAACTTAATTATAGAATGCTGTCAAGAAACCCGATCAGTCCATCTCTGGCTATCTTCGACCTCTGAAACCAATTGTGAACTCTCCCACTACAATCAATTGCTCAGTCTCCGACAAGGACTTAGAGATTTAAGCACTCAATGGGATCCCCATTTGAGTACGATCTCTTAAAACACCAACATCTTTATAATTTCTTTTGCAGTCTGCCTTCATGACTCCTCATCCAATAAGAACGATTTCTCCAAAAATGTAGTGCGTCATTTTCATCTGATATTCATAATACTTTGATCAGCCATGCCACTAAGGGTAAATTGATCATCTCTCTTAGCAGGTTCAGTGGAATGATGAAGAGGGTCGTTAACGGTAGATCGGCCACAAAGCAACTAATGGACCAATTTCACGACCAATTTAATCATCTCATAGCCTGTCAAGTTGTTTTGAGCACAATGAATCTGAGTAAAAACATACAAAACCAGAAGAGTTGGGACCTCCTTCATGCATATACCAGAATTCAGAAAACATCTTGAAGTTTATAGAAACAATACTCTTCTTTAGATAGATAAAAGATGAGCTACTATGAGGCAGCAAGGGGGTGCAAACCCACGTTAAACGAAAACATATATAGAACCAAAAAGGAGCTTGAATAATAACATCAAGCATCCGCAATGTTAATCCAAGCATTTGCATTCACAAGGTTACACTACACCAAAAGATGTAACTGTTTTCAGCCAATCCTCAATAATTACCAAGACAGGCATCTTCTCTCCTTGGCTCTCTTCTTATGTTCTTTCCAAATCAACCAAGAACCAGAATGAGGGATTGAAAAGATCATTCTTTCTTAATGCTAGGCAAATGGGGGCCCTGCAAGCCCATAATTCATGCTCGATAGATCCTCTGATCCTGCATCAAAAGTTAGCCCAATGAAAGCATGATCGGCCACCCAAAACAATCTGTCCAAGAACAATGAAGGAGAAGCTGTCTCACCTTCTCTGCCTCAGCCAAAACAATCTGTCCAAGAACAATGAAGGAGAAGCTGTCTCACCTTCTCTGCCTCAGCCAAAACAATCTGTCCAAGAACAATGAAGGAGAAGCTGTCTCACCTTCTCTGCCTCAGCCAAAACAATCTGTCCAAGAACAATGAAGGAGAAGCTGTCTCACCTTCTCTGCCTCTACTTTGCAAAGGAAGCGCCTACTGACTCACACTTTGCCTCTAATGCAAACTTATTAAGGTTAGAATATGTTCCAAGCTGCTTATGAAAAGAGAGAGGCTCTGGACTGGACATTGAACACAGGCTCTCAGGGTTCATCCCTGTGGTTTTTGTTGACTCCCTGATCATATTGTTCTTGTTATCTGCTTCACAATCCACAAGACTAGGACAGCTCAATGAAGCCACTGGCTCTGTAAGTGAAACTCAAAATCAGCAGCATTCACCTGATTTACTGGGTCAATGCCCCCAAGCTCAAGGACAAAAGGATAGTCTTTTGTTTGCAAATTCATGAAGCAGGATATGTGATAATAGAACAGGCTGATTTGGTTCATGATTTCTCAGTAAAAAGCTCTCCACAGTTGTCTCTGGATTCATGGACAAACATTGCATATGAAGATGTACTGCCAATAATAATTTGTACAACTAAACTGTCAATTCTCACCAATAATCCCTGCAAGAGCATCCACCACCTTTGAAATGGTGAAACCAATTATTGTCCCCCACATCAATTTCCCTATCAAAAGTTTGAGCAACCATTTTCATAAAATCATGACAATCCCAACAGATCCTAAGGTTTTGAGCAATTTTTATAGGAACGTCTTTCTTCAATCTGATCAAACCAAATGCAGTGGCAATCTTCTCACTGTGTAGAGACAGAGCATTCTCTTTCTCTTCTTCTTCTATATTGAACAAAACGGGGTTCGTGTTGGCCATGTGCTGATGATCATCCTCCTGAAGATCTCACCCAGCATCACTTTTAATTTCGTTATACATTTGGAGGGAGTTATCTCCAACAAAGAACTCATTAAATTCACCATCAACTTCTACAACACTGCAGCCTGGAAGCTTCTTCACGCCTCTGGACTTCATCACCTGCCACACATGGCTCACCCCTTCCCAGCTTTTGTTTTCAGCAATGATATTGGACAAAAGCACATAAGCACCATGACTCTTTGCTTCAAGCTCCAGCATCTTTCTTGAGGCAAGCTCATCTATTTCCATATTCTTGTGAATTTTACATGCATTTAGTAAAGCTCCTCAATTACACTGTAGCCTCTCAATACTGACATGAACATCACTTCATTCGGGATTACCCCATCTTTCTTCATGAGCGACAAAAGCTCGAGACATTCCTTACCAGCTCCATTCAAGGCACTACTCCATGTGTAAACGTTCCTTTCTGTCATCCCCAAGAAAACCTCCATGGCCTTATCCATGTCTTCACATTTGGCAAACATATCAATGCATTTCCTAGTGTCAACGTAATCTGATTCCTGGTCTTTTCAATATATGCATGAGCCCATCTCCCTTGATCCACTGCACCTAATTG
Source organism: Corymbia citriodora subsp. variegata (assembly GCA_014858505.1). NCBI lineage: Eukaryota > Viridiplantae > Streptophyta > Magnoliopsida > Myrtales > Myrtaceae > Corymbia > Corymbia citriodora. The sequence continues at coordinate 12,700,345 of CM026414.1, forward strand.
AGTGCACACAGATAGAACCAGAACTATCAAAGGGTCACACCTTCCAGTTGCATCTCATAACATGTTCAACGCCTGCCCTGATTCCCCACACTGAGCATACCCTGAAATTATCGCATTTCAACAGTATGTCTCTCAAGCATTTCGTCAAACAACTGCTTAGCAAACGCCACATTGCCGTACTTGGTGGAAGTGCTCGGATGCACCACGTCATGATCAAGAATCCTTCCGAACATCCTATGACACAATTCTGAACAACCCATCTGTGCATACATATTAATGACACGATTCTAACAACCCATCTCCGCATACATATTAAAACCCTCTGAACAAGCGGGTCACTCTCGAACCCGTGTCTCATGAGCGCAACGTGAACCGATTCCCCCACCCTGCAAGCAAGAAGCTGCGGGCACCCACGAACCAAGAATTTGAAAGTGTAATTGTCCAGCGACAAGCCGCAATGCCATATCCTGTTGAAAGAGTGGAAGCTTTTCTGCAGGGGTCGGGCTCTTCGGGTGGACTCTGATCATGGAACTCAAGCAGAACATAGTCGGGTTTCGAATCAGTCGAGGACCCTGTGGAAGTATTCGAGGTTCACTGCGCGGAATTGGCCCGGACCTGAGGCCTGTTGAGGAGGACGTGAGCGTGGATTTGCTGGGTCTCAAATCTTTCATCGACTTGATATTTTTGGCGCGTCCGAGGGAATCGACCGGGGGATGGCTTATTTTGTTCCCGCGTTATAAACGGTCCGTCGGATGGTGAGTGATTCTTTCAAAATCCTTTTGCCTTAAATTGGCATTTCTTATGACCCATTTCTACCTTTAAAAGCAAATAACTCTGTCTCATATTTTTATATTTCGCAGCAAATTAGTTAGTTCCAACGCGTTATTGTAAAAGACAGAAATAATTGTCTTGAGGATTGGATAAGAACTTGATGCTTGGTTTGAAAATTGCTTTGTTGCGTGCCTAAATTTAACATTTCAATTTTGTGATCGAAAGCATCCTATATTATTAAGGAGGAAAAAACGATGTGCAGACTTCCGGAGTGCCAAAACTTGATATAAAGGAATACTTAAGTATCAAAAGTTTGGAAGTTATACTTAAGAGTCAAAATTGAAACAAAAATGATTAGTTAAGTGCCAACAAGAAAAAAATCCAACCAAACTGTACATGTGCCATTTTTCACGATTTTATTTATTGATGGAGCAATTTTTTTCAAAACAAATATCCACATGGTAATTTTTAAAAAATGAAATTTTCACGTGGCAAAAAAAAAGTCATACTAGAAAAAAGAATCTAAAAAATCAATTTTATTAAAAAAATAAAATAAACGAAGAGGGAGGGATCGGGCGAGGGCTATGCAACCCTCGCCACTACCGTCATCACTGCCCCACCATCATCGAGAAGGGCTGACGACAGTGGGGAGAGGATCAGTCAGGGTCATCAAGCCCTAGCCAATGACCAATGATGCTGGCCGACCTGCAACGAGGGCCTACAGATTCGATAAGGGTTGTCGACCCTTGCCCAATCAAGCTAAGGACCATCGGCCGCCGAGCTAGGCGACCATAGCCAACCACCGGTGGCCCTTGGCCTGGCTAGGTGAGGGCCAGCAACCCTCACCGAATCTGGGAGAGGGTCGCAACCCTCACCCCAAATCTAGGTGAGGGCTCGTAGGCTCTTGCCACAGGTCGACCAGGGCCCGACAACCTCGATTGACCCTCGCCTCACCGTTGCTAGCCCTTCCTGACAATGGTGGGGCAATGACAAAGGCTTTATAGCCCTCGCCCATTCTTCCCACTTATTTTTTTTTTCTTTTTAATTAATCAATTTTATACTAATATATTTTTAATTTTTTTAAATATATTTTTTAATGCCACATTAGCACCAAAACGATGTCGTTTTGGTTGAGTTTTGCTGACTCAGCTTTTGACGAGCCACATAAGCAAGTTATATTATTAAAATAAGTCACGTCAATTTCCAGCAATCTTTGCTGAAGTTGGCACTTAAGTGATCCAATTTTCAAAAAAGTGGCACTTAAGTGTACATTTCATAACATTTCGCACTTAAGTGTCATCTCATGCTAAGTTTTGGCACTTGAATTGTTTTTTTCGTGAGAAAAAACTATGTGTGAGAAATAAAATAGTGGATGAAGTTGGCATTAAAAATTGTCTTCTTTAATTTCCTGCCTCTAGCCAGAATTATGAATTGCTTTTCCTTCTTTCCGTAAAATATGGGATTTTTGAAAAGTCAAAAGGTCAAAAGGGATTAGTGAAAAAAGAAAAAGAAAAGACAAAAAAGAAAGAAGACTCGTTCAACAAAGGTGCACAGTGAACTGCATTTTAAGATCGAGAACTCGCTCGCGCAAGGGGAGGAAATAAAGAGGAGAAAGAAGAAAGAAGAGAGGCAAAAAAGAGGAGTTTTTGTGCGTGCTTGTCACAAAAGTCTTGCCAAGCTAACTTAATTATGCATGTAACGACTAGTAAGTGCTCGTGCCCTCGTTCTTTCAATCGGAGTCGTTTTCATTTCTCAGCGTAAATTCATAAGTTTGGGAAATTTGGACTGCAAAGTCCAATTCTTAGATTATTGTGCTTTGAGATTTTATTGAAATGGTGGACTATGGTGTCGTGGAACTGTGGGTTTTAACAGAAGTCCTTTTGAAGCAACCTCTGGTTGAAGCAAAATTTACAGGTTTTGCATGCAAGTTTCACATTGCGTTTATGTTTAAATAACTGCTTTGAGTGAGTGATTTGTTAGCCATTGGAGTCATTTTGTTAGCGTTTAGGCATAATTTAGTTGTTTCGTAGTTAAAGTAGAGTTGTACTCGATTTAACGTTGTTTCTAGCTTATTTGTTAACATTGCAAGTCAGACGATTCAAATAACATTTGTTATTTGGTTGCTGGCATTCCAAGGTGAGTGATAGTATATCTACTATAATTTTATATACTCATATTCAAAAATGAATTGGATTAGTTATGTTAAGAGTTGAGAACAAGAATAGTTCTTGCATAAATTGAATCAAGCATTTACTATCATATGTGTATTAGATATGGAAATGTTATCTTTAAATTATGGTCTTAATTGTTTTCCGGCAAATGGATTTGCAAAACCTTGTGGAAAGACTCATGAGAAGTCCTTAACTTTAAATATGATATATAAAAGGCTATATACTGATTCATGAACTAGTTTATGGAATGGAGTTTGAAAGAGTATAGGAAACACATTATAATATTGTTTGAATTTGGCTTTGTAGATTGTGGATGATGTTGTTGTAGATTGGTATTAATGCTCAATATCGATATGACCTTGATGAGGGGTTGTAGGTTTGCATATTAGTTTAAGATATCATTGTAAACCAACCACCGATAATATAGATGGAGATATTGCCAAAGGTGCTACCTTGGTCACCTTGTCAAGGGGCATTATGCATGACAAGGGACATTATGCGTAATCATAATTGATATTTGAGCTCAACCTTTAACATGTATGTTGAGAATGATAAGTGGATTGGACCATTAATGTTTCTTTCAATATTACTGATATAAATGGGTATTTTTGCCATAATATATTGTTGACTTAATATCTCGAGTTTGAATTTTTACCGAACTTGATCTATTGGATAAATTTGGATAAATATCCAAAATGTGACTGCACAAATTAATCCAAGTTATGGATTTCTTAGGCAATGATTTCTTTGTATAATCGAAGATTTGTTATTTTGTGGGGATATATATCTTAAAATTCAATCAAAAAGATTGGTTTCTTCTTTTCCGAGTTTGACCACTTGACCAAAGAAGGACTCCATTTACTACACGATTTAAGGACCTTGTCTTTTTACTTTGTGCTGGTGAAAGAAAGGTTTTGTTTCATGCTACATTCCTATAAAATGAAAGGAGACTTCTTCAGCAAGATAAGTGCCACACAATGAAAGAAAGTGCGAAAACAACACAAAGCCGCCGTACAAAAAGAAAGAATGATTACATGAGTTATTGTTCTTAGTGTATGTAGAGCCTTTGTTTAGGGCTTGAATACATAGTGATTTGTGTTATGAGTTTACATCTCAATTGAGCTGTTTATTTGTAAACATCAGGGGTTGGAGCTTAATGTAGGTGTGGGAAACATTCGAGTTTGTAAGTGATTGCAACTCTTATTCTCAAATTATATAGGATTATTTGTTGCTATCTCTCTCCATTAATGTAGGTATCAATACTTGGATCAAATCACGTAAATATATGGTGTCTTTATCATTTCTCATTAATTTATCTAGTATTTTTGCATTGAATTAATTTGCAATATTCTATTGTTTCTATGTATTATATTACAACAATTGGTATTAGAGTCGATGGTTGCGGTTTTCGGGCAGGTGGGAGTTGTGCCATAGCAACTCGGACCTGTAAGGATGAAGTTGGGCTAGAATAAAACCTAAATCATTGGGGAGCTAAGCTTAATATTGAACTCACACATTAGAGAATAATTTGTTAGGATGGATACACATGTGGGTGAACTGTGTTAAAGAAGTTCCACATTGGAGAATTAATGTGATGGATTTGACAGGATAAGCTAGTTGGCTCATAATTCATTTACTTAAGCTTTTGAATGAAAGTTGGTCCAACTGGATATGTTGATGGGCTTGAACTTTGACTCTGTCTTAGCAATCTCTCCAAGTGAAGATATCAGGCTTCTACTCTACACTCCCAACAAAGATCTCTCGAGATGCAATGACAATGATGAAGGTGTTGTTGAAGGGTCAAAAGATAAGGAAGCTAAACTTGTGTGAGAATTACATCTTTAGGTAGCAATATTAAATTAAGTTTACTACAACTATTCATTTAACCAAATGACCAATTGAGTGTATTCATTAAGACATCTAGGGCATCTCTGATTTTTTTAAAGGCGGTACTCAATGTATATTGACTTATATCAATGACTATTCGAGAAAGGTATATGTATTCTTCTTGAAGCACAAATCTAATGTGTTCAATCGGTTCAAGCAATTTAAGGCATTGATAGATAAGTAGTCAAATAAACAAATCAACTACCTAAGAACCGATAATGGTATGGAGTAATGTGGTAAAGATTTTATTAAGTTCTACAAGAAAGCAGGGATTGTGAGACATTGCATAAAACTAGGACATCACAACAAAATGGCATAGTAGAGCGAAAGAACAAAACTTTACTTAAGCAAGCTCGATGCATGCTTTTGCATGTAAGACTAGGCAAGGAATTTTGGGCAGAAGTAGTGAATATGGCATGTTACCTGGTAAATTGGTTTCCATCATCTACCATCAAGGGGAAGAGGCAATATGGTTGGGGAAACTTATTGATTACTCCAAATTACGAATATTCATATGTCATGCGTATGCTTATGCTAGTGATGGTAAGTTTTAGGCGAGAGTGAAAAAGTGCATATTTATGAGTTATACACGTAGAGTGAAAAGATATCGGCTATGGTGTACTGATCCCAAATCACCAGATTTTTCAATCAGCAGGGACATAATCTTCAACAAGACTACAATGCTTTAACAGAGAAGTTTTGAGACACAACCAGCAAAGGATATGAATCATTGTGTCAATAATGAGGTGGAGCTTCAGGTGGAAACTCTGAATACCTCAAAGATAATAGAAATTGAGACTGTAGATGAGGTCGTAGTTCCTAAAGTTGGTGATATTGAACAACTAGCATGGTCGTAGCACACTATAGTCATAGACAAATCGAGAAGGCCAATTAAATCACTAGTACATTATGATTATATAGATATTGCTTATACATTGACTATAGATAACGATGTGTAAATAGATGAGCCTTCGTCTTACTTTAAAACAATAGCTAGTAGTGAGTCATCATAATGGCTAGAGGCTATGAGCAAAGAGATTGAATCACTCCATCGAAATCAGACATGGGAGCTAGTCAAAGTACCCAAGAGCCAGAAGATTGTCAAAAGTAGTAGGTTTTTAAATGGAAGGAGTGCATTCCTTATGTCGAGGTAGCAAGGTATAAAGTAAGACTTCGAGTGAAGGAATATATACAGAGGGAAAGCATTGACTACAACTAAGTGTTCTCTCTTGTGGTAAGACATTTTTTTATTCATGTTTCACTTAATTTAGTTGTTGTACAAGATCTCAAGTTAGAGTAGTGAGATGTGAAAATTGTGTTTCTTTGTGGTGAGTTGGAGAAGTGGATTTGCATGAGGTAGCTAGAGTGATTTGCTATTATGGATAAGGAAGATTATGTTTACTTGTTAAAGAAATCTTTATATGGGCTGTCTCCTAGGAAGTGGTATAACAATTTTGATGCTTTTATGACTAATCAGGACTATTTCAATATTCATATGGATAGTTATATTTACTTTAGGAGATCGAAGCATGGTTCTTTGATTTACCTATTAATATATGTTGACGATATGCCAATAACAGTTAAGAATATGTTTAATATTGATGTGTTGAAGAGGTGGTTGAGTGCTGAATTTAAGATGAAAGATTTAGGTGCTACAAAGAAGATATTAAGCATCAAGATTTTTAAGTGATAGGCTGCAGGACCTTTACATCTATTTCAAAAGAAATATATTGAGAAGATTGTAGCACTTTTTAATATGCAATCAACGAAATTTGCAAGTACTCATTTAGTGAAGCACTTAGAACTTTTTGATAAATTATCATTGTAGACAGAGGAGGAGGAGCATATGTCCCATGTTCCTTATTGTAGTGCATTGGGTAGCATTATGTATGCTATGATATGCACTAGGCCTAATTGATATTGCTAGTATTAACACCAATAATAATCAATAAGATATTAAGGGATAAGAGAAATTGCACGCGAATATTATAGTGGTTTGGCTTATATCAAACCTACGGCCACTCTCTCACGCTAACAGCCTACTAACTGGATTCCACTATATAATCAACAAGAGATTATAACTTTGAGTGCAAACACTCAGCGACAGATCACACTATCTCACTAAGTCACTCTTGTGTATTTCTCTCACGATCACATACTTTTAAGCTCACACAAGGCAAGTGTATATGGTCGAAGTATGCCCACACTTTGGAATTATAGATTCTCTTACTTGCTCTTCAGTTCCTTGATCTCCTTATATACTCCTCCACTTCCAAACTAGTCATTGAACAGTATCCAGATGATCATCTTCCAATCTACCCATTGGACAGAACTGTATCAAGAAGATTTAGTAGCCGTTGAGTGACAAAAACAAAATTCCTATCTTGATTCTTATTGCCCATACAAACAGAATCTAGGTTTCCATAAGTAAAGTTTATCCATTAGGAAAGTTCTTATCTTCGGGATCTAATTGCCAATCAATTAGATTGAGTCAATCAAATCTATTTTGGTGTAGAACTCAAACCAAATTACTAGCCGTTACATATTCTGGGTCTGTGTCTAGTACCGTTAGAATGAGATTCTGCATCTGCTTGTGTTCTCCGTCTGGTACACGTAGACTCAAAGACGTTCTATTGCTTCTCCGTTTGGGACTCGTAGACTCAAAAGAGTTCCTTTGCTTCTCCGTCTAAGACTCGTAAGCTCATAAGCCTTTGATTTATTTTGTCATCTTAAAAACATCATAAGGAATTCCCTAACAATCTCCCCCTTTTTGATGATGACAAAACAATCTCTTTTCTTTCCATAATAATCAAGGTCAAGATCAATTCAAAAAATCTTTTCTTTTCGTAATAATCAATGTCAAGATCAATTCAAAAAATCTGCCATACTTGATCAATGCTCCCCCTCAATTTGTTGTCTTTTTGAAATAATCACGATTCTCCCCCTTTCTTTTTGCACTCACTTTCTCCCCCTGTCTTCATGACGATATTTGCAATTCACTTCAGCTTGTGCACGTTGAACAAAATGTCATTCCTTTATTCCCTTTGTAGCAACAACAACTGCATTATTCTCTTGCTTTTGAAATTTGAGGTAGAAGTTTGTTTTCTTCAATCAAGCTCGCCTCAAAATTTAATTTGCACAAACTTAATAAACAAAATGATTTCGATAATGGTGGATCGAAGGTCTGTGCCACAATCTCTCCTTTACTTTCGGAAAATCATTCATGATCTCACTATTTTTATTGTAACTGAGACCGGATTTGTTGTAGTACGGCATTTGTGTGGAGAGGACATGCTCTAATGTTTTTGAGCCAAGAGAAAATTTCTTGCAAATTTTCAAAATTTCTTCCTTATAGGAATCATTTTCCTTTTGCAAAAAATATTTTCCTTCCTTAACAAAAGAATTCTCCTTTTCCAGCTCAACGATCCTTGTCTCATTTGTAGAATTTTGCTCTCTCAATTTAGAGATTTCCTTCTTCAATTTAGAGATCTTCTTCAACGCATTCTTATGTTATGTGCATAATTCTTCAAAAAGATCATCATCATCAAGAATAGGATTTGAACATATTACCTCGTCTTCTTCAAATTCAATGTTCACCATTAAGCATAAATTCTCATCATCGCTAATTCAGACTCGATGTCGCTCCACATCTCGGCTTTCAAAGTTTTATTCTTCTTCTTGAATTTCCCTTTCCTTTTCTTGAATAAAGGAAAATCGGGTTTCTATGAGGACTTCCTCACTTTCGAATTGCTTCTTTTTAACACAAAGTGTTCAAATATTTTGATCAACCACTTCATCTCCTCATCGTCATCTTTTTCATCTTCCTCAAAATCTGCCTCATCAAAATCAACACTAGATTTTAAAGCAATTAACTTCTTACCTTCTAGATCTTCGTCATTTATACATTCTGCTTCATATGATTGCAAAGTTTCAATAAGTTCATCAATAGATAAAGGCGAAATCCTCAATGTTTCACCGATAGAAGTCTTGATGTTGTTCTAATCTTTCAATAATTCTCTCAAGAGTTTGTTAACCTTCATTGGTCCTGAAATTGGCTAACCTTAATATGCAAGCCCATTTACTATTTCAGTAAATCTGCTAAACATATCTTTAATGGACTCTCCTTGCTTCATTTTGAATGATTCATATTGACCAAGAAGAATATTGACTTTGGTCTCCTTTACACAATCGGTCCCTTCATAGGTAACGTGTAGCCTATCCCACACTTCTTTCTCTATCTCACAAGAAGAGATTCGGTTATATTCATTTGGAGACAAAACACAATAAAGAGAATAGATAGCCTTTGCATCTAAAGCTTCTCTTTTTGTTATCTCCTTTTGAGATAGAGTGACGGAAGATTGAAGCGTTTCGCCATCTTCTTTTCTAGTAGATACTGACGCAACATTAGGATTGATTCTCTTCTCAACAACATCCCATTCCAACAGATCCTTAGATCTTAGGAATGCCTTCATTTTGTTTTTCCAGACATTATACTCTTTCCCATCAAAGTAAGGTGGTCTGGTACAACTTTGTCCTTCGACAAGACTCGGTGCCAAAAAACTAGCCATAGAAGATCTTTAGTCCGAAGTAAAAACACTTCAATAAAACCAAGCGTCTTGCTCTAATACCAATTGATATTGCTAGTATTAACACCAATAATAATCAATACGATATTAAGGAATAAGAGAAATTGGACACGAATATTATAGTGGTTCGGCTTAGATCAAGTCTACGTCCACTCTCCCACGCTAACAGCTTACTAGCTGTATTACAACTTTGAGTGCAAACACTCAATGATAGATCACACTATCTCACTAAGTCACTATTGTGTATTTCTCTCACGATCACATACTTTTAAGCTCACACAAGGCAAGTGTATATGGTTGAAGTATGCCCACACTTTGGAATTATAGATTCTACATTTTGTCTCTTACTTGCTCTTCGATTCCTTGATTTCCTTATATACTCCTCCACTTTCAAACTAGCCTTTGGCCAGTATCTAGAGGATCGTCTTCTAATCTACCCATTGGACAAAACTGTATCAAGAAGATTTGGTAGCCGTTGAGTGACAAAAGTAGAATCTCCATCTTGATTCTTATCCCCCATACAAACAAAATCTAGGTTTCCATTCTCTATTAGGAAAGTTCTTGTCTTTGGGATATAATTGCCAATCAATTAAATTGAATCAATCAAATCTATTTTGATGTAGAATCCAAACCAAATTACGAGCCATTACATATTTTGGGTATGCGTCTAGTAATATTCTAGATCCGTGTCTAGTATTATCAGAATGAGATTCTGCATCTACTTGTGTTCTCTATATGGTACATGTAGACTTAGGGACGTTCTATTGCTTCTCCATCTGGGACTCGTAGACTCAGAAGCATTCATTTGCTTCTCCGTCTGAGACTTGTAGACTTAGAAGCCTTTGATTTATTTTGTCATCTTCAAAACATCATAAGAATTTCCCTAACACTAATATTTCACAAGTTGTAAGCATTGTTAGTCACTTTATGAAGCATATTGGTAAATCTCATTGGGAAGCTATGAAGTCCTCAAATATTTGAAAGGGACAACTGACATGGGTAGAGTGTACTACTAAGATAACAATGGCAATGAGGCCACTAATTATGTGGGTTTGGATCACGCTAATGACTTTGATGATTGCAAGTCTTTAACAAGGTATGTGTTTACGCTAGTGGGTGGTGCAGTGAGTTGACAATCATCCTTGCAGGATCATGTTGCCTTGTCTTTGATTGAGGCAGAGTACAAGGCACTAATCTATATAACAAAGAAGGTGATATGGTTATAAAGTTTACTCTTAGAATTTGGGGTAGAACAAAAAAGTGTTGACACTATGATAATCAAGGTGCAATATATCTTGCGTATAATCCAATTTATCAAGAGCAAACGAAACATATCAACCTCAAGTACCACTTCATTTGAGATGTCTTAGCGAAAGGGCAAAGTTATTGGGAAAAAGATTGCTACAGTAGAGAATCTAGTACACATGATGAATAAGCCCGTTCCTTTGGCAAAGCTCAAGTTTTGCTTGAGCTCAATTGGCATATATGGAGAGTAAACGCCCATCGGGGCATTGGGAGAATAGCATAGATGATGAGCATTATAACTTGGCTTCCAAGTTGGAGAATTGTTAAATTAATCTCTCGAGAGTTTATAAATTTGGATAAATATCCAAAATGTGACCATACAAATTAATTCAAGTTATGGATTTGTTGGGATGTGGTTACTTTGGATAATTGAAAATTTGTTATTTTTGTTGGGGATATATATATCAAGATTCGATCAATAGGATTGATTTCTTTTTTTCTGAGTTTGACCGGTTGACTAGAGGACTCCATTTATTGCACGATTTCATAAGGACCTCCATGTCTTTTTCTTCTTTGCCTTGGTGAAAGAAAGGGTTTGTTTCCTACCACATCCATATGAAATAAAAGGAGACTTCTTTTCTTCAACGAGATAAGTGCCACGCAAGGAAAGAAAGCCGCCAAGTGAACGTGAAGCCACTGTAGGAAAAGAAAGAACAATTAGATAGGTTCTTGTTCTTGGTGTACATAGAACCTTTGCTTTGGGATTGAATAGGTGGTGATTTGCGATATGAGTTTACATCTCAATTGAGTTATTTATTTGTAAACACAAGTAGTTTGTCCTTAAATCTAGGTGTGGAATCCACTCGAGCGTGTGAGTGATTATAACTTTAATTTTCCTATTATAGTGGATTATTTGCCACTGGCTTTCCTCGTAGATGTAGGTACAATACTCCGACCAAACCATATAAATCTGTGTTGTCTTTATTATTCCTCTTTTATTTCTCTAATATTTTCGCATTGACTTAATTTGCAAGATTTTGTCATAGATAACCCCTTTTGATCGTGAAGTTTGTTGTGTTCTAGACTTGGTGTAAATGAGTTTATATGTGTATCTTAAATATACATAATGATTGATCGATCTATTTATTAAAGATGTATTATTCACTGAACTGTAGTTATTCATTCCACTTGTCTTTCATATTTTTAGGTTCCTAGATTAGCGGCAACTAGGGCAAGGTGCTATCAGTGGGGAACTTTTAGTTTTGTATTTTGGACATGGCTTAAGGGGGTTGAATATATATTATTGATAGTTTGTTGGTTTGGTCGGGTGTTTGTTGAGGCAAAGCAACCGATGTTGTGATAACACCTCAATAACAATATAGACATTGAATATCAGAGTGGATGACATTATTTTCCATCTCAATAACGATTAATAAGGTGAATTTTCAGCCTCTAAATTTTGATAATCCAAGGACACAAGCATTAAGATTCCTCTACTTGAAAGCCCATTAAATAATTTTCAAGTCCCAAGAAATCGGCTAAATTCTATTAGTGCGATTTTAATGGGGGAATGTCCTCCTGAAAATCGTGCGACACCCTTCAAACCATACTATATATGAGATTATCACTAAAAATGCTAATTCCCCATAATCGAAAGTTAAAAGAGAATGATCAAGGGCTAATTTCTTTCCGGCACCATTTTCCTTAAAAAAATATAAATTGTACATCACTTTTTGTAATACTTGTTGAGGTTAGTAGATCTATTTAAAAATGATGTAATACCATTTTCCTGCATCAATTTATTTTTTCATGTAGCATCTTTTTTTGTCACTTATATGATCCAAGCTATTTGCCATATATTTCATCTCTCACTTGATCCAAGATTACTGGGATAATATTAATTACTAAGCAAGTCTTTGTGTATAGAATTTAGTCTAGGCAACAACAGAGAGATAGCACATTTGTTCAAGTTTGTGTGTGTGATGGCCTAAATTTTTCGAACCATTTTGGATTTTACTAATTCATGATTTTTAATCTAAATTTAGTTATCGAACTTTCCAGGACATCGTGATTAAATTATTGGATTTTAGCCTCATTAATTTCCGAAATTTTCGGTTTGCTTAGAAACGTAAAAAAAAAAAAGGATTGGCAAGCCGAAATTTTAAATTTGGGACTTTGCCACTCTTCAGTTCTAATCCAAGGGCATTTCGAGAATGAGTGTGCGTGCGACTGATTCACAAACTAGTAGAATAATTCCTGAAGCTAAAGCTGTAACATCCTAAATTCTAACCCATTTCAAGATATATGAAATGGTTATTTGCTCAATGCACTGCTAGCTACATTTACTATAAGTTGGCCCCTTATGAGTTAACTAACTATTCAAAAAGGCAATTAAGGATCGATACGCATACGACTAGTGAATTCAATCAGGGATACGCCACTCAACCATAAGGATCAAAGAAGAATGTTATTACACTATTGTAAGCCAATTAGTGAACGGAAATAAATCGATTCGGCAAAAGTACAAGGTCGGATTGCGGGTGATTCCTCACGACTTCGATATTGACTGCGAACGATGTTAAACCAATTTTCTTTTGGCCTTTGACTTAGCGTGAGTAATTAACCCCTCGTGATTACATGACAATCAATGATCACCATGTACTTAGCATAGAGGCCAGACCTATGCTCCTTAGGGAATGCCATCGATGGTGGAGAGCCCATGATGTCGCCGTGCCTCATGGGGGAGGACGATGCTTGGTCTACGACTAGTTGACCGCTAACCATAAGGTTGTGCCATGGCCCTAGGGGTTGTAATAATTGGAGCATGTGTGGATGTTAAGACATGAGAAAGCTATGTACAATGCTCTGATTATTCGCATGCCTCTTAATGTCGTGATGATTTAAATGATAGTTTTTGTAGGTTGTGTGTGCCAAAGCCAGGTTGGGTCGCCTGTATTTACATCTGTTTATTAAACTATCGTCTGATAATTCTGCTTGAGGTGTGGTATGTGTTTTTTGCTGGAACTAGGTTACATGATTAGACTACCCTTGAGGCGAGCGAAACTGCTAACCGAGGCTTAGGATTTTGACTTACTGAGATTTTATCTCATTGGTTATTGAATAACCATTTTCAAGTCCTTAGGATGGGGGATCAACGTGTGTAATGACTCGTAGTCATTTTTGAAAGGAGTAGATTAACCTTAGCTTGTTGGTTTCATTGGCTCCATAGGAAGATGCCCATGGTAAGGGTTTGTACTTGTAAACTTCCTAGGGTTAGTCAGTAGATAAATAAAGTGGCACTTTGGAATGTGTTATTATTGGGTTTTCCTATTATCCCTACTTTTGTAATTAACTAGGGGATTGTGATTCGCTTCCGCAAGCATTTAATTAAAAGATAAAAATAATGGTCAGCGTCATGTCTTAGGACGTCGCATCTAAATAACTGCGAGAGAATAGGGGTTGCTGCATGCTCGAGGGTTGGGGTGTGATAACCAGTCGATTTTGATATCAAAGCTTGGTCAATGCATTGAGTAATAAGGTGCAATGGGTTTTGGGATACATAGTTAAGAAAACACCCCGTGCTTGTGCTTATTTATTTGATTCTCTTGCTTTAAGCGGGTCATTCATGGTTTCTAATTCCTTGTTGAGTTGGAAATAAGGTTTTTGTGATAATTCTATTAGACGAACGATCCTGATTCGAGAGTCCTTGGTAAGGCAGTCAAAGGATGGGCTAGTGCTAAAGGAAGAGCACTAGGGGTCCTAGATTTGATGAAATCCTACAGGCATTGGAAGCCTTGGGTATTGAGATAGGGTAGCAAGCTTAGACTCAAGCTATTGTTGTTGTTGCCACTGTTGTTGCTGTTGTCTCGCCTAGTAAGTTCCATTGATTGGAAAGGGGATTTGACGATCGATTGATGTTTAAGTTGGTTGAACCATTCCTAGAGTTTGAGTCGTCTAAGTCTTCTAGGATGAGTAATCTTAAGATCGCAACCTTCTGGATCAAGGATTTGGAGTAAGTGTTAGCATTGCGGGAATGCATAGAGGAAGATAAGATAACCCTAGCAGAGTACCAATTGCATGGTAACGTTAGCATGTAGGGGAAAGTAACCCAAGGAAGGGTTTTGCCCAAAGATATTGTCCTCGAGTGGTGTAACATCCTGAAATTCGAGTCCTTTTAAGGAGGAACGAGCGTTAATTTCGCCAATGCATTGTTGGTTGATCTCACTCGGAACTGATCACTCCTGAGATACTGACCTTGAGGGGAAAGGCTAATGATGATAGAACTCGTGCGACTAAAGAACTTGACCTGGGAAAACGACTCGACCGTGAGACTTGCGTAAGGACGATCCTGTAGTCATGCAGGCCGATTCTAGGGACGAATAGAAGTCGATTCATGAGCAGAACATAATGGGACGACGAGTGATTCCGTCTACTATTATCGAACCCGCGAACGGCCCTATGTCGATCCTTGATAATCGTGTACTTTGAAATAAGAATCGATTCTTCACAATTTCATGTAGTCAATGACGTCCATGTGTCGAGAAGTCTTGAACGTGAATTGGCACGAGTCGGTTACGCATGAATCCTCAAAGCCGCCTGTCAGTCTGAGCAGTACCAAAATGCATTCGGGCAAAATTGACATTGCATGAGAATCCAATATTGGACTTTGAATTTTCGGGAATGTTCGAGAAGGACTTTTGGACGATGCTTCTTAGACAATCGACACTGCCGGTTGAGCCGAGTAATTGAAAAAGGGATTTTCGGACCAAGAAAACGAGCCTACGAGGATGTGGGCCGGGCAAGATCAGTGTGGGCCTCAAGCCCAAGGTGGGACAGCCACCATGGAAGGCCCGAGGCAAGCAAGTGAGCCCGTTGGGCCAAACCGACCCTTTACCCTTCCGAGCCCATTGTTTAAAACCGAGCCGATTCAAGCCCAATAAATTCCCGAGCCCGTTCCTATTCATTTTCCAGCCCATTTCCTAGGCCCGCCCCTCCATTTTCAGCCCAAGGATAGATTAGGAAATGTGCAAGGTGGAAATGACCAAAATGCCCTTGGATATTTTGAAGAAAAGTCAAAAAGAAAAAAGAGAAGATGAGGTCATTTTCTTGACAAGTGGGGCAAGCAGGCTTTGATAAGCCTTATCCTTCAGCTTTCACTTCACTCTCTCTCTCCTCTTCATCTTCCCCAAACCGCACACCCTTCTCTCCCATGGTTTTCCTTCATTCCTTCTGTTTTTCAGTTTGACCTTTCACCGAAATCTGAGTTGTTCATTGCCTTCCCGTTGGAATCTCGTCTCGTGCCACCCGCCGTTGTGTTCAGAAGACGAAAACCGTTCAGATAGCACGGCCGATCGCCGGAAGGAGCCTCCGATCGTCCCGTATTCCGGCCGAAAGCCACCGCCGGCTGGACCGTTTTCTGACCGCCTGCTGCTGTTCTGTTTTGCTGTTTCGGCCATTTTCCTCCCTTTCCGACCCAATCTCCGCCCATACCAGCCACAAGTGGTTCCCCCTCAACCACCAGGTGCCGTTGGTCGCTGGCCCGCCACTCGCCGGAGCTCCGACCAGCCTGTTTTCCTCCAGTCAGCAACTTTCCTCCTGTGCAGTCAGTTTTTCAGAGTTGCAGAGGGATTTCGAGTTTGTTGCTGCTGTTCTCAGCCCCGAGACCGCCTTGGATCGTCGTGGTAGAGGTCCTCGGGTGTCGGGTTCGTCGCCGCCACCGCGTCCGTGTCGCCGGCCCGCTTAACGGGTGAGTTTAGCTCCTAATCCTTATTTAGTGCCTAAACTTGCTTAGGGTTGGTTAGTTAGTGTTAATCTTGGTTTAAGGGGTTTAATTAAGTTGTATTAGCCCTAAGATAGGTGGTTAGATAGATGGTTAAGATTAGATTAGCTTAATTTTGCTTATTTAGCTTAATTGTGCTTACTTTGGGATTAATTGTGTTTATGTGTTTAATTAAGCATGATTTGCTTAAATTGGTTGATTAATTGTTTTAATTAATGTTTTGTTTAATTTCTGGATTAAATGTTTTAATTAATTGAATTTCGGAAAAATTACTGTTCATAATTACTGTTCACGAACACTGTTCACGGCACTGTTCATCCAGAGGCTAATTTTTGTCTGAATTTGATGTGCTATTGATTGTTATGATTAATTGAAGTGCCAATTGTTAATTATACTCATGATTGATGATGAAATGCGTGATCGAGTGTTGGTTGGATTTCGGATTTTGGAATTGTCGAGTGAGATCGCATGACATATTGCGTGGGTTTTCAGAAATGACATGTCGCATGAGCATGAGCGATGTTGCATTCACGACCAAGCAAAAAGCAAAGACAAGAATGAATTACTTGATGATGTGTTGCATGATCACATTAAGAGAGGGAACCCCGGCGTTGCCGGAAGACCGCCAATCCTTATGGGGTTGTGCCGTGGCCGTTTGGTCGCCTGACTTTGGTCGGATGCCTGACGGGGGACATGTGACAGGACTGCGGTAGTGGGCGGGTCCTATGTTCCTGTCAGTTGCGGGACTGCGGTAGTGGGCGGGTCCTGTGCTCCTTCGGGAATGCCGTCAGAGGGAAGGGATGACCCCTGACGTCGCCATGCCTCGAGGTAAAGAGGACGAAGCTGGTTTAGCCAGGAACCACCAACTATAAGGTTGTGCCGTTGGCCCAGGAGGGGGCGTTAATAATCGGAGCATGTGTGAGTGTGAGACATGAGAAAGTTGTGTGAGATGCTCTGATTATTCGCATGATCTTAATGTCGTGATGATTTATGGTACGCACGCATGAGTTGACAGTCGTGCAGGGTGTGGCAATGGCCAGGTGAGATCGCTTGTGGCGTGATTCGCATGTGATTGATGAACTGTTTCATCTAACGGCCATGTGCCTTGCTTGCATTGTATGAGATTCGACGTGCAGGGTATGGCATACCGGGTAAGGTTGCATGTGAACTGATTGTATGATTGTTGGTTGCCCTGTTTGTTGTTGGCTGTTGTTTGGTTTTGGTTGTTTGTTGTGGGTTGAGTGAGGGGTGGTTCTGGAGAGATACCCCGGGTTGAGTTGGCGTACTAACCGGGGCTTAGGGGGAAGAACTCGTTGAGATTTTATCTCAACCCGTTGTGGTAAACATTTTCAGGTCCTTAGAATGGCGTACCTGCAGTGGAGAATCCTGCCCCCGCTTCTCCAGTGATCGACTCGACGGAGCTTGAGTCCGATGGGTCCGAGTGACCATGGTGTTGAACTCGAGGGTTCTTTGTGTACTGTTGGATTAGCCTAGTTCTTTTGGTTTCGCTTAGAGGATGGATCGGCCCTTTTTGTCGGGCTTGTAATTCGGAAACGATCCTCCATTGGTTAATCTAGTAATTTGAATAAATGAGTAGTTGCTGTTGTCATTGCTGTTCATCCCTCTATCCCTGTTTGCTTGTTTGTTTGTCTGGAGATGGTTCGTCTTCCGCTTGCGCTTAACGAAAAATAAAATGAATGGTCGTCGACGGGTCCTGGGACGTCGCTTTCAATCGACCAAGAGAAGGGGTTGCTGCGAGCTCGGGGGTTCGGGGCGTGACATTCATTAACTCGGATTCTTCCAAGCCTATATCCGCACGATATCAGACATTTAAAATTTCAATCGGTTTAGCCTATATAAGTTTAAACAAAGTTACCACTAACCTTTTTAGGGTTAGCTAGAAACCCAATAAGATACGGGAGAATATCTTATTATTTTCCCAATTAGAAATTTTAGATTCAGGGACTTGATTATGTTAATCATACTAGGGGTGTCAACAGGTCAGGTCGGGTCTTAATGTTACCCGACCCGACCCCAACAATAAGGGTTATGTCATTTGACCCGAACCGACCCAACCCGAAATGCATAAAACATGAAGCAAAAAAAACGGGTCAGTTCAAGTCGATTCGAATCGGGTTTTGGGTTTTTTATTAAAAAATATTACAAAGGGAATTCGAAATATTCTTACGTGACACTACGAAATCTCGTTCAACCTGTCCGTGAACTGTGATGCCGCGAAACCTCATCGAACCTATCCGTGAACATCTCCGTATACAGATAATTTTTTAACAAAAAAATATGACAAAGGAAATTCGAAATGTTCTTACATAACGTTGCGAGGTCTCGTCCAACCCGTCCATAAATATCTCCATAGACATATAATTTTTTACTAAAAAATATGACCAAAGGAATTCGAAATGCTTTTACGTGATGCCGTGAGGTTTTGTCCAACTCGTCCGTGAACATCTCCACAGACAGATAATACTCCCTCCTCTAAAGTTCTACGTTGGCCGCGAAAAAGAAGCAAATCATATGAAAAATAGGGAGAGAGAGAGAGGGGGGGAGAGGGAGAGAGATTAATGGGGGCCGACGACGACAAACTCGTGAGATGAGACATGCTGGATGAGTTGCGAGTAAAAGGAGTTGTAGATGAGATAACTTAGGTGGGTGTGTTTGGGTTGAAGCCTTTAATGTGTTTCGGTCGGAGTAATGTTCCAAGCCTAACTTGACTCAAAACATGTATTCCATTTGTGTATATAATTGTTACCCAATCAGTATTAAGACCCGAAACATGTATCATATTTATTTCTTGTTCGGGTCATGTTCGGGTTGGGTTGGATGGGTTTTTTTGACACCCGTAAATCATACGACTAAGGTTTGTCCTAATCATTATAGAGTGGGAAAATAATATCCAAGATAGTAAAATGCACAATTAATTATAATCGCAAAATAAAGCAAGTGAATATCCTAATATTGTCCATAACAAATGTAACACAAAATAAAGGACTCTATTGAAAAACCCTAAAGGTTTGTCCAATTTTGGTTTTTTTTTTTTCATTTTTAAGGGTTTTCCAAATTTATTTAATTTTCTGAATTTTTTTATATTTTTGAGAAATTTCCACATTTTTTTATATTCTTTATGTTTTTAATGTTTTTATACTTTCCGAAATTAAAAAAAAAATGAGCTTTCTGGATTTTTTTTTTTTTGATATTTTAAGGCTTTTTTGAATTTTAAAAAAATTATTATTTTTTTGGAATTTTTTATATTTTCACAATTTTTATGAATTTAAAAACATTTTATTAATTTAAAATATTTTTTAGACTTTTTCTAAGATTTCTGTGATTTTTTTAGAATTTTTTTAGAATTTTTTATTATATTATATTCGGGAAATGGGTTTGGACTGATTAACCCGATCTGCACCGATAGCCCAACCCGACCACCCGAAGCCAACCCGGTCGGATTAAAAAGCAATTTCTAACTTCTTTTTTTTTTTTTGCTTTTCCTATTTTTCAATTTTTTTTCTCTCTTACTTTTTGTCTTTTTCTGTTTTGTCCTTTTCCCCTGCAAATTCCTTCTTCTTCAACCTCCCGACGACTTCTTCATGCGTTTCTCCTGCATTTCTCATTTCCCGCAGCCGAAAACATCAACGCCACACCATTTGGCCGTC
>CM026414.1:12720551-12741559 GCA_014858505.1 Corymbia citriodora subsp. variegata
CCGTGACGTCGCCATGCCTCATGGGGGAGGACGATGCCTGGTCTTTGACTGGTAGACCGTCAACCATAAGGTTGTGCCGTGGCCCTAGTGGTTGTAATAATCGGAGCATGTGTGAGTGTGAGACATGAGAAAGTTGTGTGAGATGCTCTGATTATTCGCATGCTCTTAATGTCGTGATGATCGCATTAATTATGGTATGCACGCATGAGTTGATAGTCGTGCAGGGTGTGGCAATGGCCATGTGAGATCGCTTGTGACGCGATTCGCATGTGATTGATGAACTGTTTCATCTAACGGCCATGTGCCTTGATTGCGTGTATTGTGCTGAGATTTAACGTGCAGGGTATGGCATACCGGGTAAGGTTGCATGTGAATCGAATATTGCTATGTTGGTTGCCCTGTTTGTTGTTGGTTGCTGTTTGTGGGTTGTTGGGTTGAGTGAGGGGTGGTTTTGGAGAGATACCCCGGGTTGAGTTGGCGTACTAACCGGGGCTTAGGGGGAAGAACTTGCTGAGATTTTATCTCAACTCGTCGTGGTAAACATTTGCAGGTCCTTAGAATGGCGTAAACGCAGTGGAGAATCCTGCCCCCACTTCTCCAGTGATCGACTCGATGGAGCTTGAGTCCGATGGGTCCGAGTGACCGTGGTGTTGAACCCGATGGTTCTTTGTGTACTGTTGGATTAGCCTAGTTCTTTTGGTTTCGCTTAGAGGATGGATCGGCCCCCTTTTTGTCGGGCTTGTAATTTGGAAAACGATCCTCTGTTGGTTAATCCAGTAATTTGAATAAATGAGTAGTTGCTGTTGTTCTTGTTGCTCATCCCTCTATCCCTATTTGATTGTTTGTTTGTCTGGGGATGGTTCGTCTTCCGCTTGCGCTTAACGAAAGATAAAATGAATGGTCATCGATGGGTCCTGGGACGTCGCTTTCAATCGACCAGGAGAAGGGGTTGCCGCGAGCTCGAGAGTCGGGGCGTGATAGTACCTCCAACTCTCTAGCCATGTTTTGGGCTTCCAAATGCAACCTTCCCTGGTGTAACTCTTCATGGACGAACAACCTCCTTGAGGCCATCAATTCGCTGTTAGGTAGTGGGTTTTCTAAGGAGATTGCTCGGTTCTCTTTTGGCGCCCTTTACTATATAATTTGGAAGACAAGGAACAATATTCTCTTCTGAGCGCATATCTTATATATTCTAGCCATGAAATAGTACCTTTCTAAGGCGGTTAAGGATAAATCGCTTGCATTTAAATGGGTGGAGGATAACCCCAATAATAGGAGAATGCAGCGGAGTTGGGGGATAGACCACTATATCTTTAGTATTGGTGCCGAGTGAGGCTCATGATAGGGCTATTTAGGCTCTTTTGCTTAGTTTATTACTACTATGTTTGTATATCCCCGTTGCGATCACAATACCCCCTCACTCTAGTGACTTGTTGTCCCGTTGAGTGATTATTGGTGCCATGATTCACCTTTCTTGTACAGGATCTCTTGGTTGAAAGCTTATAATACTTACCTTACCCAAAAAAAAAAAAGATTACTAGTTTCCAAATTTCCGCATCAAAGAATTATACGTATTTTCTAACAATTCACACATTGAAATGAATGTTATCTCTGTTATTCAAGCACTTATAAAAACTCATAGGCACATTTACTGGTGGAATCTATTTTGGCTGAATGCAAGAAAGTGCTTGCAGAGTTGCAGAAATACAAAACTGAGCACATATTCGGAGAAGCAGATAGTTGCACAAATGCTTTGGCCCTGCTTGTAAAGGAATAGCATCTGCAGTTCGATATTTGTTCCCCTCTTCCAGATGTTATTAAAGACCTTTTGTATAATGACTCTGCTAGGAGCACATATGTTTCAGACAATGTAACTTGACTTGTTCCGTTTCATGTAATTATGTTATTCGCCAAAAAAAGGAAAGAAAAGAAAAAGAGAAAAAGATTTGTTTCCAATTATAGATAATTATCATTCTTTTTTTCCTTTTTAAACATCTCTTGACCATTATCACAGCAAATGATAATTTTGACACGAGAATATTTCATTGCCGCTCTTCACTCCTATTGTATACCGACACTAGCATTTTAGCCTATGCGGTGCCATCATATAGTTCCATAAAATCATTTGGCCGTATACGTAGAACAAAGAAATCGACGACCTACCAAAGATATTTCTCACAAAACTACAACATAAAAAATTAGAGGAAGACTAGAAAAATCGATTGAAATCCTAATTAATTAGTCTTTTAATGTTCCCACTGTCCCACTCAACCTAATTACGGCATAAACAATTCATCTACTTTTTAAGCGAAATTGAGTTGACAAAGGGGTTATAGTAAACCTTAATTAACTATAGGTTTGTAAGTTTTTTTTGTGCCATGTACGCATTTATCTTTGGTTTCGGGTAGGAAACCAATATCATAAAGCAGCAGAAATTTTTTAATTCTCATTTATCTCGGTTTTTACCTATATTATGCGCTGTACTTATGGGATCTTAAACAAAATCTTCAACAAGCAGGTTTGTACCTGCATTCAATTTGAATAAGAGTTTGACTGCCTAGGGTTTGTAGCAGCTCCTGTTTGGTTGCTCGTTGGCACTTTTCGATAAATGTAACTAAAAATCTTAGTACAGGGTTGTTCTCGTGATTTCGTCTGGAGTTGAACTCGTGTTCAACGGTTTGACCAAAAATGGCCCCTCGTAGCGTGGCGAGTGGGACAAAAAGAAGACTAGAAAATCTTCCAAGTCTTCCACTAGTTGAGAATCTAATGTCGCCACCTGAACTTTGACAACATGGAAAATTCAACTTAAAAAATGCATAAGAGCCGATTTGACTATAATCATAAGCGTGACTATAAATAGTTAATGCACTTAACCGGATCTTTGAGATATGAATGAAAAATCTATATTATTTATAAAAGAGAGTCTGAGAGACTTTAAAGTTGGGCAAATATTCTTCTCCTGATTTTTCAATTCGTTTGACCATCTTTTAGATTGACGAGCGGGAGTCATTCTACACTTCCTAGGAGTATTTCTAGTCCCTAAATCACTAAAAGAAAAGATCATAGTATTGTTTCGGACTTCATGTATCACCACCTTGTTTATATTAAACTAATGACAAAACATACTTAATTAGATGAATTATGAACAAGCATAAATCTCGTAGGAACTATAAAAAATCCAACAGATAGTATACACATCGAAGGCAAAAATGTGCTCTAAGACATGGCCTTACATCACAATTAGCCTATAATGTTACCCATTTACACATTGACAGGATGCCACGTCTGTTATTTAAGCAATTACAGGTACCCATAAGAATAATTTACCAACGGAAACCCTTTTGAATGATTGCAAGAAATTGCTCGCCGAGTTGCAGAAATACAAAATTGAGCACGTATTCAGAAAAGCATACGGTTGCACGGATGCTTTTAGCTTGCTTGGAATGAAACAACATCTACAATTTGTTTTTTATTCCTCTGTTCCATATGCTATTGAAGACGTTTTATATAATGACTCTGTTGGAAGCACATATATTTCAGACAATGTAACTTGACTTGTTTGGTTAATGCAATCATATTATTCATCGAAGAAAAGAGAGGAGAAAAACCCGTATCCACTGTAGAATTCGTCATTCTTTTCTTCCTTTTTAAACGTCTGTTGGCCATTATCACCCCAAAAAGTCATTTTTGAAGTGAGAATATTCTATTTCCATTCTTCGCTCTTACTGTGTAACAATACTAGTATTTCAGTCCGTGCGATGCCAGTTTGCTTGAAATGACATCTTTGAAAATCACGAATATTTATTTATTTTGGCATGGAAGCTTATATTGTACAAGAAATTGTAAACGTACATTATATAACAAGCTTTATGCGATGTTACCAGTAGCCGTAGGAATTGAATTGCTTAGGGTTTGCACCCGCATTCTAACTTGGCAACTCGCGATGGGACAAACGGAAGATACTGGCGAGAACACGTGATGCACGGGCGCGAGTTGGCGGAGGGCTCGCAAAGAGGGTCATGCAGATCACGAAGCACGGCGCCTGCATCCGAAGGTGGAACGGGACACACTTTCCTGGCGTCGGCCGTTGACGTCTCGTGCTTGGATTTAGACGGGGCAAAGCCTCCTCTTTCGAACTTTTTCTACATAGTACTGGTAGGATTTGGATGCTTCATTTCGACGGGGACAAAGTGAAAAGAGCACAGGTTTGGCTTTCCAACCTCCAAATGCAAACATTATAGTCCTCCGGGTCAAAAAGAAAAAGAACACAAAATAGCTATGCTGAAGGTGTGAGTTTAAAATGGAATCTCATGTTTTCCACGAAAAGACCAAAATCGTGAGACCCGTGAAAAGACTTTTGCTCATCTTTTCAGATTGACGAACTAGAGTCATTCTGCAATTTCTAAGAATATTCCTAATTCTTGAATCACAACAAAAAAATAAAATCAATCATCGATTCAAAATATTTTTTAATTTTTATATATAGTCACCTTTTTTTTTGGTCGAAAATACTTCATTAGAAACTACTGCGATGGTGGAGTACATAGATCATTGAAGTCTAAACATAAAATAAGCATAAGGTTTTGCGGGGGCTTGGAAACCCAATTACTAGGAAGGGACCCGGTACTATGGGCTTTTGCTATCTAGTCCGCGGCCCGATTAGTGTGTCTAGGTTCAAAAATAAGCTGAACACTCTCCAGCTGGGCTAAAAACTCTTGACAGTCCAGCACTATAGATCTGGAGGCCCACGGAATTTCAGCTTGGCTCAGTATTGCAGCAACAACGCTAGAACTGTCACTGACTAGGAGGACTTTTAGATAAGTTCATGCAACTGGTTCTGTACTTCTGTTGGAGTTCCGATTTTCCTTCAATCAGAGAAGTGCTTGCCGAACAGCTAGGGTTTCAGCAACACAAGCTGATGGTGCACGAATCCTATGCGCAAAACCAGCAGTGAGCACCCCATTGGCTTCTCTACAAATTCCTACAACTGTGCTCTCCATATTTGGTCCCTTCCACGAGTAGTCGACGTTAATTTTGAGTGAATCGTGAGGAGGAGGTGACCAGCTGTTCGTCCCAAAGGTAAGTGTGTTCTCACTCGATCCCTTGTGTAGGTTCCATTTTTCATATAGCTAATGCGAGAGTAGGGCTTCACAGATTATTGCACTTCGATTTGGTGTTCTCTCTTGAAAGATGAATGCGTTGTGAGCCTTCCATATAAACCAGAGGATGTTTGCGAAGACAGCCTTTGCACTTTCTGAAATTCCAGACTTGAGGTATTCGTAAACCCATTTATCCATTCTTGTTATATCCATAGGTGAAACAACGATGCTGACTCTATAATCTGACCATGTCCTTTGTCCAGCTGCAAAGTGTAAAGAGATGCTCTATAGACTCGGGGTAGTGCTGGCAAACTGGACATATAGGCTCAGGTATGATCTTCCGTCGGTATAAATTAGTCTTTGTAGGGAGTCCATCATTGCATAAACTCCACATGAATTGTCTGATTTTTGGGTGAGTCTGTAATTTCCAAATTTCCGTCCATAAACCCCTTGGTACTTGGTATGATGATGATGCCTGGGAAGCTGATGTAGTTGTGTTTGCTGCTTGCAATTTGTGATACCCACTTCTCACCATATATGTGCCTAAGGTATGCCCTGTCCAGATGAGTCGGTCCGATCTCGGGTGAATACTTAGTCCATCCCCTACCTCCCATTTCATGTCCGGTTCAATAACTTCCCTCCCTATAAGGATGCTTTGCCAACCCCAAGATGGTCTGGTCCCCCTCTTTGCTTGCCATAGATTACCACTTGGGACATAGAGGCCTTTAAAAATCTTGCTCTATAAGGCTTCTGGAGCTTGACTCAGTCTCCAAGCTTGTTTTTGCAACATG
Organism: Corymbia citriodora subsp. variegata; assembly: GCA_014858505.1. NCBI lineage: Eukaryota > Viridiplantae > Streptophyta > Magnoliopsida > Myrtales > Myrtaceae > Corymbia > Corymbia citriodora. Next base: position 12,726,442 of record CM026414.1, read on the forward strand.
GCTCTATTTAAGTCAATTAGGTCCTTAAACCCCAATCCTCCATTATCCTTCCTAGTTTTCAGGGTGTCCCAGTTCTTCTAATGGATTCTTTTATGTCTCACATTTTTTTCCACCAGAAGGCTGAAATTCATTTTTCAATTGCTCTGCATATAGATATAGGAATCTTGAAAATATGCATGGCATATTGGGGTAACGCCTGAATAACCGTTTTGTTCAGCACCTCCTTACCTGCCTTCGATATCAATTGCTCTTTCCATCCCTCTAATTTTCTGTCAACTATAGATAAAAGCCAAGCAAACATTCGTTTCTTTGTTTGACCCCAATCAGATGGTATTCCCAAATATTTCCCAATTTTCTCCAAAATAGGAACTCTCAATTCTGATGCTGTATTTTGTTGCAGCTCCTGTGGGCAAATTTTCCCAAAGAACACTCCAGACTTGTTTAAATTGACAGACTGACCATAAGCAAAACAATAACAATTAAGTAGATTTGCTAGGTTTTGAGCCTCCCTCATTGTGGCATCTAAGAAGAAAATGGCATCATCCGCGAAGAGTAAATGGGAGAGAGTACGACAGTGGGGGTTTAGCTTAATTTCCTTTATGCTTCCATCATTGACAGCATTGTTCATGAGGTGGGATAGGACATTAGCCACTATTAGGAAAAGGTAAGGTGAGAGAGGGTCACCTTGTCGAATTCCTCTTGTAGGGTTGAATATTTCGCCAAAATCTCCATTTACTCGAACTTTGAAACTGACTGAGGAAATGCAGAATTTGACTAGAGACACCCATTTTTCGCAAAACCCCATCTTCTTCATACAATCACATAGAAAGTCCCACTCAACTCTATCATAGGCTTTTTGCATATCCATTTTCAGCACAGCTTGGAACTTCCTTCGTCTCTTCTTGACCCTTATCTGATGAAGTACTTCTTGTACTATGAAAATATTGTCTTGCATTTGCCGACCACCTACAAAGACACTTTGTTCCGGAGAAATAATATGTGGGAGCCAAGGTTTGAGTTTGTTTGCCATCACCTTTGCTATAACTTTGTAGCTGAAATTACATAGACTTATAGGCCTAAATTCAGTTATACTTTTTGGGTTCGCAACTTTTGGAATGAGTGTAATATGAGTTATATTCAGTTTAGGGTCAAATTTACCTTCATTAAAGAAAGAAACCACTAGTTGAAACATATCCTCTTGAATTATTGACCACTCAAACCATTTGGCCCTAGGGCCTTTGACGCTCCCATTTGGAACACAGCTTGCTGGACTTCCTCCCTTATAACTCTCATTGTTAAGCTTCATTCATTTCCTCAGAAACAACCACGGGACACTACTCCAGAACTGGTTGATAATACCTTGACCTGACTGACGTATACAGATTATTATAATAGCCTGTGATGTGTTGTTTGATTGTCTGAGGGTCTCGACTCCAATTGTTCTCCTCAAGTCGTAACATGGAAATTTTATTACGTTGCCTCCTTTGAATAGTAGTGGCATTGAAAAACTTTGTATTTCTATCTCCCCACTTAAGCCAGTGGATTCTGGATCTAATGCCCCAATACAGTTCTTCTTGTCTCCAGAGAGTTTCAATTTTCTCAATTGTTTGATTGTATTCTGCCCACTTAATGGCTGTATCATCCCTGTTCATAATAGTTGTAAGTTTTCCTCTCAGTTGTTCAATCTGTTTGGCAACATTTTTAAATGATTTCTGACTCCATTGCCTCAATGTAGTAGCAACTTTTCTTGTTTTCCTCATCATATCCAACTGATTTCTAGTATCCTCTCTCCAAGCCTTTTCCACCACTGTTTTGCATTCTAGATTATCCAACCAATAAGCTTCAAATATGAACAGTGGCTATTTTTTGGGTTCGGCTGAGTTAAGACATAATAGAAGAGGGCAATGATCAGACCCAACAGTCGGGTAGGCAAACACTTCAACATTAGGAAATATGGTTCTCCAATCCAGGGTACACAATGCTCAGTCAAGTCGTTTCTTCACCAGCTCATCTCCTTCTCTGTTATTGGTCCACGTGAAAGCACAACCTTTACTCTCTATGTCAATAAGAGAGCATGTATCCACAAATTCCTTGAACGCCATAATCCGGTATCTTTCCACATCCCTTCTTCCAAACTTTTCCCAATTGTATAACACTTCATTAAAATCTCCAATACATAACCAGGGAGTGTTAATAGCACCGTTTCTAGTCCGAAGTGTATTCTATAAAGAAACCCTCTCTTGAAAATTTGTAGATGCATGTAGAAAGGTTATTTTCATTGTTATCCCATTCTCACTTTCCTTATTCATTGTTATCCCATTCTCACTTTCCTTACATAAGACTTCGATCACCTCTTCGTAGTTGTGTTCTATAGTAACATCCACTGTTTCATCCCATAGCAAGGCCAGTCCTCCCGCTATTCCAATCGGATTGATTACAAAAAAAGACTGAAAATTAAGTCTTCGTTTAATGTTCTCCACCACCCTGTTTTGGTTTTTAGTTTCCATTAAGAACACCATATTAGGCCTCTCACGAGCCGTTAAGGCCCAAAAGTGTTGGACTGTCAAAGGAGAGCCTAAACCTTGACAGTTCCAACTTAAACCTTCATGTCTTCCTTGGTGGCTTATTAGGGCCAGCCACTAAGGCCCCTGCCATCTCACCTTCCCATACCTGAATCAATGCATCGAATAGTTTATCTGCATCAACAAGAGTTGCCAGTGAGCCCCTTTTTTCATAAGGAGCAAAGCGTTTCATCTTTTTGGTTAGTTGTTTCTTTGAGCTTGATTTGGTTGCTATCGGATGCCCTACATTTGTTCCATAGGTTAGTATCTCACCTTGCTGATCCTAAAGGTGCTATGCTCTTTTTCCTTTATGTGGTGGGGTATATTCCACTATCTATGTGACTTCAGATTGTTGTTTTTTTCCAGGATTATAAGGCACTATAGCTTGACTATTTGCCATGTGGATGTAGCAGCTCGAATCCTCACCTGTATGAGTAGTGGGAGTCTCAGGCACCATCTCCTCCTCTTCTAAGGTAAAGTCGATCGCTCCATAAAATATATGCCAACAGGGACTTAGATCCTTCACCTCCGCTTTCAGCCAGGAACCATAATGCCCTGGTTTATCTTGTGCTAATCCTGACTCCTCATAGGGAATACTAGGACAGTAGTTTGCATAATGCCCAATATGTCTACAAGAATAGCAGAAGTGTGGTAATCTCTCATACTTAAAGTCGATCCACCACTTTCAGTCCCCAACATGAATCATAGTTCCAGTCTTAAGCGGATTTAGCAAGTTCAGTCTAATTTTTGCCTTTCCAATTTTCCTGGAACTATTATTCCTAGCTTCAATTCTAACATCCTCTACCATTCCCAATTTCGTAGTAATCAGCCTAATAGAATCCTACACCAAGGCAGCACATGGAAGCCCCACAAGATGCACCCAAAAGGAGTAGCTGGAAAATTCATAACAATGTTCCGGAATGGTAGGGTCTCCTTCTTGTAGAACTAATAAGTTATTGGCAAACAACCAAGGACCTATTTGCAATACTTTGTTTTGCTCATCCTTCGACTTAAAGATGAAAGCAAAAAAACCTAGTTCAATCACCTCACATTTAACCTCTTCTACTTTCCATGCTTTCTTCATAGTTGTCCAAATTGCTTGAAAGTTCACATTAGGTTTTGAGAACAGTTTTCCATATAGAAGGAACTCATTATCTAGTGTTTGTACCTCAAGGGGATTGGCGTGCATCACTGTCACTTCATCCGTAGCCCATAGATCGCCCATCCTTTTACAGAGAGCCAACATTCTGAGATGGTTGCCATGGTCTTCCACCATATTAGGAGTATGGCCTGTGCGAAAAGACCAAAACCCGAGTGGGCGAGATGGAAATGGATAAATGGATCGATTGAGGAGTGAAGGGAGCTCTGCTTTAAACTTTAGGCATCTTCAGCAAGGCTGGATGTCATGCCCCGAACCCCGAGCACGCGACAACCTCTTACCATGGTCGATTGAAAGTGACCTCTTAGGACTCGTCGACGACCATTCATTTTAATCTTTTGTTATGCGCAAGCGGAAGACGAACCATCCCTAGTCCAACAATCAATCAATCAATTAGGGATAGAGGGATGAACAGCAAGGATAACCATCACTACTCATTTACACGATTTACTAGATTAACCACCGGAGGATCGTTTCTCAATACACGCCTGACAACAGGGGGCCGATCCATCCTCTAAGCCAAACCAAAAAGGAACTAGGCTAGGCTAATCTAGCTGTACACAATGAACCCTTAGGTTTAGCACCACGGTCACTCGAACCCATCGAACTCGACTCCGTCAGGTCGATCGGGGGCAAGATTCTCCACTGCCGGTGCACCATTCTAGGGGCCTGAAAATGGTTAACCACGACGGGTTGAAATAAAATCTCAACGAGTTCTTCCCCTAAGCCTCAGTTAGTACACCAACTCAACCCGGGGTATTTCTCTAGAACCACCCCTCACTCAACCCAACAACAAACAACCAGCAATCAACAATCAAATAGCAGACAGGGTCAACCAATGATCAAAAGTCGGTTCGCATGCAACCTTACCCGGTATGCCATACCCTGCACGTAAAACCTCATACAATACAAGCAATGCAACCAACAATCATATAGTCGGTTTGCATGCAATCTTACCCAGTATACCATACCCTGCACGTAAAACCTCATACAATACAAACAATGCAATAAACAATCATATAGTCGGTTCGCATGTAACCTTACCCGATATGCCATACCCTGCACGTTATAAGTCAGCACAATATATGCAATGCACATGGCCGTTAGATGATGCAGTTCATCAATCACATGCGAGTCGCACCACAAGCGATCTCACCCGGCCATTGCCATACCCTGCACGTTACAAAATCATGCGTGCATGCCATGAATCATGATGTGATCACCTCATGCATAATTGGAACCAATGATACCATATTTCTCATGCACTCTTGCATCCACACGTGTTTCAATTATTACTGCCCCTCGGGCTACAACCGAACTCCCGTCGGTGTCTACTGGCATAGCCAGGCATCGCCCTCCCCCATGAGGCACGGCGACGTCAATGGACCCCCGCCCAAGACGGCATTCCCGAAGGAGCATGGGCCCGGCCTCTACTGCGACTCCACATCCGGCTCACAACTGAGGCGCCACGGTGCTACGACGCCCTTCCTCCGCAAAGACGCAACTGTGCCCTTCTGTGCCCTCGCCAGGTTTCTAATAAATCGAACTATCACCCCTCGAACTTCGGCCGGGGCGGCGGGTTCAACTTAGTGATCACGCAAGCATACCATCACAACCGATTTATTATCTTTAAGCATTAGCCAATGCACACATGCTTGCATATAAAACCTCAAATCCTTTCTCATAAAAGCAATCAATTTCTAGTGTCCCTCGGACAAACCATTTTTCCCACCTTTCTCATAAAAGCGGTCCATTTCCAATGTCCCTCGGACAAATCACTTTCTTTCTCATAAAGGCGGTCCATTTCTGGTGTCCCTCGGACAAACCATTTTCTTTCTTTTGTGAAAATCACACGATTCAAGTGGATGTTTATGCAATGCCACATCCAATTCACTTCATATGATCAAGGCACATGAAATTATGCACAATTTCACTTCCGGATGAACAGTGCCGTGAACAGTAATCATGAACAGTAATTTCCGAAATTCAATTAATAATAAATTAAATTCAGAAATTAAACAAAACATTGATTAAACACAAATTAATCAATCAATTAAGCTAAACAAGCTTAATTATCACATAATCCACAAATAAGCACAATTAAGCATAATCAAGCATAATTAAGCAAGATTAAGCTAAGCTAATCTTAATCACCTATCTAACCACCTATCTTAGGGATAATCCAACTTAATTAACCCTCATAAACCAGCATTAACACTAATTAACCCAACCCTAAGCAAATTTATGCACTAAAAAAGGATTAGGGGCTAAACTCACCCGTTAAGCGGGCTGGAGACGCGGACGCGGCAGCGGCGACGAGCCTGACACCCGGGGACTTCTCCCATGACACTCAAAGGTGGTCCCGAGCTCAACACAGCAGCAACAAATTTGGATTCCCCATTGAACTTCACAAAATAGCACTGTAGGAGGAGACGGTTGCTAGTCAGAGCAAAAACAAGCTGGCTGGAGCTCCAGCGAGTTTGTGGCCGGTGACCGGAGGCTCCTGGGGGTCGAGGGGGAGTTGTGTGTGGCTGATGTGGGCATTGGGTAGGCCAAAAATGGAGAGAAACGGAAGAAAAACCGAAGTTGCACAGGAGGCGCTGCACAGTGACAGATGGAGGACCGCCGACTTCAGGCCGCCGTATGGGACGGCTGACGATTGGTTCCGGCAATCGGCCAATGTGGCTGGTACAGATTTTCTGTGCTGATCAGATTGATAGGTGGCTTGGCCTGAGATTCCATCGGGAAGGTAGTGAACAACTCCAATTTCGGTGAGAGGTCCAAAGCAGAAACTGTAGAAATGCAAGGAGAAGCAAGGGGAGAGAGGGTTGCGATTTTGGAGAAGATGAAGAGGAGAGAGAGAGTGAAGTGAGGGCTGGAGATAGGCCTCAATTAAGGCCATTAATTGCTTGGCTCAAGTTCCCAAAAACATGACATCATTTTCTCTCTCTTCCTTTTGACTTTTCTTCAAACTACCCAAGGGCATTTTGGTCATTTCCACCTTGCACATTTCCCAATGTGACCTTGGGCTGAAAATGAAGGGCGGGCCTAGGAAATGGGCTAGAAAATGAATAGGAATGGGCTTGGGAATTTATTGGGCTCGAAACTACTCAAGGTTAAACAACCGGCTCGGGAGGGTAAAGGGTTGGTTTGGCCCAATGGGCTCACTTGCTTGCCTCGGGCCTTCCATGGCGGCTGTCCCACCTTGGGCGTGAGGCCCACACTGATCTTGCCCGGCCCACGTCCTCGTAGGCTCATTTCCTCGGTCCGGAAATCCTTTTTCCAATTACTCAGCTCAACCAACACTGTTGACTATCAAGGAAGCATCGTCCAAAAGTCCATCCCAGACGTTCCCGAAAATTCGAAGTCCAATATTGGATTCTCATGCCTTGTTAATTTTGCCCAAATGTCATTGTGGTATAATTCAGACTGACAGGCGGCTTCGAGGCGTGGTGGCTTCGAGGATTCACGCGTAACCGACTCGTGCCAAACCACGTTCAAGACTTCTCGACACATGGACGTCCTTGATTACATGAAATTGCGAAAGATCGATTCTTATTTCAAAGTACACGATTATCAAGGATCGACATAAGGTCGTTCGCGGGTTCAATAACAGTAGACAGAATCACCCGTCGTCCCATTATTTTTGTCCACGAATCGACTTCTATTTGTCCCTGAAATTGGCCTGCATGACTACAGGATCGTCCTTACGCAAGTCTCATGGTCGAGTCATTTTTCCCAGGTCAATTTCTTTAGTCGCACGAGTTCTGTCCTCAGTAGCCTTTCCCCTCAAGGTTAGTATCTCAGAAATAATTAGGTCTGAGCAGAATAAACCAACAATGCATGGGTGAAATTCACGTTCACTCATCCCTAAAATGGCTCGAATTTCAGGACGTGACACTAGATCTCATGCCAATGAAGCTGCAAGCCAAGCTAATTTCTCCAGATTGGGTTTCCAGTGAAGAACGTAGGGTTTCAGAGAGGGCGGGCAGGTCTTTGTTGAAATTAGAAATTAGAAGGGGGTTGAGAATAGGGTTTAATATGGGGGAAAGGTTTTGTGTATAGCCATTGTCTTACAAAGGATCTAGCTAGGGTTTCAGAAAAGAAACTATCATATGAGGTATGGAGAAGAGCTCACCTGCTGTGAGAGAAAAAGAGCTAACATGATGATTAAGGAGGTTAGAGACACAGATTCACCCACTTGTATAGTCACCTTGTTTTATATATAAATAATCAAAAAATATGCGCCATTACAATGAATTACGAATGCGCATAAATCTCTTGGAAATTATAGAAGCTTCACTAGATGGTGAAAGCATTGCCGCAGAATTGTGGTGCCATTGGATGTCTTTGGACTAGAAGTAGCCAATAAGGTTACCCATTCGCACATTGGAATGAATGTTATGTCTGTTAGTCAAGCAATAATAAACACTCACAGGCATATATACTAACGGAACCTCTTTTGGCCGAATGCTGGAACTGCTCACAGAGCTGTAGGAATGCAAAATTGAGCACTTATTCAGAGAAGCAGATGGTTGCTCCAATGTTTTTGCCCAGCTTGGAAAGGAGCAACATCTGCAATTTGTTATTTGATACTTATTCCAGATGTTACGAAAGACTTTATGCATAATGACTCTATTGGGAGCACATATATTTCAGATGATGTAACTTGACTTATTCCATATAATGTAATAATGTTATTCGCCAAAAAAAAAAAAAAAAACAGAACAAAGAGAGAAAAAAGCTTTATCTCCGACTATAGGTACTCATCATTCTTCTTTTTCCTATTTAAACTTCCGCTGGCCATTATCACACCAAATGGTAATTTTGATGTGAGAATATTCCATTCCTGTTCTTTACTCTTATTGCATAGCGACACTAGCATTTTAGCCCGAGTGGTCAAACGGAGAACAAAGAAATTGAAGACCCGCCAAGGACATTTATCATAAAAGTACAACATATAAATTAGAGAAAGACTGGAACTTTCGATCAAAATCCCAATTAAATTTTGATCTTTCAATGTTTCCAATGTCCACTCAACCTAATGAGAGATAATTATCCAAAAATTCTTAAACCTATTGTATAGAGGCTAATTTAATCCTAAATCTTTTAATTGCGTCAATTTACTCCTAAATCTTTTGGTAGTTTACAAATTTAATCATAAACCTTTCTTTGTGTCAATTTAGTCTTAAACCTTTTAATGATTTGCTTACTTAGTCCTAAAACTATTATTTGGATGATTGGCCAAAAGTACTACATTGGCAAATCATCAAAAGATTTAGTCACAATTTAAAAGCTTATGACCAAATTAGGAAATCGTCAAAAGGTTTGGGATTGAATTGAAGCAATTGAAAGTTTTAGAGCTAAATTGGTCTCCATACAATATGTTTATGACTTTTTGGACAATTTTTTTCCAGCTAATGATTGCATAAACAATTAATAAAATATCTGTTGCATGGTTAGCAAACTTCTTACAAGTTATAACCTGCCTTCCTGGCTTAATTTGATCATTAATTTCATCTACATACTATAGCCGAATTTGGTTATGGTTGACGAAGGGGTAACGGTAAGCCTCAATTAGCCATAGGTTTCTAAGGTTTCGTGCTGTGTACGTATTCATCACCGGTTCTGCGTTGAAAACCAACGCTATAACAGCTGAAATCGGAGAATTCTTACGGTTTTGATCTACTTCATGCGTTTTTGCCTATAGGATCTTGAACAAGATCTAAAACGAGTAGGTTTGCACCAGCACTCAATATGAACAAGAGTTGGATTGCTTAGGATTCGTACCAGCAGTCTTACTTGGCGACTCGCACGATGGGACAAAGAAGAGAGATCGGCAAAGCGAACACCCATGATGCACTGCGCACGAGGGGGCCGAGATATGCGCTGCGCATGTTGTTATGGACCCGCAAAGAGGGTCATGGCATGCGGATCATGTAGCACAGCACCTTCTTCCGAAGGAGGGGGGCCGGACGCGCTTTCATGGCATCGGGCGTCGACATCTCATGCTTTGGATTCAGACGGGGCAAATATGACGACATAAAGCTCCAGCTATGGTGGCTTCATAGTCTCTTGTATCGGTGGCAGTAAATGCTTCCGTTATTCGGTTTATGCAAGATGACTCCGATGTACCATATTTGGGGAAAAGCAATTCCCACTATATAGAAAAATGTGAACGCACGCACAAGGGACCCCCGATAATCACGTTGCTATCTTACTCAATTCAAAGCTGATGCGCGAAATTTCGGGCGTCGAAATCCTTCGTCCACATTCGGTGATGAAGAAGACTTACGTTGACAACAGACGGTCGATCGGCCGACGTCCAGAATTACCTTCTGCAGAGAATCACATACAGAACGTGTCCTTGACGTTATTATTATATTTTTCTTTTGTGTGATTCGTTGTAATTGTTTCTGACAAGGAAAATATGACATACATATACACACACAAGAATATTGATTTATTTTCTTTTAGTTTTGAAGCATTCTTCTCTGGTCACTAAGTCTCTATGTCCCAAGATGTATTTATTTTTTCGTGATCATATAATTTTAGGTAAAAGATTTAATGAGAGCATCTCAGATCATTTAAATTATCCCATGTAAAGAGACTATTTGGATTTATTTTATATTTCAGCATTTTTTCTCAATTTTTGTATTGCTCGTATGTGACTTTTTTGTTTGTTTATCTAATAAAGGTATTTGAAACATTCCAAAACGTGTTCGTATTTACATTTTTAAAATATTTTTTAGAATTTAAATAATATTTTGAATTTGAAGAAGTAAACAAGTTATGTTTGACATTTTCTATTAGCCATAACAAACCGCCTCGAACTCTTCTTTATCACTCGTTCGGGTGCCTTTGGAACATGGAAACTTCAATTTAGTTTGTTTAAGTTGAGTACATTTTGAATCCTTGGTTTTCCCCTTAAATTGAAGGGAGAAAAGAATGTTACCTTGGTTTGAAATACAAACACGGGAGAAAACTGACATTTGCTATTATGTGTGTTAGGAAGCAACCCAACTAAGAACATTCACAACAACGAAATCCAAGTTTTAAGAGAGAATTCAAAGAGAGTAATTACATCAAGATTTACGTGGAAACCCTTTCTATGTAAAAAGGAAAACCCTTCCGAGGCAGCTGAATCAAATAAACGACTTCAATAAAGAGTATAAGAGGTTCAACCCAAAGGAGTATATACAAAAACACAAACCATACCTTCTACAAATTACTACACCACCTCCTCCAAATTACAGAGCATGTGTTAACCATTCTCTTTAAGAGTAAGCACAACTTATATGAAGCTTGGATCCACAATCATGTGGAAGAACAATGAATACAAGAATCTCTTCAACTTGAATACAGAGGAACCTTGGGTGTGTTTAAAACGCTAGTCGTTCTTCTCTGTTTTCTCGTGTCTTTATGGGTCTAATAACTTGACCAGACCACTCCAAGGAGCTCACGTCAAGTCACAGGGAAAAACCATGGATGGGCCATAATACTCATGAGTTCATCCCATCAATCTCACAGAAGCATATAGGCCAAGAATAGGCTGTGTCCCCTCAACATTGCCAAGGTCGCTTTAGCTTGCCATCTCCTCTAAAGATATCGGATAAGGCTAAAATATGCAAAAGTGAAATATGTAATTTCTGTATATTCCATAATAAAGAGTAGATGAGATACTCATAAGTTTTACAAGACGGCTTTCTAAAAACTAATGAGATATTACAATATCACAAGTAATAAATTAATCAATGACATGTGCAAATTTAATGGAGATGCGCAGTATCTTGAGAAATATGGAGAATTTTCTAATTATTTATGACACTACTAATTAGTACAAGCATGAAGTCCAAGTGAAAGCAAGGAACATCTTCATTCTGACGGTGAAAGTGAAGGGTTATGAGGTATGCTCTTACTGATTCACAAATTTGGCTGATAATGTCATGTATGGAGGTTTCCTAAAGTCTTCTTGTCTCTCAACATGTGAATGACACATTATCTGGTAAATGCCTAATTTACACGTAGGGAATGCGAGTTTATCTCGAATCTCAATCTTCACCTTCTCCCTAAACAATACACCATTTCTGCAGATTTACCCATCTTCCCGTTTTCTTTCTTTTGCTCTCTCTCTCTCTTTTTTTTTTTTTTTGGGTTAAAGTCTTTCAATCCACTATCTCCCGAGCACGCAAGCTTGGTTTTGTCTTCTTCCCTTTTTTATTCACGATCAAGCTGTTCAACCCATAGCTCAACACTCACCATGGACGTCCATCCTTCACCTTAAACAACAAAATCACATGAGCATTTCGCCCGAGAATGACATTTAGGAGCTTCATATACAGAGGGCTAAACACGTCTTACTCCACCAATGCTCAACTCCAGTCACCGCGTGAATCCATACAAACGTAATAAAATGCGACTATGACCGGCGCTTTTCCCATTTTAGGAGGATTGGGATGCTTCGTTTGGACAGAGATAAGTGAAAAGAGCACCAAGGTTGGCTTTCCAACCTCCAAAGGCGAACATTATAGTCCTCCTGGTCAAAAAGAAAAAGAACACGAAATTGTTATGTCGTAGGCGCGTGAGTTAAAAATGGAATCTCCCATGTTTTCCACAAAAAGACTAAAATTGAGAGACCTGTGAAAAGAATTTTGCCCATCTTTTTATATTGACGAATTATACTCATCTTACAATTTCTCAGAATATTCTTCGTTCTCGAATCACCGAAAAAAAAAAACAAATGAATCATCTATTATATTTTCAATTTTTTTTTATATCATCACCTCATTTTATATATAAATAATAATAAAATATGCATCATTACAATAAATTGCGAATATGCATAAACTTCTCGGGAATTATAGAATTTCCAATGAATGGTGAACACATCGCAGCAAAAATGTGGCTATGTGATGTCCTTAGACTAGAAGTAGCCAATAAGGTTATATATTGACATATTGAAGTGGATATTATTTTTGTTATTCAAGCAATTATAAACACTCACAGGCATATTTACTGATGGAACCTCTTTTGGCTGAATGCTGGAACTACTCACAGAGCTGTAGGAATGCAAAATTGATCATATATTCAGAGAAGCATATGGTTGCACGAATGTTTTTTATTTATTAATCCACAATCAATATGCGAAACCTTACGGATAATCAATCGTATTATTTGTGTATGTCTTGCCATAGATGTTTGGCAATTCCAACGCATTGCTCGAGTCTCGTTGCTTTTTTTTTCTTTAAAGTAATGTTAAAAGTTATAAGCAAATAAGCATTTATTTTTTCAAAAGGGAAAAAAGTGATCACACATTCATTAAAGAAAAATTAGGTCACATTCTCATGCGTGTCATGATTAACGGTTCGTGATTAGTCATGATTGCATAGTTGATACTCTTAAATGGCATATCATATTTTTTCCACAAAAAAGACCAACCTTGAGAGGCCACTGAAAGGACTTTCCCCCATACTTCACGTTAATGAACAAGAACTAATTCTCCAGTCTTACGTGTAGGAGTGGTCCTAAAATCACGAAAAGATAATATCATAATCACGATTAAGAATATTCTTCAAATTTCATATATCGTCACTGTTTTATATAAAATAATGACGGAATATGTGCGATTATGATAAAATTAGGAATGAACATAAATCCCTTGAGAGCAATAGAAGCTCTGATAGAAGGTGAACACGTTAGAGTTGATTAAAAAAAATTAGTGGCACTAGAGAGACAATTGAGATTGAGGTCTAGGCCAACGATGTAACCTTTGAATTAGTCACACTCCATACCCCTCATGAGCACTAATCTCCATTTCCACCTAGAGCACGTATGTCATAGAAAAGCCGGAGGAGATTGTAATGCTCCGGCTTTTATGGATAGCAATTTTTGTGGATAAGAATTCTGGGGCTTGTTATTAATTACTCCAATTAATTATCTATTAGTTCTTCAGTTGTAATCTCAATGACCTACGTCCAATTAGATTACAGGGGTAAGTTTAATTTGTATACGAAATTTGACTCTAGGTATCACTTTATATAAATAAGTGAAAAATTAGATATTTTGAGTGCAAATAGCAAGCATGTTCTATTGGTCTAGCCGCTTGACTCTTGATGGTTCACTATTTCCATAACGTCTTATAAACGAATCTACAATCAGCATGAGAACTGAGGTCTTGGCCATGTGATAATTAAGAGGAACATACTATGTATGTACGTCTTGCCGTGGATGTTGGGCAACTTCAACATATTGCCTATTCCTCCCTTCCTTTTCCTAAAACAAAAATAATTTAATGAATTATAAGCAAATAGTCATTTTCTTTTTCCAAAAGGGAAATAAATAGCCACCAATCCACAAGGTACAATTTTGACCGTCTTCTCATGCACGCCGTGATTGATGGTTCACGCGGAGTCATAATTGCATAATCAATCCTCCAAAAAGGCATCTCACATTTTTTTCTACGAAAAGACCATAATTAAGAGACTCATGAAAAGACTTTTGCCCATTTTTCAAGTTGATGAACCGGGATCATTCTACAATTTTTATGGATATTCCTAGTCCTTGAATCACAAAAAGATTAAAAAAAAAATGAACCAACTGTTCATAATATTTTCAAATTTTATTTGTCATCACCTCATTTCATTTAAAAATAATTATAAAATATACGTGATCACAATTTATTAAGTTCCCATGGATGGTGAATAGGTCATGGCAGAAATATGGCACCAAATGGTGACCTTAACATTAGAAGTAGCCAACATTGAGATGGATGCTATGTCTCTTATTCGAGCAATTATAAACACTCATAGGCATAATCTACTGATGGAACCTGTGACATCCTAAAATTCAAAGCCCTTTTGTGAAGGAATAATCGCGAATCCTCCAAATGGCCGGTCAGTATGGGTCGTAGTAAAATGGCATCAGGGAGAAATTAACAAGGCATGAGGACCCAAGATTGAACTTAGAATTGTTGGAAACGTTCGGGATGGGCTTTCGGGCGATGCTTCCTTGACAGTCGATGGAATCGGTCGAGTCTAGTTTTTGAGAAAGGGATTTTGGACCGAGAAACCGAGCCTATGAGGATGTGGGCCGGGCAAGAACAGTGAGGGCCTCACGCCCAAGGTGGGACAGCCACCGTGGAAGACCGAGACAACGAGCGAGTCCGTTGGACCCAATCGACCCCTCACCTGTCCTAGCCCGATGTCTAAACTTGAGCCAATTCGAGCCCAATAAATTCCCGAGCCCATTCCTACCCATTTCCCAGCCCGTTTCCTAGGCCCGCCCTCCATTTTCAGCCTAAGGACAGATTGGGAAATGTGCAAGGTGGAAATGACCAAAATGCCCTTGGATATTTTGAAGAAAAGTAAAAAAGGAAGAGAGATAAGATGTGGTTATTGTT
>CM026414.1:12743327-12773873 GCA_014858505.1 Corymbia citriodora subsp. variegata
ACGGAAGGGCACGGTTGCGCCTCTGCGGAGGAAGGGCGCCGTAGCGCCGTTGCACCTCGGCCAAGTTGTAGCCCTGTGGGGCAGTAATAATCGGAACACGTGTGGATGCGAGAGTGCATGAGAAAACATGGCATCATTGGTTCCGATTATGCATGAGGTGATCATATCATTTATGGCACGCACGCATGAATTGATAACGTGCAGAGGTGGCAATGGCCAGGTGAGATCGCTTGTGACGTGACTCGCATGTGATTGATAAACTGCATCATCTAACGGCCATGTGCATTGCGTGTATTGTGCTGACTTATAACGTGCAGGGTATGGCATACCGGGTAAGGTTGCATGCGAACCGACTATTCGATTGTTGGTTGCATTGCTTGCGTTGAATGAGATTTAACGTGCAGGGTATGGCATACCGGGTAAGGTTGCATGTGACCCGACCTCTGATTGTTGGTTGAACCTGTCTGTGGTTTGATTGCTGATTGCTGGGTGTTTGTGGTCGGGTTGAGTGAGGGGTGGTTCTGGAGAGATACCCCAGGTTGAGTTGGTGTACTAACCGGGGCTTAGGGGGAAGAACTCGCTGAGATTTTATCTCAACCCGTCGTGGTTAACATTTTTCAGGTCTTTAGAATGGTGCACCCGTTGTGGAGAATCCTGCTCCCCCGTTTCTCCAGTGATCGACCTGACGGAGTCGAGTCCGATGGGTCCGAGTGACCGTGGTGTTGAACCCGAGGGTTCATTCGGTATAGCTGGATTAGCCTAGTTTCTTTTTGGCCTGGCTTAGAGGATGGATCGGCCCCTTTTGTCGGGCTTGTAATTTAAAAGACGATCCTCCGTTGGTTAATCCAGTAAATTGTGTAAATGAGTAGTGATGGTTGTTCTTGTTATTCATCCCTCTATCCCTGATTGATTGATTGATTGATTGTTGGACTGGGGATGGTTCGTCTTTCGCTTGCGCATAACAAAAGATTAAAATGAATGGTCGTCGACGAGTCCTGGGACGTCGCTTTCAATTGACCATGGTAAGGGGTTGTCGCGTGCTCAGGGTTCGGGGCGTGACAAAGGGCTTGAGAAGGCAAGTTGGGCTTTAACTTATTTTATTTTCTTTGTTTTACATGCCCATTTGTTGCATCCTACCCTATTTTAAGAAAACTCTATTCTCGCATATTGAACTTACCTCAATTATTAAAAAAAAAAAAAATGGATTTAGGCCTTACCTCCTCTTCGAGCCCCCAATTGGCCTCTCTCAATGTGGTTGTCCCATTAGAATTTTTTTTTTTTGGGTAAAATTAAGTAGTATTGACTTTTCAACTAGCAGAACTATACAATAGGAAGGAACCCGGTACCAAGTGCCATTAGAATTTCACAAAGGAATAACTCAATATTGCAACACATCCCCTATATCGATAATGTGAATAAGTTGTTCCTCATAAATGAAGATCTCTTTTAACCTCAAAATGTAAAAATCTAGCACATGTTCAGGATCAAATATATATTATATATATTTTAAAAATACATGAAACAAATTATGGACACCGTAAAGGAATTGATTTCCTTTCTAAAGTCAGAGGGGCTGATTATTTTTGGACTTGGCATATGGTACTTGCTATCAATGAATTCTACTAGATCTTCACTTTCAATTAGGGTAAACATTTGGACTCTCTAACAAGAATAGTTTGTTTGTGTTAGTTTTAGTGACACAAAATTGCTAATATTCAAAGATGAGGGGTATGGATATTTAGGAATGGTGGAAGTCATAGTTAAGGATCAATTTTTTTTGACGATAGGTTCTGATACCATAAAAGAACAATATTGTTTGATTCTTGATTTCAACGTATAAATATTGAGATGATTTTCATTACATAAAATATTACAAATGTTACGCTTCATAAGGAAATAATACAACACTGGAAAACAATATAAAGATATTACAACCGAAAAGATCATTATATTATATTAAAAGTGAAAAGATCATTATATTACAAGAGTTGTCAATCTCTTGATTTTAGCATCTTTAAGAATCGGCTTGTGAGTTTGATTGATGTCTCTAGATTCTTCTTTCTTAATTAATAAATCAATGCCTTTACATCGATTAGTGCTAGTGCAAAAGCAAGTTTGTAATTAACATCAACTTAACTTGTCGTGCATGTCAAATTTCAACATTTTTCATAGGAGAAACTATCAAAAACATGTGACATCCCACACCTTCTAAGCCGTGCATAAATTTTTGGGCTTTGCTAGCATTACAACTTTTGGGCTACTGAGAGAGTGGTAGCATGTTGTGGCCATAAATAATTGAATGAGAAAAGATCTTATAACAATTTCTAATTATTTCNATGGGTCCGAGTGACCGTGGTGTTGAACCCGAGGGTTCATTCGGTATAGCTGGATTAGCCTAGTTTCTTTTTGGCCTGGCTTAGAGGATGGATCGGCCCCTTTTGTCGGGCTTGTAATTCAAAAGACGATCCTCCGTTGGTTAATCCAGTAAATTGTGTAAATGAGTAGTGATGGTTGTTCTTGTTATTCATCCCTCTATCCCTGATTGATTGATTGATTGATTGTTGGACTGGGGATGGTTCTTCTTCCGCTTGCGCATAACAAAAGATTAAAATGAATGGTCGTCGACGAGTCCTGGGACGTCGCTTTCAATTGACCATGGTAAGGGGATGTCGCGTGCTCGAGGTTCGGGGCGTGACAGAACCTCTTTTGGCTGAATGCGGGAACTTGCTCACGGAGTTGCAGGAGTACAAAAAGGAGCATATATGCAGAGAAGCAGATGGTTGCAAGGATGCTTTGGGCCTGCTCGGAAAGGAACAGCATCTGCGCTGCAGTTTGTTATTTTGCTCCTCCATAGATACAATCAAAGACCTTTTGTATAATGACTCTGCTGGGAGCACATATATTTCACACGATATAAATTGATTCGTTCTGTTTTAATGTTGCTCAATATCTTGTAAAAGAAGAGTCCTCCATCAATATCTTGTCTTTTTTATTTTTATTTTTATTTTTTACATATGTTTCTCTTGATTCTTAGGAACTTTTTTTGAAAAAAAGTTTCATAAATCATTATCCATTTCTTTCTACTAGTGTGTTTTTTCCTCTTAATTTATTCCTTGGGTTTATGCGAAATAGCCGGCTTTTCTGATCCAATCTAATTTCTGACATTGATCTTGTCAGTTTCCTTTCACTGTGTATCTTAACCGAATTCTATTCTTGAAAAATGATAGAACCCATTCACCTTTAATATAGAGAAGGTATGTATTACGTCAATTACGAGAAGCTCAAAAAGTCAGATTTGAATAATCTTTTTACTTTGATATATATATTCATTAAAATATTTATAATGAAATTGGCAAAAGTGGCTAAGACTTTTTGGATAGTTTTCCCTGTTCAACGTATGTAACCCACAATTCACCTAGTCAAATGAAATTCAATCCAACTGAAAGTCTTAGAAATGAATCACATACCAATGCATTTGCATGGATCATGAAACTCAACCTCGAATTATCTCCATCAATGCCCTTCATGCCTAAACCGAGACCCTCAATAAATCCCAGCATGCCTTGCTTGCAATTATCATGACAAGTGACCTATAAACACGCTCAATAGGCAATGAGATGAATAATACGTTAACCTCTGGTCACAGGTGAATGAAAGTACAAGTATACAAAGCCTAATGCACACGAAGTCGCACTCATATTGCAGCCTCCAGCAACATTCACCAATGTCCAACATTCAAAATCAACAAATTACCCGTGCCAATGAACTACGGACGTGTGGTAACTTGATGGAGATAATCAATCTCACATTGGTACTATGTTATGGACAATTTATAGAACAACCGAACTAAGGCACAACCATTCCAATTCACGCCTATTTAATAACATCCAGCAACATTCAGAATTAATTCAGGGGCATTGAAAACCAAAATTCTTGATTGTTTGCTGATAAATTGACATGAAAGTGATGCCATAACTTCCTGCAAGTGTCTATGAGTTCACATGATCAAACCAACATCAAGTTGACGGACACCCAAATTTAGCCTATGATTTCAAAATACATTTTTCAAAGAAGATTAATACACAAATTGGGGACATTATGATATCAATATCTGGGTCCAACATTAATTTTTAGACAATGGAGGATCGAGAACCGGTCAACTTTAGCGGTCGAATCTGACGTCCGCAACAAGGCCCAACTTTAGCAGGACATCATTGAACTGAGCCCAATAAGCATAATGTCATAACACGCCAGCTCCCACTCGCCAGCCACCGCTTCCCCGACCTTCAATCTCCGGCCACTGCATCACCATCCGACCTCCCTCCATTCTCCGTCTACCGTAACCTCCACCACCACTGGTTCCCATCTTCATCTTTTCCTCCTCCATTCTCTCTGCCGATTGTTGTTTTAATCGGTCGCGGTACATCAAGCCTCACCTCCACAATCATCCTCCGTTTGTCTCTGTTCTCGGTCGCTACTGTCACCGCCTTCAATTCTCGTTCACTCTCTCTTCACTGGTTCCAATTCTTGGCCTCGCTGCTTCAGAGGCCACCTCCTTCTGATCCAGTGGTCAATCATGTCCGGTCACTGCTCTTACTCAAGGTTAAACTCTTGTACTCTGTTTTCGTGAGGTAGACACCAAGAGCCTTCGCCTCTGCCAGAGTGAAAACCGGTTGTGTCCGAGGCTATCTCGATGAACTCGAGTGTGCTGCCTTGCCTCTACATTGAACTGGCATGGACTCCTTCCCTGTTTCTTTTGCGTCTAGTCTCTCATTCGAACGTCTTCTGTGTGTCTGATCGTCTTCCTCAACTGTTTCAGTATGCATGTCTCTTGCGGTAAATAAACTTCGTAGTCATTTTTCAATGTACTGAGACTCCTGTACAAGTATTTTCGAATTTGGAACTCTTGTATTCCCCTCCATTTTGGAACCGAGAGCCTTCAATAGTGTTCCTTCAAGTACCTTCGTCAATGCAGGTCTGGTGTCCTCGGTTTTGATCTCTGGACGCTTCCATCTTATTGCTTGTATATACTTCGATCGTTGACTTGATTGCTAAATTTAAGTCTCAAAGTTATTCATGTTATACACGCTTTGCTTGTGCTGATTGCATACATCCGTGGCGATTTTAGGAAGGCCATTAAGCGTGTGATATTGCTATTTATGACGTTAACATGAAGGTCAGAGTCAGTTATGCTTCGAGTGACGATTGTTTGTCCTCGCTCGTGTTAGTTTACCTCGCGCGATGGTTCTTCTAGTTAAATTCAAATCGACGATATTATTATAAGAGGAATATTGTATGCTTTGTGTTTTCTTATTTCTAGCACAAATGAAACACACAAAAGATTACATTTCTGTTCAGTGTCCCATAAGTATTTGACTGCATGTGTAACTCCTTGTTGTTCAGCGCCTTCCCGGTCTTTTCCATCCTTTTGCAATTCTCTTGGAGGAGTGTAAAAACCACCTACTCTTCTCATCAATGATCAAGTTCCCTAACACAATGCCGATCAAAAACCCGACCCCAGCACCAATTAGTACAAATTTCCAGACCAAGTTGAGCAGAGATTCTTCACCAATTTCTTGCTGCGAAGATAGTGATAATGGTAAGATATCCCCTAACGTAGTGCATTTTTTTGGCAAAGGACTTCCACGTAACCCCTTATTCATGGTAAATGAATCAATCGCGAATGTGTCGAACTGAGTCCCTCGTGGTATTGGTCCTGACAGTTGATTATGAAAGACGTTGAAAGAAGAAAGAAATGTAAGTTGGGCTAGCTGTTGAGGGATCTCTCCTGAGAGATTGTTTCGAGAAAGATCAAGAGATTCCAACTCTGTCAAATTTGCTAAGGAAGGTGGGATGGAACCGGTGAGAATGTTGTTTGAAAGGTTAAGCGAATGAAGTGATTTCAAATCTCCAATGAGATTGGGTATGCATCCTTCGAATTTGTTATGGGAGAGGTCAACTTGCATAAGTGCATTTGGAACCTTCGAGTATTCCCTTTCTGTGCCTTTACTCATTAATTTCATTCCATAATTGACAACTTTTTCATAACCCATCTGGGGTAAATAGATCACTTCCAAAGCATGCATATATTCCAATCGATCTTGACTAACAATCACTTTCATGGCACGGAAACTCTGCAACAATTTGGAAGGAAGTTCACCACTAAAACTATTATATGAAAGGTCCATGATATGCATATTGCTGAAGTTAAACTGGCTTCGATATGTTTCTATTGGACCATGGAATTTATTGGATTTCAAAATGATAGCTTTCAGCTTGGTCAACTCTGATAGCCATAAAGGGAACCCATCGAGAATTTGATTGAAACCAAGGTTCAAATACTCTAGCATTTTACAATTCACCAAAGATCTTGGGACAGGCCCTTGTAATCGATTCTCTGTGAGGTCAATAATCTTCAACGCAGAATCTTTTGGGTAAGCATGAGGAATTGTGCCCTTAAATTTATTTTTCCCAAGATCCAAAATTGACAAAGATTCAATATTCCCCAAACATGAAGGAATTGTGCCATTTAGACTATAGTTGGACAAATCAAGAATGAGAAGAGATCTTGCTCTACAAATAGATTGGATTTCTCCGAAGAGGAAGTTGTTGGAGATATTGTAGTAAACCGCTAATGGAGGTGGACTAGGGAGTTTTGTTTTGAGTTGATTAGAACTGATGTCAAGATAGGCCAACTTGGGTAGTGGCTGATTGATCTGATTGTTCCCAAAGCCAGTTAGAAAGTTGTGAGAAAGATCTACCCACTCCAAGGTGTCTCCGCTACCATTCCATACCCATGTCGGAATACTCCCTCCAATTTTATTGTTCGACAGATCTACCTCCTTTAATCTACTTAGGTTGCCTATAAAATTGGGAAACTCATGCAAGTTGCATGAACTTAAATGTAAAATGGAAAGTTTTGGAAGAATACCATTCGTCTCAGTCTTGCTGATGAAAGATATGTTGTTGGAGTCCAAATATAAACTTTCCAGGTTCTTGAGTTTATGTAAATCCGCAGTGCTGCTCAAATTATTCCAATCAAGTCCCAGAAATTCAAGATCCTTGAGTTCCCATAATGAGTTTGGAATTTCACCTTCCAAATTGTTATCCAAAAGGTCAAGCACAACCAATCGCGTCAAGTTGTCAAATAAAGATGGAATTGGACCACTTAACTGAACATCTGCTAAATGAAAAGAAACAAGGATGATTAGTTTGGCTACCAATTTAATCTCAACATTCTTTTTCTTTTTGTTGGGTAAAGAACTTGCTGGTGGAACCATTACCTATAAGTCTCAAATGGGTAAGTTTTGATAAGTTGACAAGCCAATGCCAAATATCACCTGTGAAATTATTGGCAGAGAGATCTACATATGATAGTTGTGTAAGATTAGCGAAGGAAGCGGGGATTTGACCATGAAATTTATTATATGATATGTCCAAATAAGCAAGCTGAGAAAGATTACTCAATGAAGTGGGAAGTGAACCTGAGAAATGACAAAGCCAAATCAATAATTTATTCAAGAAAACAAGGTTCCCGATCGAAACGGGTATTTCTCCTGAAAAATTCACAGAAGCAAGAGACAATGATTTCAGGCGATTACCCCAATGTTGTTTTGGAATAAAACCAGAAAGGTTGCCATTTCCACTGATGTCGAGGACTTCCAAGTTTGGTAACTGAAAGATGTTTATCGAAAATTCTCCATACAATCCACATTGTCTAAGTTTAAGCGATTTCAAAGAAGTGGAGTTTGCAAGTACATGAGGGAATGGTAATGGCATGCTTTGTATAAGAGAGATCAAGTTCTCTAAGCATAGTGAAGTTATGAACAAATTTGTCTATGTTCTCAAGAGACACTGATTGAGAAGACAAATCAAGGGCAATTAATTTCGAGAGCTGTGAGATATCCGATGGGACCTTCTCAGAAAAGTTTGAACTAGACAGATTAAGGTAGTGTAACCTGGAAAGGTTGCCGAAGCCATATGGAATTGAGGAAGAGTTGAAATCATTCCAAGCGAGATTAATCGATTCCAAGTGGAGCAGGTGAAAGAGGCTGGTGTTGGAAGTTATGGTACCAAAGAGACAACTGTTACTGAGGTCAAGGCCTGTCACGTGACCGGTGGCCTTATCACACTCAACGCCATCCCATGAGCAGCAGTCTCCAAGCCCATATGATGACCATGATTCAACCTTTGGATAAACACAATAATAAGTTTCTCTGTTTATTCTGAAATTTCGCTTGAATTCCATCAAGGCCGAGCTCTCATCCCGATGACATAGCGGCTTGGCAAGCGAAGAATGAATCATCACGAGAAAGACGATCCAAGTACAAAACACGTAGAACAACGAGAGTGCCATATTTTTGTGTAGTTTTTTTCTGCTTTTTGTTGGAGTTCGCTTTCAGCGAGAAGGTTTTATAGGCTTTGATAGGCAAGGGATAAGCAATTTCGTAGGTGAACTTTCAAATTTCATTCTTTTTTGGCCACTCATGCACTATACACATCTGAAAAGACGACTGGTTTTGATTGAAGAAAGATTCGCTCTAAAAGCTTAAAAAGCCTATAGACCCGTGCCATACATGGCCAAAGTCTTAGCATGTGGATTGATGGAAATAATCATTTGAGAGGAGAAAAGGCTATGTCTCCAGTGTATAAGGTGTCATCATTCATTTTTTCCCTCTTTTTAAAAGCCTATCGGCCATTGTCACACCAAAAAGTAATTTTGATGTGAGAATATTCAATTTTCGCTCTTCACTCTTAATGTGTAACAATACTAGCATTTCGGTCCGTGCAATGCCAGTTTGCTTGAAATAACATCTTTGAAAATCACAAATATTTATTTATTTTGGCATGGAAGCTTATGTACCCTGAAATTATAAACGTAAATTATATAACAAACTTTATGCGATGTTACCTGTAGCCGTAGGAACTGAATTGCTTAGGGTTTGCACCAGCATTCCAACCTGGCAACCCGCGATGGGACAAAAAGAAGGGACCGGTGAGAACACGTGATGTTCGGGCACCAGCAGATCACGTAGCGGCCGCGCCTGCTTCCCGGTGTCGGCCGTTGACGTCTCGTGCTTGGTTTTAGACAGAGGAAAGACTCCTCTTTCGAGCTTTTCCTACCGAGTACTAGTAGGATTTGGATGCTTTGTTTGGACAGGGATAAATGTGATGAGAGCACAAGTTTGGCTTTCCAACATCCAAATGCGAACATTATAGTCCTTCTCGTCAACAAGAAAAAGAACACAAAGGCATGTGAGTTTAAAATGGATTCTCTCATATTTTCCACGAAAGGACCAAAATTGAGAGATCCGTGAAAAGACTTTTGCCCATCTTTTTAGATTGATGAACCGGAGTCATTCTACATTTTCTAAGAATATTCCTAATCCTTGAATCACGAAAGAAAAAAAAAATCAATCACCAATTCATAATATTTTCAAATTGTATATACCGTCACCTCATTTTATATATAAATAATCAAAAGATTTGCGCTATTACAATGAATTATGAATGGACATAAATCTCTCAAGAATTATCAAAATTCCCATGGATGGTGAACACATTGCGGCAAATACGTGGCGCTATGTGTTGTCTTAGCCAATAAGGTTACCCATTCACACATTGAAATGGATGTTTTCTCTGTTATTCAAGCACTTATAAACACTCATAGGCACATTTACTGGTGGAGTCTCTTTTGGCTGAATGTAGGAAAGTGCTTGCAGAGTTGCAAAAATACAAACTGAGCACATATTCGGAGAAGCAGATGGTTGCACAAATGCTTTGGCCCTGCTTGGAAAGGAACAGCATTTGCACTTCGATATTTGTTCCCCTCTTCCAGATGTTATTAAAGAACTTTTGTATAATGACTCTTCTAGGAGCACATATATTTCAGACAATGTAACTTGACTTGTTCCGTTTCATGTAATTAAGTTATTCGCCAAAAAAATGAAAAGAAAAGAGAAAGAGAAAAAAGATTTATTTCCAATTATAGATAATTATCATTCTTTTTTTCCTTTTTAAACATCTCTTGACCATTATCACACCAAATGATAATTTTGATGTGAGAATATTTCATTGCCGCTCTTCACTCCTATTGTATACCGACGCTAGCATTTTAGCCTGTGCGGTGCCATCATATAGTTCCATAACATCATTTGGCTGCATACGTAGAACAAAGAAATCGATGACCTACCAAAGATATTTCTCACAAAACTACAACTTAAAAAATTAGAGGAAGACTTGAAAAATCGATTGACATCCTAATTAATTTAAGTCTTTTAATGTTCCCACTGTCCCACTCAACCTAATTACGGCATAAACAATTCATCTACCTTTTAAGCGAAATTGAATTGACAAAGGGGTAATGGTAAACCTTAATTAATTATAGGTTTCTAAGTTTTTTTTTTATGCTGTGTAAGCATTTATCTTTGGTTTCTAGTAGAAAACTAATGTTATAAAGCAAAATTTTTACTTCTCATTTATCTTGTATTTTACCTACTTAATGCGCTGTACTTATGGGATCTTAAACAAAATCTTAAACAAGCAGGTTTGTACCTGCATTCAATCTGAACAAGAGTCTGACTGCCTAGGGTTTGTAGCAGCACCTGTTTGGTTGCTCGTTGGCACTTTTCGGTAAATGTAACTAAAAATCTCAGCACAGGGTTGTTCTCGTAATTTCGTATGGAGTTGAACTCGTGTTCAACGGTTTGACCAAAAATGGCCCCTCGTAGCGTGGCGAGTGGGACAAAAAGAAGACTAGAAAATCTTCCAAGTCTTCCACTAGTTGAGAATCTAACGTCGCCACCTCAACTTTGGTAACATGGAAAATTCAACTTGAAAAATGCATAAGAGCCAATTTGACTATAATCATAAGCGTGACTATAAATAGTTAATGCACTTAACCAGATCTTTGAGCTATGAATGAAAAATCTGTATTATTTATAAAAGAGAGTCTGAAAGACTTTCAAGTTTGGCAAATATTCTTCTCCTAATTTTTCAATTCGTTTGACCATTTAGATTGACGAGTGAGAGTCATTCTACACTTCCTAAGAGTATTTCTAGTCCCTAAATCACAAAAAGAGAAGATGATAGTGCCGTTTCGGACTTCATGTATCACCACCTTGTTTATATTAAACTAATGACAAAATATACTTAATTAGATGAATTATAAGCAAGCATAAATCTCGTAGGAACTATAAAAAATCCAACAGATAGTATACACATTGAAGGAAAAAATATGCTCTAAGACATGCCTTACATTACAATTAGCTTGTAACATTACCCATTTACACATTGACAGGAATGCCACATCTGTTATTCAAGAAATTACAAGTACCCATGAGCATAATTTACCAACGGAAACCCTTTTGAATGAATGCAAGAAATTGCTTGCCGAGTTACAGAAATACAAAATTGAGCACGTATTCAGAAAAGCATCCGTGCATACAGTTGCACGGATGCTTTAGCTTGCGTGGAAAGAAACATCTACAATTTGTTTTTTATTCCTTTGTTCCATATGTTATTGAAGACCTTTTGTATAATGACTCAGTTGGAAGCACATATATTTCAGACAATGTAACTTAACTTGTTTCGTTAATGCAATCATATTATTTGTCCAAAAAAGAGAGGAGAAAAACCTGTCTCCAGTGTAGAATTCATCATTCTTTTCTTCCTTTTTAAACGTCTGTTGGCCATTATCACAAGCTTATATTGTACGTGAAATTCTAAACGTAAATCATATAACAAGCTTTATGCGATGTTACCAGTAGCCGTAGGAATTGAATTGCTTAGGGTTTGCACCCGCATTCTAACTTGGCAACTCGCGATGGGACAAAAAGAAGAGATCGGGCGGAGGGCTCGCAAAGAGGGTCATGCAGATCATGGAGCACGGCGCCTGCTTCCGAAGGTGGGACGGGACACACTTTCCTGGCGTTGGCCGTTGACGTCTCGTGCTTGGATTTAGACGGGGCAAAGCCTCCTCTTTCGAGCATTTTCTACATAGTACTGGTAGGATTTGGATGCTTCATTTCGACGGGGACAGAGTGAAAAGAGCACAAGTTTGGCTTTCCAACCTCCAAATGTGAACATTATAGTCCTCCGGGTCAAAAAGAAAAAGAACACAGAGTAGCTATGTTGAAGGTGTGTGAGTTTAAAATGGAATCTATCATGTTTTCCACGAAAAGACCAAAATCGTGGGACTCGTGAAAAGATTTTTGCCCATCTTTTCGGATTGACGAACCGAAGTCATTCTACAATTTCTATGAATATTCTTAATTCTTGAATCACAACAAAAAAATGTCAGAAAATAAAGGAGACTGACAAAAATAAAGAAGACTGAGAGGAATTTTGGGAGAAAGAGCTTTTTGTATATTCAATCTACTTTCTGTACAATTACATCAATCCTCTTATAATATAAGAGAAGAAGAATAAAAAAGAAATTGATATATAAAGAATAAGAAATTTCCTATTTACAAATATCACTAAATCAATTAGAATAGGATGGCACAATCAGAATCCCCAATAATATCTTCGACTCCAAATATATCTTCAACACTCCCTCTCAAGCTGGTGGCTTATAGATATCAAGGACACCAAGCTTGCTTAACAAGTATGTGTGTTGCCTTTGACATAATGCCTTGGTGAAAATATTTGCAGGTTGATTTACAATTCCAATTCCCTTTGTTACGATGATTCCCTCTGTAATTTTATCTCGAGTAAAGTGACAATCAACTTCTATATATTTTGTTCTTTCATGAAAAACTGGATTTGTTGCCAATTTGAGTGCAGCATCATTGTCACAAAATAATTCAGTTGGTCCATTGACCTGTACTCCAAGATCTGAGAGTAATCCTTGTATCTAGATAATTTCACAGGTAGTTTTTGCCATGACCCGATACTTTGATTCAGCTGATGATAATGAAATGGTCGATTGCTTCTTTGTCTTCTATGAAATTAGTGATCCTCCCAATTTAATGCAAAAACCAGTGATGGATCTCCTGGTCATTGGACAAGTCACATAATCTGTATCACAAAAGGCTGACATTTTCATGTTGCAGTCACGGGATAGAAATATTCCAAGTCCTGGACAACCCTTCGAATATTTCACAACCTTTAAGGCTGCATTCATATGAGACATTTTTGGATTATGCATGAATTGGCTAAGCATCTGCACCGCATAACAAATGTCAGGCCTCGTCATAGTCAGGTATATCAGTTTCCCGACCAGTCGTTGATATCCTGATGGATCTTTGAGTAGGGGATCCTCAGTAGAAGAAGAGGAATTCTAATCGTACTCATGAGTAGTCAGCTTGGCATTTTATTCAATCGGTATAACAGCTGGCTTGCATCCTAATAATCCTACTTCTGTAATAATCTCAAGGATGAACTTTCTCTGGCTAAGGCTGATCCTTTAATCTGACTGAGCAATTTCTATGCCAAGGAAATATTTAGGAGGACCTAGATCCTTGATGTGGAATGCAAGTATTCTTTGAATTTTGCAACATGAGAATCATTATTCCCCATGATAAGTATATCATCAACATATATGAGTAAATAAATTGATGAGTTACCTACATTCCTTGTAAATAGAGCATAATCATGCTTAGAATGTTGAAAACCTGCATCGGTTAGTGCCGCCGTAAACTTGGCATACCATTGTCTAGATGCCTGCTTCAATTCATAGAGGGATTTGCGTAGACGACACACTTGCAACTCCCCCTGTCTGCGTAATCTCGATGGAAGATCCATATAAATCTCTTCATCGAGATCTCCATGAAGAAAGGCATTATTTACATCCATCTGATGCAATGACCAATTTCGAATGGCAGAAATGGATAGAAAAGTACAGATAGTGACTTCCTTGGCAACTGGAGAGAATGTTTCATGATAATCAAAATCTTCTCTTTGAGTAAATCCCTTGGCTACCAGTCGAGCCTTATAGCGTTCAACCGAACCATCTGCTTTAAACTTGATCTTGTAGACCCATTTACAACCGATTGGTTTTCTATGTTTGGGTAGTGGAACAATATCTCATGTATCGTTCTCTATCAATGCATTCAATTCAGACTCCATTGCACGTTGCCATCGAGGGTCGTGCGAAGCTTCATTAAAGGAAGATGGTTCTTGTTATTCTGATAAACGAGTAATGCAACACATGTGCTCAAGTGACAACCTGCCAAATGAAACATATGAGGAGACAGGATATCTTGTACCTGGAGAACTTGCCGCAGAACAAATATAATCATTAGTCCATGTAGGTGGACGAGTTTGTCGTCCTGAACACCAAGGCTCTGTTGTTAATATCTGTGTTGGTGAAGGCACAGATTCTGACAAAGACTTAGCTATCCTGTTCTCTGACGAAGACACAGTCATGGAATCATCCTCGGATAATAATGGAGATGATGTTGGAGGGCCAACTTCAGATGATGCTGGTGAAGTTAATGATTCTCGTCAAGTAGGTGAGTCTCTTTGGATAGACACAAGTTGCTCTGGAGCAACTAATAGATACTGTGGAGCCATGGATAAGTCTTCTTTAGATAAAAAAAGATTATTGCCTCTTGATGATGAGGAAGTCAAGGAGGCTATCATATCTTTGAACGGGAACACATCTTCATGAAACACGACATCTCTACTTATAAAAAAATGTCTTATAGAGATTTCCATAACTCTGTATCCTTTCTGAAATGAGGAATATCCCATGAAGACACACCAAGTAGCGCGGGGACCCATTTTATCTAGAGGGCCCACATTAGTGGCATAACATAAATTGACAAACACTTGAAGATGTTCATTTTTAGGTTGTTAGTTGTAGAGCATTTCAAAAAGAGTTCTTCCATCAAGAATTCTAGTTGGCATGCAATTAATCAAATAAGCAGCTGTGACCACACAATCTCCCCAATAGTCTTCAGGTATGGAGGCTTGGTATTTTAATGCACGAGCTACTTCTAAGAGATGCCTATGTTTATGCTCTACAACTCCATTCTGTTGTGGAGTATAAGTGCAAGAGCTTTCATGAATTATTCCATGAGAAGATAGAAAATTGATGCAATCAGAAGTGAAGAATTCACGCCCATTATCTATACGAATTCGATGTACAGATTGATCGAATTGATTTTTAATCAAGGAGATGAATTTCGATATATGAGAAAAGGTTTGGTTTTTCGATTACATCAGATAAACCCAAGTGGCTCATGTATAGTCATCAACAATTGTAAGAAAGAACCGTGAACCATCCCGGTGAGGAGTATGATATGGACCCCAAATATCCATATGAAGCAAAGAAAATGCTCTATTGGCTCGAGAAGTGCTTGTGGGAAACGATGCTCGAGACTGTTTGGCTAAGGGGCATACTAGACATTTAGGATGAGGAAAAGACACACTATGACCCAATCTTTGGTAAAAAAGGAGATTTTTATTTCTATTGATGGCATTACAAGAAATGCTCTTATTTAATAAATCTAAATCTCCTAGAAAATCAATCCAATAATATAGGCCTTGTGCAGAACTAACCAAGCCCATCAGTTTGCCAATCGAAAGGTCCTGAAAGAAACAATTGTTTGAATTGAATATTGCACGACATGAATTGTCTTTGCACACTTTGGATATGGAGAGTAGATTAAATTCAAAACCAAGAATGTATAAGACATTCTTGAGTAGGAAATTCGGACCAAGTTGAACGGTTCCGGTTTTAGTAACATGGATGACATTTCCATTTGGAAGACATACTGTAATAAGGGATTGTGATCCTTTATCCACATGAGAGAATAATTTATTATTGCATATAATGTGATCACTAGCTCATGTATCGATAATCCATGCATCAACTGGAAAAAAATTCTCTTTATGAAGAAAGGTACCCGAGAATCCCGCATTCTTGTCATCGATTTTTAATCGATTCAGAATTTGCACAATATGCTGATATTGCTCCTGAGATATTGATTGTGGTTCCCCATCGCCTTTTTGTGTGGAAACCTATTAAACTGACAATTCTTTTTATTTTCTATTTTTATCAGAATGTTTCCCATGTAATTTCTAACATGTATCAACTATATGATGCGGGTGTTTGTAATATTCACAATATTTACTTTTGAATTTACCATTTTGCCCACCGATTCTTCCTGACAACGTGGCACCGCGGGGACCGTTGGATCCCCTATAAGTGGGAGCTGACGTGGCTTGATAAGGACCGACAGATCCACTCGGGATGATGGCCGAATCTAGCCGTTCATCTCGGTCCACTGAGGAGAGCCGTTGGATCTCTTCATTTTATCCCAGTTGTCGGATTTCTTCCCATCATCCCAACCGTCCATTTGATGAACCCTAGGGTTCTCTTCTATTCTCCTTACCACAACCACTGTTCTGCTACTGCCTTTGGAGTTTCCAGCAGCTTCCATGGCTCCGCCGGAGATAACACCGGATCCTCCTCCGCCAAGGGCGACCAAGCTCATCCCTTCTCCATCTTGACCGTGCAAAGCCGAGGCAAGCCGTTGATTTTCTTCTTGGACAGCCAGCTGAAATATACGGCTGAGTGGAGGAGAGGGCTCCATCGCGAGTATTTGAGACCGAAAAGCCGAGTAAGAATCGTTGAGGATGAGTAAGAATCTTGTAGCTTTTTCTCGGTCCCTTATTTCCTTGTATTGTATTAGTGTGTTCTCGGGTCCTTGTAGACGTTCTTCGGCGGCCTTGAATTCGTTCCACAGTGTGGAGAGGCAATTGAAGCAAGCGGTAACTGAGAGGTTCCCTTGCTTCAACTCGATTAATGCTTGGGTGATCGAGAAAAGCTTGACCCGATCTAGGCGTCCATACATCTCTCGGATGCTCTCCCAAAAAATTTTCGAGTCCTCAGTTGGCGGTAGCCCAGCCGCGACATCCGGAGCGAGACAATTTCCGATCTAGGTACGCACAAGCTGATTACATTTTCTCCAGAGTCACTGTTGACGCTCCTCCGTCAGAAAGAGGACAGCTCCGTCAAGGAAGCTGTCCTTATCTTTTGTGATGTGGGCTCGTTGGAGATTCCGAGCCCAAGTCGAGTAGTTTTCCAGTCTGATCAGCAACAGGTTGATGAGGCAGAGCTTGGGTCCGTCCGTCGGCGAGGTGTAAAGCGCATCACCAGGTTCAGGTCGGTCGCCGCCGCTGCTGCCGATGGGAAAGGGGTATGGTGCCGGGTAGGGATTCGTTCCCTGACCCGGATAGGATCTGGATCTGTGACTCGGATTCGTCTGGGTCGGGTCTTCTTGTTGATGGGCTGGACGGTTGTCGCTGGATTGGGCCCTAAGGCCCAGATGATTGTTGAGCCCAAGACTGTCTTGGCCCAGTGAATTGAGGCCACGCCTGTCCCGACCCAATGGCCCATTGGCCTTCAACAGGGAACCAAGGTATTGGTGTTGTAGTCCCTGGGAATGTAGTAGCCCAAGGAATGAATCCGAGTCTCTGATCTGAAGCAGGAGATTGCTCCTCTTTGGGTAGAACCTTCGGATCTGACAATGGTGGAGCTTGATCTTGGGAAATTTCTTCTACCATAGTATCAAAAAAAAATTGAAATCCTAAATACTCGTTGGTTTGTTTGTAGGATAAAGGACTTTTGAGGCCTTTGCGGAAGCTATGCCCAGAATGGAGGCTCTGATACCATGTCAGAAAATAAAGGAGACTGAGAAAAATAAAGAAAACTGAGAGGAATTTTGGGAGAAAGAGCTTTTTGTATATTCAGTCTACTTTCTGTACAATTACATCGATCCTCTTATAATGTAAGAGAAGAAGAATAAAAAAAGAATTGATATATAAAGAATAAGAAATTTCCTATTTACAAATATCACTAAATCAATTAGAATTGGATGGCACAATCGGAATCCCCAATAATATCTTCGACTCCAAATATATCTTCAACAAAAAAATAAAATCAATCATTGATTCAAAATATTTTTTAATTTATATATATCTTGGAAATTATAGAAGTTCCATTGGATGGTGAAAGCATCGCCCCAGAATTGTGGTGCCATTGGATATCCTTAGACTAGAAGTAGCCAATAAGGTTACCCATTCGCACATTGGAATGAATGTTATGTTTGTTAGTCAAGCAATAATAAACACTCACAGGCATATATACTAATGGAACCTCTTTTGGCCGAATGCTGGAATTGCTCACAGAGCTGTAGGAATGCAAAATTGAGCACATATTCAGAGAAGCTGATGGTTGCTCCAATGTTTTAGCCTTGCTTGGAAAGGAACAACATCTGCAATTTGTTATTTGATACTTATTCCAGATGTTACGAAACACCTTATGCATAATGACTCTATTGGGAGCACATATATTTCAAATGATGTAACTTGACTTGTTCTCTATAATGTAATTATGTTATTCGCCAAAAAGAAAAGAAAAAGGGAGACAGAAAAAAGCTTTATCTCCAACTATAGGTACTCATCATTCTTCTTTTTCCTATTTAAACATCCGTCGGCCATTATCACACCAAATGGTAATTTTGATGTGAGAATATTCCATTCCTGTTCTTTACTCTTATTGCATAACGACACTAGCATTTTAGCTCGAGTGGTGCCATCATATAGTTCCATAACACCATATTGCTTCAAACGAAGAACAAAGAAATTGAAGACCCTTGTATTTAAAAGGATAAAGCTCTTGCTTTTAAAAGGGTCGAGGATACCTCCGGTAATAGGAGGATGCAGAAAAGTTGGGGGATTGACCCTTGTATTTTTGCTACGACGCCAAGTGAGGCTCAGGAAAGGGCCGTCTAGGTTCTTTTGTTAAGTTTTTTTACTACTCTGTTTGTACATCCTTTTGTAATCATGGTATCCTTTCACTCCAGTGACTTGTTGTCCCATAGAGTGATTGTTGGTGCCGTGTCTTACTTTCCCTATACAGGTTCTCTTGGTTGAAAGTTTTTATAATACTTACCTTACCAAAAAAATAAAAAAAAATAAAATTGAAGACCCGCCAAAGACATTTCTCATAAAAGTACAACATATAAATTGGACAAAGACTGGAACTTTCAATCAAAATCCCAATTAAATTTTGATCTTTCAATGTTTCCATTGTCCCACTCAACCTAATGAGGGATAATTATCCAAAAACTCTTAAACTTATTGTATAGAAGCTAATTCAATCTAAATCTTTTAATTGTGTCAATTTAGTCCTAAATCTTTTGACAGTTTACAAATTTAATCATAAACCTTTCTTTATGTCAATTTAGTCTTAAACTTTTTAATGATTTGCTTATTTAGTCCTAAAACTATTATTTGGATAATTGGCCAAAAGTACTACATTGGCAAATCATCAAAAGATTTAATCACAATTTAAAGGCTTATGACCAAATTAGGAAATCATCAAAAGGTTTAGGATTGAATTGAAGTAATTGAAAGGTTTAGAGCTGAATTGGTCTCCATACAATAGGTTTATAACTTTTTGGATATTTTTTTCTACCTAATGATTGCATAAACAATTAATAAAATATCTGTCGCATGGTTAGCAAACTTCTTAAATGTTGTAACCTGCCTTCCTGGCTCTTAATTTTATCTTTAATTTCATCTACATACTATAGCCGAATTTGGTTATGGTTGATGAAGGGGTAACAGTAAGCCTCAATTAGCCATAGGTTTCTAAGGTTTCGTGCTGTGTACCTATTCATCACCGGTTCTGCGTTGAAAACCAACGCTATAACAGCTGAAATCGGACAATTCTTACGGTTTTGATCTACTTCATGCGTTGTTGCCTATAGGATCTTGAACAAGATCTAAAACGAGCAGGTTTGCACCAGCACTCCATTTGAACAAGAGTTGGATTGCTTGGGGTTTGTACCCAGCAGTCTCGCGCGATGGGACATAGAAGAGGGACCAGCAAAGCGAGCACCCATGATGCACTGCGCACGTTGTTATGGACCCGCAAAGAGGGTCATGGCATAAGGATCATGTAGCACGGCACCTGCTTCCGAAGGTGGGGGGCCGGACGCACTTTCATGGCGTCGGGCGTCGACATCTCATGCTTTGGATTCAGACGGGGCAAATATGACAACATAAAGCTCCAGCTATGATCGCTTCATAGCCTCTTGTATCAGTGGCAGTAAATGCTTCCGTTATTCGGTTTATGTAAGATGACTCCGATGTACCATATTTGGGGAAAAGCAATTCCCATTATATGGAAAAATGTGAACGCACGCACAAGGGACCCCCGATAATCACGTTGCTATCTTCTTCAATTCAAAGCTGATGCGCGAAATTTCGGGCGTCGAAATCCTTCGTCCACATTCGGTGATGAAGAAGACTTACGTTGACAAGAGACGCTCGATCGGCCGACGTCCAGAATTACCTTCTGCAGAGAATCACATACTGAACGTGTCCTTGACGTTATTATTATTTGTGTGATTCGTTGTTGACAAGAAATGAGAAATATTGAAAGCAAATATATTGTATTGTACTATTTCTATTTGTACATGTACATGTCTACATTTATAGAGCTAAGGAAAATCATATAAAATCAATAAGATTACAATTCATATTATATCTTCTGAATATTTTGAAGATATTCTATGACCAAATCAATTTAATCCATGATTTATGTAATTGTAATCAGAGCATGGAATCAGATCTTCTTCCAATACTTCCCCTCAAGTTGGCGGCTCATATATGTCGAAGATGCCTAACTTGCTCAATAGATACTTGTGTTGTCTCTGGAATAAAAGTTTAGTAAAGATGTCTACAGGCTGCTCCACAATTCCAATACCTTGAGGTGTAATGACTCCTTCTTGAATTTTTTCTCGAGTGATGGCAGTTAACTTCTATATTGTTTGTTCTTTCATGAAAGACATGATTTGCCGCCAATTTAAGCGCATCATCATTATACAAAATAGCACAGTTGCCCCCATCAACCTCTATTCCAAGATCCGACAATAGACCCTGTATCCAAACTATTTCGCAAACTGTTTTCGCCATGGCTCGGTATTCTAATTTAGCTAATGATAAAGAGACGGTTGATTGCTTCTTAGCCTTCCATGAAATCAAGGATCTTCCTAACTTTATGCAGAAACCCATGACAGATCTTCTCGTCATTGGGCAAGTAACATAATATGTATCATAATAGGCTGTCATTTTCAAGTTGCTATCTCGAGATAATAAAATTCCAAGTCCTATATTGCCTTTCAAATATTTCACAACTTTCAATGTTGCATTCATGTGGGACTGTTTAAGATTATGCAGGGACTGACTATGTATATGTATTGCGTAACATATATTAGGCTTGGTCATAGTAAGGTAGATCAATTTTCCAACGAGCCTTTAATAACCTGATGGATCATGAAGCAATGGGTCTTTATTGGGTGGTGATGAGCCTTTATCAAATTGATTTTGTAATATTTTAGGTCCCAACACATTTTCATCTATGAGATTTTGGATAAAAAAAATTTCTACTAATTCATTATTTTTATTTTGATCTTTTCTTTGCTTCATTTGTTTTATGCATATTCAATACCACCGGTCTTAATTTTAGATCACTAGAAAGTCCTTCTAGAATAATTGAATTTGGATGAAAGGACTAAGAAGCCAATTCATCAATGATTTTATTATTAGTTTCAAAGCTAACATTTCATGTGTTTTTTCGTCTTTTAAATTTATTACATTTATATAATAACATGAACAATTTCTTTTTAGCAAGTGATAGTATTTTCTACTTGTAATCATTTATATTTCAGTTTGTAATTTATTTTTTCTTTCATCATAATCAAGAAAATTGATTGTGTGGACACTCTTATGAATTTATCTCTCACTATGAGTTTGCAATAAGAAAACACAAAAATCAAAAAAGAAAAAGAAAAATAGTGTAAAAGATGAAACCGGTTGAAGAAGTCAACAGTTTCCTCAAGATCATGTAGCCGACTTTGACCGTCACTTCGTCATTTTACCGGGAACGGTCGTCTAAGCGTGGCCCTCCTTCTACCGTCTCAAATACTTTTCCAAATTCACTTCACCGGGAACGGTCGTCTAAGCGTGGCCCTCCTTCTACCGTCTCAAATACTTTTCCAAATTCACTTCACCTTCTGTAGAAGAAACAGCGATAAACGAAACAAAAATCTGAAGCTCTCAATCATGGACGCAAGAGCATCGTTTTACCTCCTCCTGCCTTTCCTAGCCCTCCTCGCAAGTAAGCACATTGTCATCATAATCTCTCTATTTTTCAACTATTACAAATTCCTACGTTAACATTTTCTTCTTCCGAAACTAAAAAGTCTTGGGTTCAAATTCCCATCTTTGTTATGGAGATTCATTTGCTAATAAACCCCAGGAGGAAAAATAATTAATCTGCGTACATCAATTTTATACCTTGCAGGCATGCTTGCAGGAGGAGCCGGCGCAGCCACACTTAACTTTGCCAACAAGTGCTCCTATACAGTCTGGCCTGGGACTTTGACCGGCGGGAGCAGCGGGCAGCTATCCTCAACCGGTTTTGAACTCGTCACGGGCGCATCCTTCTAGATCAATGATGTCCCGGAGACGTGGTCCGGCCGGGTGTGGGGCCGAACGGGCTGTGCCACTGATGCCTCTGGCAAATTCGTTTGTGCCACCGCCGACTGTGGCTCTGGCCAGGTGAGCTGCAATGGTGCAGGGCCGATCTCGCCAAACACCTTGGTGGAGTTCACTCTTGCAGCAGCAGGCTCCGGCCAGGACTTCTATGACATCAGCCTTGTGGACGGCTTCAACCTGCCCCTCTCCATAACCCCGCAGGGCAGCGGCAGTGGGTGCAGCACCACCAGCTGCGCAGGCAACATTAACTCTGTGTGCCCATCGGAGCTGGCGGTGAAGGGGTCAGACGGGAGTGTCGTGGCATGCAAGAGCGCGTGCCTAGCACTCAACCAGCCGGAATACTGCTGCACCGGGGCATACGGGACACCAGAGACATGCCGGCCGACGAAGTACTCGAAGATTTTCAAGGACCAGTGCCTTCAAGCTTACAGCTACGCCTACGACGACAATAACAGCACTTTTACTTGTGCGGGTGGGAATAGTTTCCTCATCACATTCTGTCCGTTGGATCTTATATGTCATCCCATACTTTTGGGGTATAGTTTTAAATAAAACTTATTATTGATATTGACTTACATTTTTACTTTTAACGAATGGTTATTCCACGTGCAGTTTTTCCACGCTTCGTACTTTTTCATGACAATCATCCATTTGGTAACCGTCTTGATAGTAGATGGTTTATAACAACGAACATTCATTTTAGAGGGCAATTGCAAGGTCTAACAAAAACCCTCTCATTTGAAGTATACCATTGGTATACAAGGGGATTGGGTTAGTAGAGTGCACCACAATTGCTATTGGATTGCCATCAAATTCCCGTGAATTTCCAACGAACGCAAACTCGAATAATGGCTGAAGGTTAGATTTATTTTTCGATCATGTTTCCGCTTAAGACTCTAATTGTGCTTGAATTTTGGTCGTCAAGCATGAATAGAATATTTAGTTTGATTTTGTAACACTTGATATCAGAGCATGTTAATGCTTCTGCTTTGTTTTTGCAAATTTATGAGTGTATTTTTTGGAATTTTAAATGAATAGTAATTCGGAAATGGGGTTAAGAGTGAAATTTGTTGTTTTTGGCGAATTCCAGCGACCCATCGTCCAACTTTGGACCAATACAGTCGCACCGCCATGAGGAAGAATAGCATAAGTTAATCCGGCATATTGGTGACTGTCAAAGGCTAATTGGACGGTGGAAGTCGCGGTGGGTAAAGGTTTGCATAAGGGGAATTTTGTTTGATTCAAACCAATTTCTTGGTTGTTTTTGCTGATGTTTGGGTCTATGTGGTCGTGCCGATGTGTTCTTCAACGCCTACTAATTATTTTGGTTTGAAATCGGCTACCGGAGGAGACTACCCATTCATCGAAAGCGCAAAGGAGACGGGGAAAAATGACCGAAAATCCGTCGTCTGCACATGGAAGAAGAAGGGGCATGGCCCCATGCGCAGGAACTGCCGGCGCATGGGCGCCATGTGCAAGCAAATGCGGTGAAGTAAGCGCGTGAGCGCCACGTGCACGCACAAAGGCAGGCGCGTGCACCACGCGCCCTGGACGTGGACCCCACTTTTTTATTGGTTTGCTTTTTTGTCGATATTAAGATTTTGCCCCTTGCGATTTTAATTTACGGTTTTACCCTTGGCCAAATTAATTTATTGTTTTGCCTAGAGCTAAGGTATTTACTGTTTTGCATTTGGTAGTGTTAAATTACTATTATGCCCTTTATGTATTTTTGTGTATTTTATACATGAAATTAAATGTCTAGTGATTCATATATTTTAATTAATTAGAGAGTAGCCACATCATCTTTAATTAGTTAAATTATATATTAAGAGCCTTCGGATCACATTCGGAAATGGACATTGATTGTAATTAATCTTATTAATATGATTAATTTTATCCTACATGAATTTTCATTATATTAATATGATTAATTAGGTCGAAATATCATATTCTTTTTCTTAATTTACCCATAGGAATTAAGGAACGGAATATAATATGACAGTTTCTCCGTGAAGTTATTATGAATCTATTTAAATAAAAAAAACTTAGCCCATGGACATTTTTGGGGGAAACCCAGAGAACAAAGCTGTGCGGGTCTCGACTCAAAGTGGATAATATTACACAATGATAGGCTCGGGTCCTTACAAATGGTATTAGAGCCGACTTGTGACCGCATGTCTGAGGACTCCACCTTGCGCACTGTCACCTGGGCCATCACAATCACCCCCCTTCAAGTACAGTGTCTTCATGAAGTTATTATGAATCTATTTAAATAAAAAACTTAGCTTAGAGACATTTTTGGGTGAAGCCCAGAGAACAAAGCCGTGTGAGCCTCGACCCAAAGCGGACAATATTACACAATGATAGGCCCGAGTCCTTACAAATGGTATTAGAGTCGACTCCTGACTGCATGTGGGGCCACAGTATAGACATTGTACTTGATGGGGGGAGATTGTGATGGCCCAGGTGGCGGTGTGTAGGGCGGAGTCCCCAGGCATGCGTAGGGAGGGCGCATCTCTTGTCTCTCATTGCCTTGGGGGAGTCCTGGACTAGTTGATAAGACTTGGGTTCTATATCCTGTGTAATGTATTTCATGTACGCTTCCGCTGCGCTGAAAACAAATCCTTGAGGGTATGGCTGTGAGCAGACGCAAGGGCTAGCGGGTACCCAAATAGGACAATATTGTGCTTGGGAGAGGAAGGGCCTATTGAGTGCTTCTACCCCTAACAACGCGTTTTTGGTTGAACCCCAGAGAATAAAACCGTGCGGGCCTTGGCCCAAAACGGACAATATTACACAGT
The DNA here is from genome assembly GCA_014858505.1 of Corymbia citriodora subsp. variegata. NCBI lineage: Eukaryota > Viridiplantae > Streptophyta > Magnoliopsida > Myrtales > Myrtaceae > Corymbia > Corymbia citriodora. The sequence continues at coordinate 12,768,650 of CM026414.1, forward strand.
AATAGATCCAGGTCCTTACACTTTCTCTATTATTCAAGCACTTATAAACACTCATAGGCACATTTACTGGTGAAATTTCTTTTGGCTGAATGCAGGAAAGTGCTTGCAGAGTTGCAGAAATACAAAATTGAGCACATATTCGGAGAAGCAGATGGTTGCACAAATGCTTTGACCCTGCTCGTAAAGGAACAGCATCTGTAGTTCGATATTTGCTCCCCTCTTCCAGATGTTATTAAAGACCTTTTGTATAATGACTCTCTAGGAGCACATATATTTCAGACAATGTAACTTGACTTGTTCTGTTTCATGTAATTATGTTAGTCGCAAAAAAAAAAAAAAAGAGAAAGAGAAAAAGATTCGTTTCCAATTATAGATAATTATCATTCTTTTTTTCCTTTTAAAACATCTTTTGACCATTATCACACCAAATGATAATTTTGATGCGAGAATAATTTATTGCCGCTCTTCACTCCTATTGTATACCAGCACTAGCATTTTAGCCTATGCGATGCCATCATATATTTCCATAACATCATTTGGCTTCCGAAGGAGAGGGGCCGAACGTGCTTTCATGGCGTCGGGCGTCGACATCTCATGCTTTGGATTCAGACGGGGCAAATATGACAACATAAAGCTCCAGCTATGGTCGCTTCATAGCCTCTTGTATCGGTGGCAGTAAATGCTTCCGTTATTCGGTTTATGCAAGATGACTCCGATGTACCATATTTGGGGAAAAGCAATTCCCACTATATAGAAAAATGTGAACGCACGCACAAGGGACCACCGATAATCACGTTGCTATCTTCTTCAATTCAAAGCTGATGCGCGAAATTTCGGGCGTCGAAATCCTTCGTCCACATTCGGCGATGAAGAAGACTTACGTTGACAAGAGACGCTCGATCGGCCGACGTCCAGCATTACCTTCTGCAGGGAATCACATACAGAACGTGTCCTTGACGTTCTTATTATATTTTTCTTTTGTGCGATTCGTTGTAATTGTTTCTGACAAGGAAAATATGACATACATATACAGACACAAGAATATTGATTTATTTTCTTTTAGTTTTGAAGCATTCTTCTCTGGTCACCAAGTCTCTATGTCCCAAGATGTATTTATTTTTTCGTGATTGTACAATTTTAGGTAAAAGATTTAATGAGAGCAGCTCAGATCATTTAAATTATCTCATGTAAAGAGACTATTTGGATTTATTTTATATTTCAGCATTTTTTCTCAATTTTTGTATTGCTCGTATATGACTTTTTTTGTTTTGTTTATCTAATAAAGGTATTTGAAACATTCCAAAACGTGTTCGTATTTACATTTTTTTAATATTTTTTAGAATTTAAATAATATTTAGAATTTAAAAAAGTAAACAAGTTATGTTTGACATTTTCTATTAGCCATAACAAACCGCCTCGAACTCTTCTTTATCGCTAGTTCGGGTGCCTTTGGAACTTGGAAACTTCAATTTAGTTTGGTTAAGTTCAGTACATTTTGAATCCTTGGTTTTCCCCTTAAATTGAAGGGAGAAAAGAATGTTACCTTGGTTTGAATGCAAAATTGATCATATATTCAGAGAAGCAGATGGTTGCACGAATGCTTTTTTATTTATTAATCCACAATCAATATTTGAAACCTTACTGATAATCAATCGTATTATTTGTGTATGTCTTGCCATAGATGTTTTGCAATTCCAATGCATTGCTCGTTGCTTTTTTTTCTTCTTTAAAGTAATGTTAAAAGTTATTAGCAAATAAGCATTTATTTTTTCAAAAGGGAAAAAAGTGGTCACACATTCATTAAGGACAAATTAGGTCGCATTCTCATTAATGTCATGATTAACGGTTCGTGATTAGTCATAATTGCGTAGTTGATACTCTTAAATGGCATATCATATTTTTTCCACAAAAAAGACCAACCTTGAGAGGCCACTGAAAGGACTTTTCCCCATACTTCACGTTAATGAACAAGAAGTAATTCTCCAGTCTTACGTGTGGGAGTGGTCCTAAAATCACGAAAATATCATATCATAATCACAATTAAGAATATTTTTCAAATTTCATCTATCATCACTGTTTTATATAAAATAATGACGGAATATGTGCAATTATGATAAAATTACAAATGAACATAAATCCCTCGAGAGCAATAGAAGCTCTGATAGAAGGTGAACACATTAGAGTTGATTGAAAAAAATTAGTGGCACTAGAGAGACAATTGAGATTGAGGTCTAGGCCAACGATGTAACCTTTGAATTAGTCACACTCCATACCCCTCATGAGCACTAATCTCTATTTTTTTTTGATCGGTAATAAACTCGTGTATTACGATCGCATAAAGTGAGTTTGTGAAAGGGGGAAATCCATACATAATATTTCCAAAAGAGGATAAGGGGTTGCGAAAGCCAATTTTCCGGTAGGATTTGGTCATGATGGGCCCTCACGATCCAATTAGCAGCTTGGTTCTTCTCGCGCGGGCTATGCTGTAGGTAGACCCAAGATAAGCTATTCATTAGGGCCTTGCAATCTACAATAACGGACTGGGCTGCCCAGGAGGGATTTGCTTGGCTCGTGGCCCCTTTGTAGACCGAAATGTTGTTGGTGGAGACACAAACTTTCAGCTCACGTGGAGAAGGGCAGTTCCTCAAGTACAGTTCAGTTTGAAGTCTCTCCTTCGTCTGCTCCGTAAGCCACAAAAGGGCACATCTCACCACTAGGGTTTCTCCAACTTCTGCCGATGGAGCTTGAATCGCTCGAGCAAAGCCGCCCATGAGCTGTCCCGCCCCATCTCTGCAGATTCCTGCAATAGATCCTGTAAGTGAGTTTCTTGTCCAAAAGTAGTCCACATCTATTTTAAGTTCATGAATTTCGGAGGATCCCAGCTTTGGTTTGTTGTGTTGTCTAGCTTTGTTTGGTTTTGCAAAGGTTTTGAGCTTCATTTACCATCTCATTCAAAAAAAATATGGCATCATCAGCAAAGAATATGTGGGATAGGGTTGGGCAAGTAGAGTTTAGCTTTATGCCCTTTATAGTGCCGTCCTCCACAGCCTTTGACATCAAGGCAGTTAGTGCGTTTGCAACAATGATAAAAAGGTAGGGCGAAATGGGGTCACCTTGTCTGATTCCTCTCGAAGGAGTGAAAACCGTAAAGGGTTCTCCATTAACCAGAGTGAATCTCCATTTCCACCTAGAGCATGTATGTCATAGAAAAGCCAAGGAGATTGTAATGCCCCGGCTTTTATGGATAGCAATTTTTGTGGATAAGAATTCTAGGGCTTGTTATAAATTACTCCAATTAATTATCTATTAGTTCTTCAGTTGTAACCTCAATGACCTACGTCCAATTAGATTACAGGGGTAAGTTTAATTTGTATACGAAATTTGACTCTAGGTATCACTTTATATATATGTGAAAAATTTGGATATTTTGAGCGCACATAGCAAGCATGTTCTATTGGTCTAGCCCTTGACTCTTGATGGTTCACTATTTCCATAACTTCTTATAAACGAATTTACAATCAACATGAGAACTGAGGTCTTGGCCATGTGATAATTAAGAGGAACATACTATGTATGTACGTCTTGCCGTGGATGTTGGGCAACTTCAACATATTGCCTATTCTTCCCTTCCTTTTCATAAAACAAAATTAATTTAATGAATTATAAGCAAATAGTCATTTTCTTTTTCCAAAAGGGAAAGAAATGGTCACCAATCCACGAGGTACAATTTTGACTGTCTTCTCATGCACGCCGTGATTGATGGTTCACGCGGAGTCAAAATCGCATAATCAATCCTCTAAAATGGCATCTCACATTTTTTTCTACGAAGAGACCATAATTAAGAGGCTCATGAAAAGACTTGCCCATTTTTCAAGTTGACGAACTGGGGTCATTCTACAATTTTTATGGATATTCCTAGTCCTTGAATCACAAAAAGATTAAAAAGAAGAAGAAAAGAACCAACTGTTGATAATATTTTCAAATTTTATTTGTCATCACCTCATTTCATTAAAAATAATTATAAAATATGCATGATCACAATTTATTAGGAATTAGCATAAATCTCTCAAGAATTATAGAAGTTCCCATGGATGGTGAATAGGTCATTGCAGAAATATGGTACTAAGTGGTGGCCTTAGATTAGAAGTAACCAACATTGAGATGGATGCTATGTCTCTTGTTCGAGCAATTATAAACACTCATAGGCATAATTTACTGATGGAACCTCTTTTGGCTGAATGCGGGAACTTGCTCACGGAGTTGCAGGAGTACAAAAAGGAGCATATATGCAGAGAAGCAGATGGTTGCACAGATGCTTTGGCCCTGCTCGGAAAGGAACAGCATCTGCGCTGCAGTTTGTTATTTTGCTCCTCTATAGATACTATTAAAGACCTTTTGTATAATGACTCCGCTGGGAGCACATATATTTCACACGATATAACTTGATTCGTTCTATTTAATGTTGCTCAATATCTTGTGAAAGAAGAGTCCTCCATCAATATCTTGTCTTTTTATTATTATTTTTTTTTACATATGTTTCTCTTGATTCTTAGGAACTCTTTTTGAAAAAAAGTTTCATAAATCATTATCCATTTCTTTTTAATTTATTCAGAAATACAAACGTTGCGGTTCGTGAGGACGGCAGTTCAAACGTTGCGGTTCCCTCTTTGCAGAGACCGAAAGAATGGTCCCACGTTCACAAAGCTGGGTCTGGATTTATTTATTTTTAATACCCGACAGAATGCGCCAAATTAGCACAGAACAGTGGAAGAGCGTGAAGAGGATTCCAGCGGCTTTGGACAATAGCCCTGCAGAAGAGTGAGGGTGAAATCGGAGTGATGTGGCCAATGTGGCTAGTGTGGATGGACACTTCCTCAGAAAAGAATGGCTTAGATACTAAGTTGGGAATTGTATTAATAGAAAAATATAATGTTTTGGACAACAAACAATAGCAGGAACTCTCGTTCTTTTACCTTCTTTCATCCGAAAGTTGACCAACTTCTTGGACAACTCTAATGAAGAATACATGAGTCTATATAAAGTCTTTAGAGCTTAAATATCTAAAGTAATAAAATATCAATTACATCAAAAGAATCAAATGGTAATCAATTATGACAATCTCGTAAATATATCTATATCTCTAACAGATGTATTTGCATGAACTATGAAATCCAACCTGGAATTATCTCAATCAATGCCCTTCAATTTCATGCCTAAACCGAGA